>JAVQMG010000039.1:1300000-1711550 GCA_032878915.1 Castanopsis chinensis
GGCTTTTAAATAATGACCTTCAAAATTTCTTGAGAATAATATTTACCATGGGTTTTAAATAGGGGCAATATCCATGGCATGAGTTTCAAATAAAAAATAGTAACAACCACTATAATGGAATAATGTGATATTCTCATGAATTTTTCTATAGATAACCCTAATGGATTTGTAGGATAAATAATTATCATGAGTTTTGGAAATAAATATTATGAATATTGTGAAATAAGATAAATAATTACCATGAGTTTATAATATGATATGAAATAAATAAAGGTCATGGGTCCAAGATAAATAATCATAACTTTCCATGGGCTTTATAAGATGATTGTCATGGGTTTTAAAAATAGATAATTGCCATAAATTTCATGAGCTTGTAATATTATAGTAATAGGTTTAAGAATCTAAAGTATTGTTCATTATTGGACTTTTAAGTGAAATAATTATGATATAGTATTTTGCCAAGTATTAATAACCTTGGACTTTTGATAAAACAGTGCCAAGTAGTTAGCCTTGGCTTTTAATAGTGCTAATGTAAGTTGGGTTTTGATATTGCCAATGAAAATTGGGCTTTGATATTGCTAATGAGAATTGAGCTTTAAATATAGTTAATGAGAATTGGGCTTTTAATATTGCCAATGTAAATTGGGCTTTTGATGTTGCCAATGAGCATTAGGTTTTTGATATTGCCAATGAGAATTGGGCTTTCAATATTGCCAATGAGAACTGAGCTTTTGATGTTGCCAACGAGAACTGAGCTTTTGATGTTGCCAATAAGAATTGGGTTTTTGATGTTACCAATGAGAATTGGGTTTTTTGATATTGCCAACGAGAACTGGGCTTTTGATGATGTTGTCAATGTGAATTGGGCTTTTGATAAATAAATTGTCATGGGTTTAAACCATGCGCTTTGATTATGGATTTGAATTCCATTGATAAAATTGCCATGAGTTTAAATCATGGGGTTTTGATTATGGATTTGAATTCTATTAATAAAATTGTTTTGCCATGGACTTGAATCATGGGCTTTTCAAATATTGTCAAATATAAGTATTCTTAGGCTTTAAATAGAATGGGATGCGTGTATTGGGCTCATGGGGCCAGTTTTAGGCTTAGCTAAATAATGATAATAAAATTGAATAAAATATAAGTTTCTTGGGCTTTTTTGATAGTTTCTATCATGACCTAATTTAGATAATGAGATATGAAATATTTTTTATTAACATAATAATAGGGTAAAAAATATTTGGAAAAGCCCAATAACTTATTAGTGGTATTTGAAAATAAATAGGTGATACTTAAATAAAATTAGGTGTAAGAAAAAGTACCCTAACACATAGTTGTCAAAATAACAATTGTATCGTGAATTAATTTTTAATTTTTCTGTATTGTTTATTGTAAGGTTACAATTTGCACCTGAACCCAACAGAGTGAAGAGAACAGACCCAAAAAGCCTAATACAATGAAATTTATAGAGAGTGAGTTCGAAATCTAGGTTCTAAGGATGTTGAATAGTAAACGTGATGAGTTTGATTCTAGTACAGCACACGGTGAATTGTTTATGCAATGGACTATATCCTCAGACAAAAGCCGATGATGAATTATATTAGCTCGAACCCTTCCTTTTAAGGATAAATTACAAGTATTATTGCTCAGGTGTTCGATGTCTTTCTCTCTGGTTTTTCTCATCCCCCCTTCTAAATACCTTCCCCTTCCTTTTATATCATCTATCTTCCTCTCTCCATCTTCCACGTATGGATCAGATTATACATTTAGATACTTGTCCCATCAACCCTTGAAGTTTTTGGAGGCAGCTGTAAGGCTGAATTCTGATGATCAGGCAACATTTATGTAAAGAGTATCACTTTTTGATTTTACCAAGCAACATTTATCAATCACCCATCCTACCTCCACCATGTGTATTGTTGAAACTTGAAGTCTCAAAATTTAGAGTTCCCAAGTGGTCAGTTAATGGTAAGAGTCATATACTCTGTTATGACTTTTCTTTTTCATCTTTATTTGTTAAAGGAACAGAAAAAACTATTATTATACCTAATAAAAATATACTACAATACATCATGTAATTGGTTGTATTTAATTATATATATATATATATATATATATTGAAATTTGGATGATGGTTGTCTACTATTTAGTAGACAAACTAAATAGTAGACAAACCAAACGCTAAGTTCTTTTTGGTAATTGGTACCCAAAAAACAATTTTAGACTAATAGTATTCACGAGA
This sequence comes from Castanopsis chinensis, assembly GCA_032878915.1. Taxonomy (NCBI): domain Eukaryota; kingdom Viridiplantae; phylum Streptophyta; class Magnoliopsida; order Fagales; family Fagaceae; genus Castanopsis; species Castanopsis chinensis. The sequence goes on from JAVQMG010000039.1 coordinate 1,302,246, forward strand.
ACATCCAGAACGATGTGGCGCAACCCGTTTGGGCACCGGAGCACCCGAAATTCCTTTTTCAGCTAAAATGACCAAAATGCCCCTGGTCAACCCTAGGTTTGACGGAAGGTCAAACAAGGTCAAAATCCTCATAAAACAGAATTTTTCATAATTTTACATCAAACCCGAGCTTCTTGGAGAATTTTGACAACTTTGACTAAGTTTGACCCGAAATCGGTCTTAAGTGGGCCCAAAAACCCTAATTTTGATCCAGCTGTCAGAATGGGTTGAAACTAACACCATTGTGGAGATTATCAAATTCTCATTCCAATGACTATTCATGGGTCAAAATCGAAGTTAGAACGACCGAGATATCACAAAAACTGGGATGACGCATCGATCGATGCACCGCTAACTTCTGAGAGCTATAACTTTTGATCCGATTGTTGGATTTTTAAGATCCATATCTCTTCAAAAATAGGAAGTAAAATCTTTTCAGGTGTGTCAAGATCAACCCATTTTTGGGCCTTTTGAGGCCGGCGGTCCTCCAAGGGTTGTTGCCTCGAAACCTGTGTCGGGAATATAAATAGCCTCAAGCACCCCTCAGACCAAAAAAGGAGACATTTTTTTCTAAATTCCTGCTCTCTGCCTGGTTTCCCTGCACGTTTTTCTCTCTTCCAAACACCAAAAAACACATCAAAACTTCTTGATTTTTCTCTCTCCAAAAACATAAGGTATTGTTCTTATACCCAATCTTCCTTTTCTTGGTTCCACTTTCGGTTTAGAGGTGTGGATGTATTTTTTTCTAACTATAATCCACACCCCTAACCTTCTAAATCTTTTTTTAGCATTTATCTTGCTATTTTTGCTTGAATAACATGATTTATTGTTTTCTTTAGCATGTTTCTCGTTTTTTTTTTTTTTTTTTTTTGTGTGTTTCTAGCTTAGATCTCTTGGTTGTTACGTCTTATGCCATGTTTCATGCTTCGATCTATGTTTTTACATGCTTATATGTTTAGATCTACATGCTTAGGGTTTTATGCCATGTTTTCCTATGTTTTACGCCTCATTGTGTTGTAGGTTGATGATTAAGGCTAAATGTTCACATGTTTATTTGATGTCATTGGCTACACTTTTGCCCAGATCTGTGTTTTTGTGATTTTTTTCATGTTTCATGTTTAGATTTACATCCGTACATGTATATGTGATTGGATTCATGTTCTACCATGTCTATGTGCTAAATTTCTACACGTTTACATGCATGTTTCCGTGCCCATATGTCTCGATCTATGTTTTCACATGCTCATGTGCGCTCCATGCCATGTTTGCGTGCTTAGACTTAGACCTTATTTGTCATGTCATGTGCTATTGTAGCCCTTTTGTTGGTTTATCTTTCTTTCTTGTGTTTTTGGGCTATTGGTTCGGACTCGATCTAAACCCTATGGTCTTTGTCATCGTACATGTACCAAGGCCCACATCAAAGGGTTTGGATCATCCTTATTTGCATGTCTATGCTCGCTTGCTTCTATGCTTTATGCTTGTGATAGTCTTTCTTGTTCTAGGCTTTGCCACGCTTGCCACCCTTAGCGGGTTTACGGTTGTGTGGTTACATCTGGCGCCTATTAGGCCTTGTCTGGATGTAACCATTTGGGATGCATCACCACAATGCCGGTTGTTCCGTGCATACCTTTCCCCTTTTTCTGCTCCGTGTGATGATATACTTGTAATGCTTGTTTGTACCACCCATTCGCTTTATAGGCATCTTTACACGCTTGCTTACATGTCCATGCATGAGTCTTGCTTGCTAGTGTGTTGTCCATGCTTCAACATAATGAAGCTCTGAACATCCAATCCAAACCTACATTTGTCCCTCACGGACACCACCTTTTGTTTGATTTCTTGCTTGTTTGCCTTCTCGTCTGTTTGCTTGCATCCTTGTTTCTATGCTTGCCATGTCTATCACATTTGTCTGCTTAATGTCTCTTTCATATGCTCTTTGCATCTTTTCCTTCCATTGCTTGTCTGCTGGTTTCTTGTTTTTGCCTTTGCATGTACACACATTGAGTGAGGACGCATGGAGCTAAGGCACGGTCTCCCAAGCTCAAGAAAAAAGGGCGAGGATGTAAGCATGTGGATATAAGCCAAACGGCTGCAATTAGTAGGTTTAGAAGTTTAGCATTTCCCTTTGGTTATGTACTATTTAAAACCCCTTTCATTCCTCCTCTCTTTCTCTCTTAGATGGTTTGTATTAGGTATTTTATGCTGTGTACCATTCGTCCTCATCTCTAGAGTATGGCGACCCTTATTTATCTTCCTATACTTATATTTTAGGCCATGCTCTAGAGATGTAGGCATCTACTTTCCTGCTCTGGGTTCTTGCATTGTGCATGATGTATGTATATATATACCTGCTCACCTCCTTTCGGTGTGATTGTCACAATCTATGTCACCTAAGGCAAGCGATACCTAATTTTTGCCGCAAAAGTAAGGGGATTTATCGCCAGATTTTCGCTGTAGAAATCTAGCACTTTGCTCGAACACCTTAAGAAAGCATAGATTGGGACCACACCTATTCAAAAGCCAAACCTCAAAGCCCCCATGCATGCAAAGTCCCGAAAGCCAATGCCAAAATCATGTTTCTACTGCCAATTTCCAAAAATTAAGGTTGTGAGATGCCTAATACCTTCCCCACACGTAACCAAACTTTCGGACCTAAGAATCAAGATTTTTTGTCATTCACATTAGATTAGGAAAAATGTCCTTTTTCTTAACCTAGGATTGGTAATAAAATCAACTAAAAACTGGTGACCAATCAAACCTTAGAAAAACCAAATGATTGGTAGCGACTCCACTTACCTGTGGTAATCACCTAAAATTTGGCCCAGATTTTCTGCCATAATGCCAAAGGTAGACTTACCTTCCTCCACCAAGAGAGAGAGCACCCAAAGCTCCACGCGAACAACACACACCTGCACCACCACCATTATTCGAGAGGGGCCCTACAACAGGGCCCTGCACCCTCTGGAGTTGTCGCCATGGCGGGTGATCGAACGAAGGCGGCAGTTTTTCCGCCTGGTTCCGATCAAGGCCGGGCATCGACATTCACCTTACAAGCATATTATGATAATAATAATAAAAATAAAAATAAAAAACCCATGAGAATATCACATTATTTTACTATAGTGGTTGTTTCCATATTTTATTTGAAACCCATGGATATTGCCTCTATTTAAAACCCATGGTAAACATTATTCTCAATAAATACTGGAGGTCAATATTTAAAAGCCCTAAAGAAAATATTATTTACAAAATAATCCATGGCAAAAATTATGAGAAACTATTCAAATTGTTATTTAAAGCCCATGGAAATTAATGCTCAAAACCTATCATAAATATTTATTAAAGCTCATAAATACATTTCTTTTTTAGTAACAACTAAAGCCCATGTGGAATAAAAATCCATGGCAATATATAGTAACTTTGTCCATTTTGTATGGCTCACAATGAGAAAGCAAAAGGATAGGCCCAAGTGGAGAGAACCACTAAGTCAGAGCCCCACCAAAGTACCCAGCCCTCATGGCCAAGCCCAACATGAAGTCTTAGCCACAACAACTCATTTGTACAAATTGACCCAGCTAAAGAACTTCATTCAGTTCTACCTTCCACTGGAGGTCACTTTAAGAACAAACTAAGCTCCTAAACTAGATTAGGAACTAGCCATCTGTCCCATCAACTTTTCTGCCATCGCCATTTCTGACGTGAGGGGTTGGACTGACACCAAAAAGCTGAAATGTAATAAATGCTATTCTTCCTCCTTAGGTTTCAGTTACTACTAGAGGAAGCAATGACCAAATCATTCAAATTGTAGCAAACTAGTTTCTTTAGTACTAAAAATGTCTAAAACTAATTCATGAACCAAGCCCATGAATTCCTAAAGGGGAAATATAGGGAAATGTGGTTTGGAGGGCATAAGGGGATCTCTAGTGGAGCCCTCTAAAGTGAGCTCAAACTTTGACACTCGGCTTGGGGTGTTGAATCCTATTTCCTAAGGTCTAAATCTTAGTTGCAGCACCGAGATTCTACCTTAATACCTGCATTAACACCATTAGCTGAACGCAACCTTAGAAATCTTAGCATTTAATGCAAGATTACCCATTGGCTCAACATAACCTTAGAAATCTTAGCTATTAAGGTCAAATGACATTTATTTTTTGTGTGCTTTCTCTCTCTAATCTACTCTTTATTTCTCCTTCTTCTATAACACAAATCATAGTGATTAATTAATAACAATTATTTAAATAGATAGAAGGAGGAAATAACCAGACACCTTACAATAAAATAAATAAATTTCTAACCTTAAAAAAAACATTTAATTTGACTAATGTTCAAAAAATACCTATCTCTAGTTGTACTGATTTTTTCCAAAATGAAATAATTAACAATCAAGTTACAAACAACTCTGTTTCTCAATAAAATAAAATAAAAAGTTACAAACAACAGATAAAATCAATAATAATTATGGAATACTAGCCTCATTGCATGTGCAAAGAGATTTTTTCATTTGTCCCAATTTGGGATTTACACGATTTTTCATTAATATTAAGCATTCAAAATTACTAAAAAAACTAAGGGTGTGTTGAGGTATAATACAAAATATTTATTTCACTCGTAAAAATGTGATTAGTGTTAATTTTTAGACTATCAAAGTAAATTATAAAAATTTTCATAAAATGAAAATGTATAACATGATTTTGTAATTATAAATATTTTAAAATAGCTTGCAAAAATATTTATGGAAGCCATTATTATGAATTATAGATAATGATATACCGTTTGGTATTTACCAAAAATGATATACAGTTTGGACTTAACATTAATTTTTTTTTTATTTGAAAAATGTCAAGTACAAAACGACATCGTTTTAACATCAGTTTAAAACCCAAAAAAAAAAAAAAAAAAAATCATCATGGGACGACACCATTTTATCCTAGGTTAATATTGTTGATCTCATTTATATAAGACGCTCTCTCACTCTCTCTTGTCGCAGCCCCTCTCTCTCTTTCGCCTCCCGACCTCTGCCGCCGTTCCTTAAGTGCCCCCCTCTCTTCTCTCCATTTTGTCACAACAATTTCCTAAAAATGGTTTTGATTCTTAATTACTAGGGGCTAGGGGCTATGGGTTACTACAAGGGGTGTGCTCGGTTCGGTTTCGGTCGGTTTGTATGGGTATGGCCAACCAAAACCGAAAATTTCGGTTTGTGAAATTCTCAACCGAGACCGATCGAAATGGCTGGAAACCGATCGATGTCGATGTATTTCGGTTTCAGTGTTTTCGATCGGTTTTCGGTTTTCCAAAGAAAGGGTTTGAGATTTTCAAAATCACACTCTTTCAAATTCAAACGATAAAGCAAAAATCAAAACATATAAAATCACACTCAGAATCAATAAAAACCACAAGCTCAAAACTTTTCACACAGATCACTCTAAAGCAAAATCACTGTTCACTTGGAAAAAAAATATCATAGCATAAACGAAACAAAACAAACACAGCCTAAAGTGTAAAAAAAAACCCACCAATTATATAATGAGAATCTCAGATATACGAAAGAAAAGAGAAGTAGAAATCTCTTACAGTTGGTCTTCATCGATCTGAAGCAAAGAGATGAAACGCGGAGAGAGACAGAGAGAGAGATTGGGAGAGAGTCAGAGAGACTGAAGACTTTGAGCGAAGAAAGCTTGAGAAAGCTTCTTCTTCCATTTTGCTGTGTGTGTGTGTCAACTGAAGTGAGAACGAGTAGGATAGAAGGAGACAGAAAAAATTGAGAGAAAAAATTTGAAGGAGTCGGCTGAAGAAAAGAAAAGGGAAGAAATGAAGAATAGAGGAGGGGCATTTTCGTCTTTATCAGCTCTAGGGTTTTAAAAACTTAAATAGCTAAAATATAATAACACATCCGCGTGAAGGCTTGAACGCGAGATCAACTAAACAAACCGCAAAGGGCATACCACTTAGCCACTGACCAGATATGTTTTAAAATTACATAAATATATATATATATATATATATATTTCGGTCGGTTTCGGGGTGAAAAAATCCAACACCGAAACCGAAACCGAAAATTTCGGTTTTTAAAAAATGAAACCAAAACCAAACCGCACCGAAACCGAACCAAAATTTTGGCATCGGTTCGGTCCGTTTCAGTCAGTTTTTTCGGTTCGTCGGTTTTTTGCACACCCCTAGTTACTACGCTTCCCCAATTCTCATTTTACTAATAGGTATGGGAATTTATTTGATGCTTAATGTCAGGCTACTATGTTTTTTCGTTTTTGTGATTATGAATATGTTTGTTTCGTACTTTGACATTTTCCAGTCAGAAAACTTATATTAATTATGAATATGATTGTTTAGTGTTTCGGATTTGCTAAAGATCTATCCTTTTCCCCCCCTAAAACTACACAGTAAAATAGAAAATGTCAAAGGGCATAAAAACAGAAATCTCCTCCCTCCATTAGGGAGATTGATGAAGTTTGATTTTTTAATTTGATTGCGATCGTCAATGTGTCATGTCTTATTGGGTTTTCAAACTTGGGCTTCTTCCTCAAAGATTCTGGGTTTTTGGGTTTTCCATTCTAGATATGCATTATTTTGTTATAATTATTTTTAATACGTGATGTATAGAATTGGATCATACGTGAGTTAGAAATTGAATTCATAGATTGATGGGTGTGAATCTATACGAGGTTTTGATAATTCAAACTATTGGAACATTGAATTGTTATGTTCCTATATGTGTTGTGACTTTGATTCATGTATGTTTGTTACTTTGGTCGACTAAAAATATTGTGAATTTTATATCATCCAATGAATTTAGAAATTTTACATATAGAATTTTGCAACCAAAAAAAAGAGAAAAAAAAAAAAGAACACAATCACAAAATCCAAATCCAAGGCATCGCAAAAGACGATCTTGGAACACTAGTACAGATATCCTAACAATATGCCTTTGTTTGATTGATTACAACTCCTTCAGCTTTCCATTTTTGGTATAGTGTGTCGTGTTACAAAGTTGTTGATATTCTGTCCTCTTGTAAAGTTGCTGTTGATGCCTCGACATAAACTGAAGTTGATAAACTTGTATAACTAGACAATGATAGAATATTAATGTGATCAGTATACACACAATAAATAAATATTTATTTACATTAGAGAGAATTTCACCCCGAAAACTGTAGAACAATAATTTTAAAAGTGAAAGTAGTATTAAGCAGCTTAGATCAGAAAAAATATGACACCTTAAGTACAAGATTTTGTTGGTATGCAGGATATCTATTTTTATCAAAATCTTACAGGATATTTATCTCCACACAACTTGTTTGGTAACATTGGCAAACATGGCACCCCATGTCCACTGTTTAAGTGCATATGCATCACAGAGGCTGGTCAGCCTTTTCTTTATGCTCTAAGCTCTCACGCAAGTAGGTCACTCATTTTCATTTTATATTTCTAACCTTTTATCTTGTATTGCTTCATGTTCATGCATAATGATCCTGTACATGTGGCCCCTAATGTTTCACTGTATTTAGGTATAACAAATAGGCAGAGCTAATAGATGCAACTAGCCAAAAGCGACTCGATAGAAGGAAACAGTCTTTCAGAAGATATGGTCTGGAACACTAACAATTGGCAGGACCAAATTGGATCTCACCCTCTTTATATTTTACATTTCTTTGCTGAGCTAGATTTTTTGATGCAGTAGACTGAGTAGCACATATATATACCGACTTCCTGAGACTAGTTGAAATTTTAAATTCAATTTTGAATTATGCGCGGCCTTTATATCTTGAAAAGCTACAAACATAAGTGTGTTGTACCAGTTGGCACTTGCCTCCAAAGCATGTACCTTGAGTTAAATTATGTCTAAACTAATATCAAATAATGTCATCTGCAGGTCACAGTTTCTACACATTCTAGAAAGTTTCTACGCGTACATGATTCTACACAGTTTATACACTTAAAAAATCAAAATCAAATCGATGGAATAGGGATTTTATAAAGACCAATTACCTCAACACCAGCCTGAATTCTCAACTTGTGCCAACAGATCATCTTCTTCATCCACAAGTTGTGCAAGACTGAAACTCAAATTCACTATCTCCATTCTGGTCTCATATGTCTTCTCTCGTTGTAGCAAAGAAATTAAAACATCTGTTCCATGTATTTGCTTATCAAGATTTAGAACTAAACTGGAGACTGCACCGTAAAATGGTATGGTAGACCACAGAGGCGATGGTAGATATGGAGATGCGTTCTTCATGACTCTGCTAGACCTGCTTGGTGACTCTTGATCCCCATTTGAATCTTTCTTGATCTCGTTTGTATCTTCTTCAACTCCACTTGAATCTACCTCTTTCTGAACCCCATTTGAATCTTTGTCTTTGGAATTCAATGTGGCATTAGACCTTGAATCTTGTTCTGGGTCATTATATGAAACTGTATTGTTTGATTCAAAATCATTTTGGTCATACTTGTTATAAATTGAACCAATCAGGAGAACAAGGTCACCCATTGTTTGACTTCTTGTGAATTCCTTCTCCTTTGTCTTAAGGAAGTCTTCCTTCAAAATCGAAGTCTCAGCTAAGAGACTCAGAATTTCAAGTCGCAGCTGCTTTAATTCTTTATTCAACTGTCTCAGCTTATTAATTTCCCTTTCACCCAATCTACAAAGATAACAAGGAAAAGAAAGAACAATCAAGAAAAACAAGGAAAAGAACAAGGAAAGCGAACAATCAAGAAAAAGAATAAGCGGGAGTGAAGGAAAGATTTAACACTCGAATCCGAGTCCAACAGTGGAATATCCATCCGCCAGCGTACGCACCAGGTTCCCCCTGGGCCTGGGATCCTCCAATGGTGGAATAGTTATCTTCCATGGGTAGTTAAAAGACATGATCAGTGTGTTTTTGTGCAAGTCTCTTTTGTTTTTCTTGAAGCAAAATTTGAGCAGAGCCAATGAGTACGTACTTTCGTTTATTCAATCCCACTGTTGTACTTACACAGTTACACTTGCCTCCTCTTTCTTTAACTAACTTATATGATAATAATAAAATATTAACACAATAAATTGTCATAATATTTTCAAAATAATTGAAGTGTAAGTTTATTATGTATCAAAATAAAATAATAAAATATCATACTAGAACCAATCACAACATAAAATAAGGGTATTATGAAAAAAAGTATTATATCTACAACATTTTTATAACAAATTTTACGTGGTAAATTGTTTTTCTAATATAAACTTATCAATCTTCTCAAAAATATAAACTTATCAATGAAATTACTTTTTTACCTACCAATTATGACTCACAACATACTACTTTTGATTTGTAATGAAAATATTGTGGAATTCCCACTATTATGCTTGCCTTTTTTTTTCTTTTTTTGGTTGGTAATATCATATGTTAAACTTACTTTTATAATAATAATAAAATATTAACTCAATAAATTGCCAGAATATTTTCATAATTGTTGAGGTGTTAATTCTTTATATGTTAAAATAAAACAATAGAATATCATACTGAAACCAGCCATAACTAAAAATAAATGTATTGTGAAAAAAAAGTGTTATATTCACAATATTTTCATAACAAATTTTAGATGGTAAATTGTTATTCTAATTTAAACTTACCAATGAAATTACTTTTTTACCCACCAATAGCAACCTGTAACAACTTACTACGTATGATTTGTAATGAAAATGTTACGAACATAACATTTCTCTTATGAAAATATTAAGCCATCTTGTTTCGTTATAATATTTTCACAACTGTTGAGGTGCATGTCAATCCTTTATAAGTCAAAGTTAAATATAATAAAGTTATAAATGTATTTATGAAAATGTTGTGTCATTCTATGTGATTCTAAAAAAAAAAATTATTAGTCAATTTTTATTGATCCAAAATTCATTATTTTACATATAGTTTTCTTGGGTTGAATTTTTGTATTTTTTTTTTCTTTATGCACAATTTTAAGTAAGAACACATAGTTTTACACACACACAAAACAAAAACAAAAACTTAGGATAATATCACTTTTCATCCTTTATGTTTGGGGTAGTTTACAATTCTTCCTTAACTTTAAAGTCAAGTAATGTCCCCCTTAATATTTTGGAAAAGAGAAAATATGTCGTATTGTTATTGTTTCAATTAAACCCTAATGAATGCTTGTGATTCTTAAAATATTCCATTGTGTAATAGCTAAAATATTCCCTCTAAATTTTAACATCCTAAAAATTTTCTTCATATATTTTGAATTTAGATGGTAGTAATGCTTAGAAAGTTGGAATGATAATATAAGATGTTTATTTGTTATCTAGAGAACATTGGTTTTGTTAGGTTTAAATTTTGGAAACTTATAATTTATCTAATGGAAAATTCAATGACACGTCTTTTGTTATATAACTGAGGAGACATATAGTGCTCTTTTCCTTCTTAATAAAGATGATTTTTTACTTAATGCAAATATGTTGCCATTCTATCTTTACAAAAATTCAAAATTACAGAACTAAAAAAAAAAAAAAAGCTTTTTTTCTATACTGGCCAGTACGCTCGATAAATAATGCAAAACACACCTAGCTAACATATTACAAAGAAATCATGCAGACCAAAAACTAAAGTCTAGAATTCTAGACGATGATTGCTAAAAAACCTAACTTTGCAATCTTTGGTATTTAAGTATGCATTGCAATCAGAAAAAGCAAATTTTTATGCATATCAAACTTCACATGGAGTTCATTTGATTTGTGGTGGAATAACTTATAGATAATTTGTGAAGTTGGAGGTAATTGTGCTTATGAAATAACTTTATTTTTATTATCAGTTTTATTAATTAATTTTAAATTAATAAAATATTTTCTTTTAGCAATCGGTAAAGAAACTTGTAATTGTGTAGGTTTAGTTTCTTAAAGTAAAATTTTACATGAAGACGTAGTTGTCAAAATGAGAATTGTATCGTGAATTAATTTTTAATTTTTTTGTTTATGATATTGCCACAAATTTTCATGCACTAGCTTCACAATAAAATTATCTATCAATATCACATGATTAGACGCAATGGAGGATAGGTATGCTTCAAAACAAAATGGTGGAGTTTTTTGATGATGTAAAACTTTACTAAAGTTGAGGACCATTCAAACCCATCCCTGTGGTGTAAATCGTAAATACACGACCCTACCCACCAGAACCATGTATCAAATAATCTAAAGAAACTCCTAGTGGGAATTCAAATCCAAGTTATCTAGGTTTATAACTCATTTTAAACCTCCATCCACTAGGTTGCACCTTGACCGATCATAACAAAAACAGAGTTAGAAGAAAATATGCATTACTAATTTTTTTAAATAGAGATCTATCTATATTATCGAGTGCATAACTCAATTATTTGCCAATGCAGGAAGGACTTTCCAAATATAGTACATACACAACAAATCGTGCACACATCACGGTTACACTTGTAAATAGCTAGGCTCTCATCTTCCTAGCTAACCACACATATAAGTAGATGAAAAGTAACCTAGGGACATCCGATGCCTAATGAGCTTCCAATGTCATTCCCACTTTTTCAGTCAAACTCTTGATGTACTCCTTTCTAGCTGGGTGTTTCTCCTGTGGCCGATTACATGCAATCCACACCGGCTCTCCCACAAACAGCCTCATCAACTGCGACACCAACAAACACCAAATTGCCGATCAACCAACAAGGGCCATTATGTCAAAATGCTATATAAGTAATTTAGTCGGGTGGTGAGGTCATTGTTATCAGTAAGCAAATGCAGTAGTTTAATTTGCAAAATCAGTCGAAAATATAGTTGTGGATTGTACTATATATTTATGTCAAATTAGCGACAATCAAAAACAACTTAGTCTCATGCTCTAATTGATTTAGTAGGCATTAGCTGTTAAGTAATTGATATTATTTCAATGTTACCTTAGTATAGTTTTTGGTGTCAAGAGTGAACCGGTGGTAGATTCCAGCAGGCAAAATGATAAGATCACCAGCCTTGATCCGAATGCGAATCCACCGGTCATCCTTGTCTCGAACATCAAAATACCCGCTTCCTTCCAAACAGTAACGTATCTCCTCGTCAGCATGTATGTGCTCTGTGTAGAAATTTTTCAGCTTCTCTTCATAGTTGTCCACTTTCTCAGGGCATAAATCAAGCAAATCCTTCAATACATCCACACGAAAAGGATCAAGTGAGTCACCATAAACATTTTATGATGTGCTTGCAGCCTGTAGGGCTGATACAAATCCATTATTCAACAAACGGGCATGACTTTCTTCCACTATATATATATTTCATCCAATTAAGTAAACTAAAACTCAACAGAGAATAGAAGAATATGTTGGTTTTTCTTATTTACAGCCCCAAACCATAATTAATTACACAAATTTGTAGTGATTAGTGAATGTTCAAATCGGATAGTTTTTCTTACGACACCTTGCTCCCCCTTCCACCAAAAAAAAATAAACCTTTAACCCAATGCTATATTTCTTTCTATAGAAAATTTTTCCTGGTAAGTTTTCTGCGTTTTTTTTTTTTTTTTTTTTTTTTCAGTATTTAGTGTGATAGAAATTTTTGGCCGTGTAAGCAATTTCGAAAGTTTATGCCTTTATGGAATATAACCCAATAGAGGTGTATGTAAAATGTTTTCCACCATGTGCCCTCACTTTCTCCATTCTTTTAGGTAAGAAGATCACACTTTGAGTTAGAAGGGGAAGAATGAAGAAAGGATTTGGATTGAGAAAGGCAAGTTTTGAATTTTGAGTGTGAAAAATTAAAGACTAAGGCTCACTCAATCACACTATTACACCCAATTGTGTAAGTTCTTATGTTTTAAAATCCAATTCCTACACTCATCTCTATATATTAAGAGAATTTAGAAAGTAATAATATTAAAAAATATCAAAAATACCCCTAATTTAATTAGGAAGAATGAAGTAATAATTTGGATTGAAGAAGACACATTTTAAATTTTGAGTGGGAAGAATTAAAGATTAACGCTTACTCGATCACACTGTTACACCCAATTGTGTAAGTTCTTATTTATTAAATTAAAGTTCCTACACTCATCTCTATAGATTAAGAGGATTCAGAAAGTTAGTTATGGCTTCAAAAAAGCCAAAAATACTCCTAATTTAATTAGATAATGCTTATTCTTAACAAATAAAAAAATAGAATTAAAATTGTAATTCAACAAAATTTAAAACGAAAAACTACCAAGATTTTTTCTAAAAATTGGCACATTTTCTTTTTAAATATATCTCATGCACATTTCATACATTTTTTCCTAACAACTAGCACATACTAAACCCAACAGTTTATTCCATTTCAAATCCTAAATTTTAGATTTTTAAAAATTCATTCCTGTATAACTAACCTCACTGACAATAAATAAATTCAAATTGAAAAATTACGTACATTAAACTCAAAATAAAACGAGAGCATCATCAAAGCTAGTATATATATATATATATATATATAATTGAAGTCTCTGAAACTCTTACAATTTTTTATGTCAGCATAATATTTAAATAAAATTATTATTTTATTTAAATAAAATTATTTTTGTTTAGTCCAAATTTAATAAGAAGTAAAACTCTATTTCTCTAATAAGTCCAACTTAAACTTAAACTCAAACTCATCATTATCATTTAAAAAAAATGTATTTTTATTTAATCCAAACTTAATAATCAAAATAATAATAATCCCTTAAATTAAAATTTGATAGGTTTTTTATAAGAAAAATTAGAAGGGGATAATGATAAGTTAATTAATAATAATCATAACCTAAAAAATAAAACTAGGAAAAAAAGTTAATGAATTTTGTAGGGAAAAAGTAATGAATAATTTCATTCCAAATTATATAGATTTGATAAATTTCAAATTAAAATGTTACCAAAAATGATAACCTTGGTAAATCTAAAAAATACAGTGTTTGGGAATTTGAAAAATATAGTTGCTAGAAATGAATAAACAAAAAAAATTTACCTAGTACTTGATGTCTTGAAAATAAAGTACTATACATAAAGAAAAAGATAAATCACTCCACAACCCACTTTAAATACTAATTACTATTTTAAATATTTATAATTCATTTAATAATATAAAATTTACAAAAAAAAAGTGAAAAAAAAATTATTCAGTACTTGATTTTTTGAAAGTAAAGTACCATACAAAAATGAATAAAACAAAAAGATAAATTACTCCACAATCTAAATACTAATTACTATCTTAAATATTTATAATTCACTTAATAATATAAAATTTACAAAAGAAAAAAAAAAAAAAATTAATTTACTAATAGTTGATTTATTAAAAGTAAAGTACTGTACAAAAACTAAAAAATTTAGAATTAATGAACATTAAAAAAATTAAAATATGGACAATTTATATTTTTCACCCAATAATATTGTTATAAAACTTTTTAAAAGATTAGAAAAATAAGAATAATTATCAATAATATTTAAATTATATAATTAAGAATGGTACCATGTATATATTTTAAATATATTCATATACATGTATGGAGTTATAAGCATTAAGATAAACAAATTGTGATAAACGATTATTTGCCTGAATTAGTGGACTTTTCCCCGAATATTTTTTCCCATTTTAATTAATTTGGACTCTTATTAAATAACACTACCAAATAATATTTTTTTCTTAAAGGAAAAAATAAAATTTAAAGGGTAGAACTAGTACCATGTAATTGTATCCTCTTGCTTCTCTGATTCTCCGCAACTCCTCATCGTTCTCGTAGTCTTTAGGGTTCAAATGCCAGTACAACACTCCCAACTCTACAAAATTACCATTTTTCATCAACAATATTTTTCAAACCAGAAAAAAAAAAAAAAAAAAAAAAAAAAAAAAATCAGAGAGAATTAAGGAGAGTGTTTTGTAAATTATGACCTGCCAATCGGTCCAATGAAACGAACTCTTGAGGATTGCGATGGTGAGGAAGCCTTGGATCTTCATCGCTCTCATCCATGAACCACGCCTTAATTTATTTTTCTTTTGGTTTTGTTATAGTTATAAAGTATACATGCATACTTATAAAAAACAATCAATCATATATATATATATATATATATATATATGTGTGTGTGTGTGGTCAATGATTTTAACTCTATCGGTGGAAGAAAGAACTCACCTCGATTGCCATAGAAGCCTTGCACTTGGAGCTTATTTGGACTCAACAAGCTGAAGCTGAAGCTGATGAACTCCGTGGAGTTTTCTGTTTTCTCAAAGAGTTGAATGAGTGGCCGTTGCTATTTATATTGTTAATTTTACTACCTTCTCGAATACCCTGTTTTAGATTATTTTCTTGCTATTCGTGTGTCAATGTCTGCCACGTGTACTGAGTAGTTTTCTCTAGTTATTTTGTGGTGTGTGCTGGCCTTCCCCAAGAATAATATCATTCATTCTTGGCAATAGCGCATTTGTTCACTTCTGCCCAATTAATCAAAGGGTTGGCTCTCATGCCCAGCCTTGTCCTTATTAGCTCTTTTGTTTTTAGTCGAGGCTCTTATAATTTAATATCACTTTTAATAAAGATTAGGATTCAAATTCATCGTTGTGATGCTAACTATTAAATTAGTGCCCTGAGGAGACATGAATCACGTCTATTTATATCAATTAAAATAAAGTCCAAAAAAAAAAAAAAAAAAAAAAATTAATAACATGCAATCCAGAATGTGAAAATTAATATAAAAATATTTACATTTTTATTTTATCAAAAAATATTTGCATTCTTGAGTAAGCACAAAATATGTTTATTTATATTAATAACTATATCATACAATTATTAAATACATACACGCATTATATGTTCAAATCAAACATTATTCTTATAATCTTATTATATTTATATTTGGTCTATAAATAGAAAGATTAAACATTAAAATTTTTTTCAAGGAAAACTATTAAAATATTAGAGGAAATTAGTAACACTTGGAGGTCGTGATTAGAAAACTAGAAAAGATTTAAGCCTATACTAGCTAGCATTGGTTAAAGGTTGGATAGATGGATGAACACGATTTAAGGTGTTGCACCTATTTGAATCCAATGCCCACCCATCCCATACCCATTTGGTAGAAGTTGCTGATGATTCTCAGCTATTAAAGCTAAAAAAATAGAATATATGCAATTAAGAATATAATTATTATTTTGTTGGACTTTGTTTCACTTGTTGGAGGGGCAATTGGACCTGCTTGGTGAGAGTTCTGGGCCATTTGAATCTTGGTCTGTTCTTTGGAATTGGTTGGACCATTAAACTTGCGTAGTAAAAGTCCCTCAACTCCATTTGAAAATTAGTTTTTGGAATCGGATGGAACATTATACCTGATACGTGAGAGTTCCTGGCCATTTGAATCTTGCTTGGAATCGGGAGGGCTAGGACCATCATACAAGATGGTGAATGTTGATTCTTCTTATGGATCAAGTGAACTATGTGTCCAGAATGGATGCAATCAGAATTATATAATCACTCATCTTTTGATTTCTTTCTATTTCTCTCCCTTTGTTGTTCTTCACAAAATCCTCCAACCTGGTGTCATCTAAGAGACCAACACTTCAGTTCTTAATTGTTCAAATCATTGTTCAAATGTTTCAGTTCATCAATGTTTGATGCTTTCAACCTACAAATAAAATAAAAATAAAAATAAACTTAGCCATACAAAAATCCATTTAAAGAGTAAGAGAAAGAAAGAACTAAGAAGGAGAATGAGCCGGGGAGAGAGAGAGAATTAACTGTTTGAAAATGGGAGAAGAGAATAGAAAAGAAGGAAAAATGACGTAAGGAAAGCTAAAAGTTAGGGTCGTTTGGTATGGGATTTTAAACAACATTTTTTAGTTTTTAAACAATATTACACGTATTTTTACACATATTTTTACCTACGCATATTTTTAAGAAATACAAAAAACGTTACTAGAACAATGTTATTAAACAAACTCTAAATAAGATGGAGTGAGGATATTTTCATGGAGCCCACTGTTTTGGTATCAGCCCAATTTGGGTAGAAATGGAGGAAGGGAGAGCATTAACTGTGTGGGGTCCACCATTTTATACTAAAAAATGACTAATTTGTCCTTAACATTTTTAAGAAATTACAAATGGTCTAATATATGAATTTTCACATGATTAATAAGGGCACAAAGGTAAAAGCATGCATTTTTTTCCTTTTCTTCCCTTTGCAAACAAACAAGAGAAAGATAAAACTCTTACATTTTCTTCTTTCCTTTCTTTCCTATATCCAAACGCATCAAAAGGAATTATTTTCTTTTCTCTTCCCATTCCATAGCTACAACCATAGCTACAACCAAACACAGAGTAAGAAGAAAAAGAATCACTCCTGTTGAACCCAATCTCAATGCTATATTCTCCATCAACCAGTGCGTACGTGCATGAGGTTTCTCTGGGGAATTGCCAGTTTTGGAAGTTTCAAAATCTTGCATGTTTTTTTTTTTTTTTTTTTGGATTATGACTTATGAGAATGTTTGAGTGTTAAATACTTATTTACTAGACATAGCACTACTTGCTAAGAGAAATGGCATGCAATAGTTTTTGTCTATTTGGAATTTACTTGAACGTGTCAGTTTGATTTATTCTAATTTGGCTATTGTTTTTTACGTTATTTGGTGAGTCCTATTGGCAAACTAAGTGGAAATAGAAAGTGAGAATTACCTAAAGCAATCTAGGTAATTGTTCAGACCCCAAATTTTTATTACAGTCAAGTAAATTAAGGTCACAATTAATGCAGAACATACGTGATTTTCCAAATTAATTAAGCATAGCTACTTACAATTTCATAGATAGACATATTAAAGTTATAAAATCAACAATTGAAGGTAAGCAAAGAGAAGCAAATCCAACATAACACAAGATGCCTTATCAAAGAGGACAACTAGAGTTTTAGGCAAAAAACCTCTTCGCAGCTCAACCACTAAATGATCCACTAAAATGAATAGTAGCGGTTTATATGTTACAACAAAGCCCTTCCAAGCCTATACTACCAAAGTACTTGAACCCTTTGCGGTGGGCCTTTTTGAGATGTTGGGCTGGCTACCTCCGTTTGTACTAAGGCCCAAGTATTCTGGGTAAGAGAGTCAGGACCGGTCCAATTGCAACTCACCCTTGGCCCAGCATGTGCACAAACTATGCCCCTTTCTTTTTAGCAAAAACTTCGGTCACATGTCCATGGCAGGTGTTGACACTACAACAAAGCTATGGCAAGCAAGATGTAATAATAAATAATAAAAGACATGTGTTTGCTGTTAGACAAAGCAAATAAAGGATCTTTAATTAAAGTAAAGAATACAACAACAAGAAACATGTCACGAGAGGAATGGCAGGAAAAAAAAAAAAGAGAAATAATAATGGTGATTAAATCAAAGAAAAAGATTAGTCTGCCATATAAATCATGTTATGAGATTAAGACCAAGGAGGAAACCATTTTCTCAATATGAATAACCTCTCAGGAAGATCCTACCGTAGAAATTATTCACTTTGAGGGAATAAACCTGAATGGCTTGTGCCCAGAAGAATCTTTTCTTCTTCTTCTTTTTTTAATAGGAAGTAGGCCTTTAGGGGGAGAGAGGGGGTTAGCATACTAGCGCATTCCTACCATACTTTACTCTCTGTTTTTCTTCTTTATTCTCTGATTCTCATTTCTCTCTTCTTTCTTAGTGTTTTTTCATGTAGTGTCGTGGTGGCGGTGATATTGTGATTCCCTCTTTTTGATTGTTACTATCATGATTATGTTGATCCATCCCTACTGTGCACAGCAAGAGCCCTATATATTCTGCCCGCCATGACTGATTTTTACCCTTTTTAGCCTTTAACTGCTTTTGTCTAGATTTAGGTGTCCTCCCACCACTCACTGGTTTGTCAATTGTCCAACCACCACCACTTACCTGTGTTGGCTGTGCCACTACCCATCATCAAACCAAAAAAAAAAAAAAACGTTTTGTTTGCTTGTTCACCGTGGCATTCTTATCCTCCACGGTGTGGATATTCTCTCTTACTATCCTTCATGGCATGCACCTAGTGGTCCTAGCTCATCCTCCATTTTTTGGGTGTTATGTCATCCCAGTAGGACATTTCCCCTAAAAGAGTTTAAGCGAGAACCCCAGAATTGGCTTTCCCCTTTTCCCCACCGCCAGACCATACCCCTTCTTACCTCTGACCCATAACCCACCACCCTTGTATTGGCTGGGTACAAGTTGGTAGTGCCTAAGCTTTACGCGTGCTCCTCTTCTGTGTATACCAAAAGCTTATCTGTTACTCATGTGTTTGCCATAGTCTGGATGTTCATTTGTGCATTCTATCGCTCATCCTTGACCTCTTAAGGCGTGAATTGCCTTTTGATTCTCCATTCTTTATTGGCTTGCTCCTTACAAGGGCTGGGCCTTGCTTAATTGTGAATTCGCTCCTCTTAAGCCCATTCTTTGCCCCTTTCGTAATCTTATTGTCATTCCTATCATACCACTCTGTCATTCCTGCTAGGGTGTTATTTGACCTGCTCTTACGGGCCTCTCTTGGGCATGCTGCACGTTCTTCTCCCAATTGGTTTCAATGATCTAGTATGATTATTAGCTTTATAATCATGCTACTTTGTGCTTTCTAGACCTATTACATTGCTTGTGGGCTCCTTTGGCCCATTTCTTCCTTTTGGGCATCCTCGGCCCATTTCTTCTTTTTGGGCATCCTTGGCCCATTTTCCCTTCTTGGGCATTCTCGGCCCATTTCCAATTCTGCATTCCCGTGGGTTTTTACTAACTCCTTTTGCGTTTCTTTAACCCAATTACTATATCATTCACCCTTGGGATTCATGGGCTTTCTAAAAACCTCTTATTTTCTTTTTTCATTACATCGAGCCTACTGTGGCCCATTCTCACTTTTCTACATCACATAATACCCATGGGTTTACTGCTGCTTCCTTTGGATTCCCATTAGTCTATTTGCTTTTTCAAGACCCATTTGTTTACTTTATGGGCCTAATACCCAACATTCCTGTCATTTAGGCTTGATGAGTTTCTTTCTCTCAATCCATTAACTCTATTCTTGCTAATTGTAGTTGGGCTTCTTCCTGCTATCGGGCTTTCCCAAAATGAGCATCAACAACTCCTTTTAATGACATGTAATAGATGTGTGGGTCCAACATTGTAGTATTTATTCTTTGTAAATGAAAAAATTGCTAATATGATAAATACATATATTTTGTTGTATTGATTATTTTAAATGGTGTATTAACTATTTAAGTATAATGAAATTTTGATGTCATTTTTTAAAGTTTATATGAGAAGTAATTGATTTGAAATATGATATTTTTACTCAAATTTAGTTGTTTTTGCAACAATTGAAACAAAGCCCAACAAAAGATTTTTTTTTTTTTTTTAATAACACGCAATCAAGAATGTAAAAAAAAAAATGAAAGATACTTACATTTTTATTTTATGGAACAACATTTGCATTCTTGAGTAGGCAAGAAACATGTCTATCTATATCAGCAACTATATCATACCATTTTTAAATTTGGAAACACACATAGTATGATCAAAACACTACACCACTCTTATTATCTTTATATTTTGTCTATAAAATAAAATATTAAATATTAAAGGATTTACAAAGAAAATTATTGAGATATTGGAGGAAATTAATACACGTGGGGTTTCGAGTAATAAAAAGATTGAGAATATGCTAGATAAATATTTACCAAAATTTCCATTATTTGAAAAGGCTGTAGAGAAAGATGAAAATTGGGTTGAAAACAATGAGCATCTATCAATTCCCTAGAGAGGGATGGGAATGCCAATGTCTGAACCAGGTTCCTCCTTGGCATCTCCAGTTTTGGAAGATTCGGCATCTTCCATGGGTTTGCTCTGACCAGCTCGTAGGAGTGTTTACTACTATTTGATTTTTGTGTAAGTATTTTTTTTAAACAAAATTTGAGTGTTTAGTACTTATATACCTCATTGCACTACTTGCAATAATTGGGCCAAGATATTATTGAGTCTCATATTAATAAAATAATTATGACTTTTGGTTTATTTGTAGAAGATAATTTAATAACTTAATGATATTAGATGTGACTTTTCGTTGAATATTGACAAGAGAATCAAGAAGGTTGGGATAGGGAAAGATCTTATATTGTTTGATAACCGGATTCCATAAGACAGCCATGGAAGGAAGCAAATAAACCACCTAAGCAAATTATGCCATTGATGCAAGCACACATGTCGTGTCGAGGGCTGATCATAGTTATACTCTCTCAAATATCCCATGTTCTTCATTAGGATGAGGATGCAAGGACATGACAAAACTTGGGGTTTAAGTCTTATGCTCTTGAAGGAAAACTTGGATTTGTTTGAAAAGAAAGATAACGGCAGTGTTTTTCAATAAATCTTTTGCTTTCAAGAAAATTGGACCATGACTTTTTTATGCACTTGTAACGTATCACAGATTTCACTAGAACCCTTAAAAGAATCTCTTCCAACAAGTCTTGGGTAGGAAAAGAATTCCACTCATGACTGACTTTTTGTTCTACTGTTTTTTATTTTATTTTAGCCAATCAAGATCTACACTAATGTTACAGAGTTCTACTAGGATATATATTAGAATGTTTATGGCAAACACTTCACGAAATTGCATTGTCAGCTCTAATTTTATTAAACATTAGTCGCTAACTCATGCGATGCATAAATATGAGTTCAAAATGAAAAAATAAAAAAAGTTCAATATAAATGTTCAAATTAAAATTTGGTCAAAAATACAATTAGTTTTTATTTCTTTAAAATTGAACCTAAAAACAGAACCGAACATATGAAACAACAATGAAAATTTCAATTTCATTGCCAGTTGTCTCAATTTCATAATGCTACTATGCCAAATACTTTTTTATTGGTGCATACTTAAAAGCGTAACATATTATAAAAACCTCTTGCCCAATTGACATTTGGCCATAAAAGCAAACAGCCCCAAAAAAAATGCAACTGCTTCACACTCTTGGCTTTACTATTCTTAGAACCAAATGCTTACTAAACTTCAGATCTTGTATAGCAAATTGTTGGGCAGCCTGAATATTTTTATTATCGGATAATAATTTTCACAAATACTACTACAGGCCATTGAAAAGAAAAAAAAAAATTATCAAGCAATAGTAACTACTAAAGCTAACATAGTTATGTTTGAGGGAGCATTTCAATATGCAGAATGAAAATCAAACTAAACCCTCGGGAAAAATCACTACTTTAATAAATGCATGTCCTCCCATTCCTTCTTGGAAACCAATAATGGTTGCAAGAGTCATTAAGATTGCTCAATGCCATGAGAGCACCAGCACATTCCACCTGATTGTCAGTTGATGGTTTTAAGTAAAGGTCATATTTTCACCAAATCTAAGCAGCCTAACTCACTAGCTTGATGAAAGAAAGTCCAAAACCTCAGTTGAAATTTTTTAACTACAAAGAGGCAAGTACTTTTAGCTAAAAAAAAAATGCAAGTCTAAAACTCTTCCCAAAATTATTAAAAAAAAAAAAAGAATGAAAGAAAACATTCATCAAAGTGTCCTTCATAGTGAAATATATATTAGTGCCCAAAATTAAATTCAAATATTCAAATATAGGGCCTACCAGACCCCGATCGGTAAATAATCCAATAACCATCCTTCATTTTATTTTGGAGTAGTTAAAACATACTATGATGGTTCCGTTGCTTTATATATTTATTTAGTCTGTTATTAAGCAATCCCAAAGTGGCCTGTGACATTTTTTAAATCTTTCACACTTTTACGCATCAGCATTATTTAAAATTTAAAAAAAAACCGAATTTTCTATTTTTAAAAACCTATAATAAAAAAAAACATAAAGCATAAGTTGGGATAGCTCTAAAATCAGTTTTCAGCACGTTTGCATTTTAAACAATAGGTTCCATAAACTGTGCACGAGACTTTTCAGTTTTCAGCAATAAGCGGTATCCAAACAGACCCAAAGTCTGATTTTATTTTCCACATCAACACTATTTTATTTTTAAAAAATAAATTTATTTCTTTCTTTCAAGTTTCAGAATTTGAACCCGAAGTCTTATGCAACTCCTCTCTTGTCTTTGGTTCTCCATTCTAGGACTCCTCTTTGGTTCTCCCTCTTTAGCTCTATCTCTAACCTTAAAATGCTGCTGATTTCTTTAACTTTAACAACAGCGACCAACAATCAACACCCCTCAATTTGTCACCTCCTTTGATGGAATCCATGAGTACCCAAAAACCAAACAACCATTGTGGAGTTAATCTCCCACCAAAAAAACCCCAAATCTCTAATTATAAAAAAAAAAAACAACTTCAGTTACCCCTGAGCCATAGTATATCCTGCACTTGAAGCCTGGTGGTAGATCTGTCCAGATATGTCAGTCTGCTACGTGCGATAGTATATCCTTCCCTCTTTCTATGTTTATATTTGAAATTTAAAAATAACTGAGTCTACTGGAGTCTACTAAGACTTTTGACAGTTGAGTAAATATATTTTGTGGTTTATAAATCACATGTAGTTTTGGTGGGTTTTAACCGTTACATTGGATGGAAATCAATGGTTTAAAAAATGTGTCATTTTTATAGAGTTACATCAAGTATAACTTGAATTCATCTCATATATATAATTATTGAATTAAATTCATAATTTTCTAATCAATTAAACTTTTAGGACAATTGATAGTTTATCATGGTATCAAAGTTTAAGCTAATCATAAATTCAAATCATATCTCTACTTTACCTCCTATTTAAAAAATTAAAAATCAGATTTATTGAATCACACTTATTTTAAAATATTAATTAAGTGATTATTTTAACCCAAAATACAGATTATGGAGATCTATAATTTTATGCGTTACAATTTCTATTGCGGCTGTAGATGGGTGCCATGGATGTAACCTTTTGTAAAACAACCGGACCAAGTAAGGGCCAAGTTGTGTCTGTTCCAAATGGGCTAAACTATCCACATTTTATAGCTGTAATTTTGAAGGCTATCAAGACAGATTACATACCTATTCTAAAAGGCAATTTTATAAAGAATGTGATGACCATGGTACAATAAATTGATTATATATTTGGCAACACAACTATTCTATTCTAAGATTATAACATTTATTGTTCAATAATTATTAGGTATTCCCAGAGTATTATAAATGCGTACTCCCTTCTCTTACATGAACTATGAGTCCTACTAATTAAATTTATGATGGAACCTACAATTCATGTGAGAAAAAAGAATACGTATTTATGGTACTCCCGAAGTATTCAATAATTTTCCTTTATCCTCACCTAATCACCTTCTATTGCATGGCAGTACAATTGATGTTATCACCGCACAAGGCAAACAAACATCAAAATTTATACTAGGACTCTAGGGATTTAAATGGAAGAAAAACACATCTGCGGAGGCTATGGAAGGAGTGTTACAACTGTTTATATGCAATCTTTTATGGATAGACTAATTCAAACCTTTGGGTTGGCACACATGGAATGATTGTAGCTATGCTCTTCATGCATTATATTATGCGGAACATGATAATACGGGGTCATGATCAGGCACTAGTAACTGGGTTACAGCTTACAAGGCCTGGTTGTCATATCATATATGGAGAGGAGGCTACTTATTTCATTGTGCCCACTTTAATGTTGTTTGGCTCTCACCAGTGTAGGCCTATTCTCTCAACTCTCATGTGGGTGTGGTTCACTGTATAAATAGTGGGAAATGATGGGTATTTATATTAGGAAGAGGCTGGAAGCCTGGAACAGTAGGTGATCTAATTAACTCATTACCCATTTCTATTTAGCTCGAGCAATTCGATGGTGTGAAATTGACTGGGGCTGTGACAAGAGTCCCAACTGCTTTTTAAAGAAATACCGAGTGTCAAGTTTAATGGGACAAATTTGATTTGGTGAGCGTTCATTCTCCAGCAGCATCAACTTAAACCATAAGCCCAACCCATATACAACCAAGCAATATATTGTTGCTATGCTCTTATTGTTACTAGTATTTATTGCTGCTACACTCTTATTGAATCACATCATTTAACAATTTTCAACATTCTCTCTTAATTTGAACTTTTTTTTTCTTATTAATTTACCAACTTATTATTATACTTTGTCATACTCTTCCCCTCCATTTTATATTTTCATGCATGCAACTGTTATGTCAACATTAAGTACTATTGCATTATGTGGGTTGCACTTGCACTATTGAAAACCAGGTAAATCCAACTCAAAAGTGGCACGTATATTGTCAAATTGTCTTTTAGTGAGTGGAAATTTTCTTTTAGTGAAAAATAATAAAACGAAAAAAAAAATTATATATATACTCTTCAATTTTAGAAACATGATATAACACATATCGGTCAATGATGATTTCAAATAGAATACAACGAAGGAAAAGAAAACGTATGGTCAATCCTACCTAATTTGTTAAAAATTCATAATTAACTAAAATTTTAGAACTAAGGCTTCATTGTTGTTGTTGCCTGTTGGTTAAGGAAGATGTGTCACTCCCCCCATAAACAAAACAAAGATAGGGTTCAAAATTGCCCAACCACCACACCATCCCAGAATTCCTCCATTGCTAGTGCTGCCACCCTATGACCACCACTATTAGACCCTTACTGGAACCACTATCTGTAACCATAATCATTGGATAAAGAATACAACTACTTCAACTTGTAGAATAAGCTATTACCATTACAAAAGATAGCATACATTTACATATTGAACAGAAAATGGCTGCTTGCGGCTCTACCCTCGAAAAAAGAGAAATTCCTAAGGACGGTAAAATGATTCTTGACATTACAAAATTGATCAGGTGAGTGTCAACTCATACCATTTAGAAAAGTGGATTCTCCAAGCAGCATCTCCAGAAATAGACAGTAAAAACCTTCAGTGTCCACAAAGCCGGCCCAAATCATGCAAAATGCAGGCCTGTATGAGGCTGACAAATTGGCTCCCCCTTTCCCTTCTTTGATGTTTGGCAAAGTGACTATCTAAGTAGGGCTCTCTATTTAATTGCCAATACCATCTGATTGTTCAAATTCAGCATTCTTGAGCATCTGCAGTGCAGTCAACTTATTATCCATAAATGTACAACTTTCAGCTAATCATCTACCAAAACGTTATGTCGTATAGGTTTTTTTTCTGAGAAGTTATGTCTTATAGTTGATCAACATAAAAAGAGCAATTTCAATAAAGGGAGAGGATTTGCTGCAACCTTGTATACAGCAATTGCGGCACATAGGGTAAGGTGGCAGCTAAAGAGAAGTGACAAGTGTCCAAGGGGCATATGCAATGCACACGACCAGCTTACCCATGATTTACTGTCACTTCTCTTAGGCTGCCACCTTACCCTATATGCAGCAATTGCTGCATACAAGGTTGCAGCAAATCCTCTCTCATAAATAAATCACAGGGCTTGTGTCACAATGATACTATTTCTGAGTGGCCTGTGGATCATCTACACATCGCATCTATCTGTTCTGCTTGCATTTTTTGGTTGATGAGCTCTAAAAGTTGCATAAAGAAGTTATGCCTATTACAAGCCATGAAACAGGCAGAGAAGATCTATGCAGCTTACCTTTGTCATTGAGATCAACAGCAAGACCAGCACTCTTTGGCTGATTGTTGCTAGAGTTACTCAAGGCTGGTGGCAGTCCGTGCTGGGGTGGAGAGCTAGTGCTACTCCGGCTTGAATTTCCATTTGGGTTGTTTGTCCTCACTTGATTGTTCAAATACATCTCCAAGCTTGAAGAAGGCAATCCCGTACTTTTCTTGCTCTTCAATCTTCCCCTTAAAGAATGCAAGCAGAAAAATAAGGAAAATGATTTGTGATGGGATTGAAGGCTTGAAAAGAATCTCAGCATTGAAAGACACAAGGTGATCAATGTCATGCAATTATGGACAATTTATTCACATTAGTTACCTGTCTTTCCGCTTTTCAAGATATCTCTGCAGCGAGACTTTTCGGTTTGCCTGACCCTCTACATCTTAAGAAAGACCACCAAAAGTATAAAGGCAAATAAATAACTGGTAAGTCTCATACAATGTAAGGCAGGAGAGCTTCTTTAAAATATTAAGCCTCTGAATTATTATTATCGATCTCCCATGGAATGCACAGATGTCTCGTAAATGCACAGCTTCTATTTGCTTTCAAATTTATATGTAAAAGTATCATATCTAGGCCATTGGATTATTGAAGAATTAGAGGTGGATTGAAGTAGAATGCTTTAAACAGCAGCACTGTGGCATACAGTACAAAGCAGGGAAGATTGTGTGGGCGTGGAATGAACAAAGGGATGGTAATTGTGAACTCAGTCATGGAAGAAATGGAGGTGGAGGCTAACAGTTTGTGTGGCTGCAAAGATAGTTTTAGAGATGGTGCCTTACAATGCTGAGGTGACTGAGGACTAAAGCATTAGTGGTTAACTGATTATATATACACACGCATGTGTGTCGTTTTCAATGTCACTTAATAGTTATGATGCTAAGTTGGACCAAGGAAACATGATTTTATTGCTCTATCTTGCTTATTGTTTTCGAAAGTGTAAAATACTCTGTAAATGGTTTTAGTTTAATACAAAAAAACAGGACCAGCCTCCTCTTAAAGGGACTTAAAAGAGCCACCATTGGCCTTGTGGTCCAATAAACCCGTGATGCACTCATGAAGGCCATCATAGGAGGATATTGGTTTCAGGAAGAGAAAGGTTCCTCCTCAATTTTGTGCCAAAGCCCTCTCAGGCAGCAATGAAGAGTAAAAATTGGCCTCGGGGTCTTAACAAGTTCTAGAGAAAACCCCTAAAATATGTTTCATTTTTCAGATAAGTAATAAATTTGATCAAAGAAGAGAAACTACCTCAAGCATAGATGAAGTGGTTTAAAAATTACAAAGTGAGATCTACAAACAAAAAGAAAGAGAATCAATGAAATCTTCAACAACCACTAAATTATTTATTTTTTAAAGATTGGATTGCAGTTCAGAAAATATTCTTTACAGAATGGCCTTCTTAGACTTGGCAAATGGTCCCAAGTTTTTTTTGGATATGTTCCATTAGAGCATGCAAGTATTTAGTAATTAGCTATATATCACCAAAAACATGTATATCCTTGCCTGCCTTAATATTTATACAATAATAATTTCTTCGTGTAACAACTTTTAACATCTATATATAATATTTTCACCCTAAATGAGAACCATCACAATTTTATGCAAACTATATCATGCTATAATAATGCAAGCAAACCAAAATTTCTTACCAGGGTCACGAGTAAGGTTCCCTTTCTCCCTATACTGCTGAGAATATTCTGTCATCTTCTCTGTGGAATAACCAAAATCACCAGTTACCTAGCTATCAATTGCTCAAAAGTTACTGTTTTTTTTTCATTGGTAATTTCAATATTATCAATTGTGAAAGAGCTTGAACTATCACAATTTTCACAGCCAGAAACATTCATCTCTTTTGTCCGCATTGCCAAATTGACTTATTATCAATCGCTCAAAACTCAATGAACTTTGAGGCAGTATTTTGAAAAACAATTAAACGAAGATCCAGGAAATTCATTTAGAAAGCTCTAAGTTGCCCCATTTTGTGTGCCATTGGCATCGGAGTAATGCATAGTATAAAAAAATGCAATGAACAAGACCAGTATAGCACGCCTATATCACGGAAAATAACTTTCCTCCAAACAATGAAGTCCTTTTTACTTTCAACTATTAAGATTGATTTTAAAAACAAGGGAAGTTATGATAGTGATGCTATCCATTTCCAAATATGAAAGAGGGAGATGCCATTACCATTCCCTGGATTTACTTTTCTATTTAGCATAGTTTCAAGTACAGGTGAAAGCAACCCTGAGGTAAGATAATCCAGAGCATTCTAAAATTATAGCATCCAGAGAGTAAGCTAGCCCAAAAGTTTACCCGTTTGCATCATCTGCGAGATCGTGGTACTAGGAGGAATAGGGTGATCTTTATCAATTGCTGCTGGTAAATGGTATGGAAAGGACCAAAGACCTCCTGGTCTACCAATTGTATCCTCTTGAGGAAAATGAACTGGACTTGATGCTAGGTTCATGATTGCCCGTGCCTGCAAATCCAGATATTTCTGTATTGGATCGCCAATATGCTACTGGAGTGTATCCAAGCAAAGAGAGAGTTAATTACCTTATCAGGGGGCACTCCCTCATACACATTCACCTTGCCACAGTAGAAGATTGTCATTTGAAGCGCTGACCCATTTGTTGCACATGGACTCCTGCGGGTACATTTTCCAAATACCTTTTTCTTAAAACTCATACAAAAATTAACATAAGGAAATTAATTAGAATGAATGTGGACTGAATTGTGCTGGTTAATATAAACTATTTACATGTTATTTTTTTTCTCAAAAATTAGCCATAGAATCTGCACTTGTTAAATAAAACTAAATATATAGTTTTTTTTTTTTTTAGAAACTAAATATATAGTTATATCATCAAAGTTTTTTTTTTTTTTTTTTTTTTGAGAATCAGTTAAATCATCAAAGTTAAGTGATCAAGGAAAATACATTCCAACAGTGCAAAGCAATGCTCACAATTACATGCTGTTCATCAAGTACAAAACAAGTTGATTTCAGGACTGGTGTTTCCACATCTACCAGATCATCAACATATGACTTTAAACTGCCATCAATTTCATAAATTTAGTTTAAAATAAAATTTTTTTTTTAATTTAAAAAAAAAAACGAAAAAGAAGGGGGGGGGGGGGGGGGGGGGAAACTATATCCTTTACTTGTCCTGAAACTCAGCAACAGAGAAAAATGCATGGGTTCTTTCTCAAAGGTTCAACTGCTGACAGGCTATTTGATGAGCAGACACTGTTGCAATTTACAACAGAATACAAGAGAAGAATAAAGAAGATGAGAAGGAAATACAAAGTTCTTAGACATACAAGCTCTGGGAGGTGGAAAATATTGTGAAACCCAACCCCATCTTTGACCTTAAAAGGAAATGTGAAATAAAGGAATTTAATCATCATGTGGAATCAAAAACTTGTTTTTGCTGATTATGAGCCATTTTCGAGAATAAATATTAACAAGTAAAGCCAAAATACAGTTTTCAAATAAGGAATTGAAAATGGGGTGAGATATTGCCCTACTCACAATGGTTCACTAAAATCAATTCAGACTTGAAAGTAGAACAGTGCATTCAATATGATACAAGCTTTCATGATACAACGGTTTTTAGTAAACAAACTGAAAAATGTTCGGACAACAAACCACGCAGTTTCACTTTTGGTTAGGTCCCCCTCATACAATTGCTTGCAGCCTTGCATCAAATAGTACATATACTAATCAACAGATAACAATTTTATATCATTGTGTTCTACACACGGACATGCACAAAAATTGCCATTTCATTGCATAGTGGGGATGCATGCTATAAGGCCATAGGAGATATTCGAGTATATAGTAATTAATTAATACAGATATGTTAAAAAAAAAAGGCTGCGATGAAACTGGCGCTATTATTAGGAAGTTCGTCCATTCAATGACCTATCAGCATCTAAAGTTATATTTCCCTGCAAACAGTTTTTGAATGAAAGCTCAAGCAACTGCATCCTAGAGCCTATTTCAGAAGTAGATGACCACAAGAATATGCCAGTGTCATGACTGGTGCAGCCAAATACACAGACCTCTCCTTTGGGCAGACTCCATGCAGTAGTCAACTTTATTCAAATTTCATAATTATTCTACTTTCTATCATTTTAGGTCCAAAACTTAAGATGCATCACTATCTTGTCCATTGACAGGGCGAAAACAAGACAACTGATATATATTTAACTAAGTTCCAGCCCTACATGGTAAGGAAACTCCTATTCCAGCAACTTTGGCTTCATCATACCCCCACACTGAACACCAACCATATTGTACTTCTGAATGAACTGGTACAAGCTTATAGAATTCGGAATCAGCATATCTGCGTTGGTGGGGTTCAATCTCTATTGAGCTCATCGTGTTAGGTTAAAACCCTCATACCTATGTCGCGAATTAATAAAAGAAAACCAAGACCCCTCTTATTGCTTCTAACTCCCCACATTCAGCTACCATTTTCCTCCAAATCAGTATCCCCGCGTACTTTTTAGTAACATGACATATATAATACTAGTAATGTGACTTGTTTAATTGATTTAATTAGTCATAAGATTCAATAAAAGTGAATGGTCTCATGACCTTGGATTTATGGCACCATCAGTTCACTAACTCACTAAGCATACATACACATTGCAGCCGAAAACATAACAAAATTTCACAACAATGTAAACCTGTAGTTCAAATCAAACAAATTCCTAGCAAATCCAAATAGCTAATTTATGCAGTAAGTTAAGTGAAACATATATAATAATGAAATTTAAAAATAAAATAAAATAAAATAAGACCTTGGACTAATGGCATTGTTATCAGTGTCGACACAGGGTGGCTCTCCTGAAGGACCCAATTTCGGAGGATCCATCCTCCCATGTGGCTCTTCTGCCGATACCGAAACCTGGACATCCGGACTCGGTTCCTCAACCGAATCAACCGAATTCGAAGTCCCCTGAACACACACATAAACCCAATTATTCCCAAAAAAAAAAAAATAATACAAACACTCCAAAAAAAAAAAAAGTCAGCGCATTTTCAACATTTATTAGAGTAGAAAACAAATAAACAAAACAACTAACTTCTTTTTTAACGGTAAACTGATGTCAAATCTTTTTAAAAAAAAAAAAAAAAAAAAACATCCTTAAAATAAGAAAAAGAGTAAGAGGCTGACGTGGCCAGGTTGCGATTGAGGAGGAACAACCCTTCTCCGAAGGTTATGAGTGGCAGAAACGTCGTCGTCGTCGCAAGGTTCAAGGAGAGCTTTAAGGGAAATCACTTGTTGGATCGCCTGCGATTTGTTCCACGATGGCCTGCGCATTCCTGTACGTACGGACACGTGTGTCACTTTTTTTTTGTATGTCTCATTATTAATAAATCCTTATATTACTACTATAATAATAATAATTATTAAATTTAATCATATGCCACTACTAATTATAAAACATTATTATTATTATTAAAAAGAAAGTAGAAGTAGTAGGCGGTTTAGTTTATAGTTAAAAAGAGAGTTGGAAGAGAGAGTTTAAAGAGAAGTTGAAGTTGAGGTTGAGGTTTGAGGTAGGTAGCGGAAAATACGGAGAGAAAGGGAGGACAAAAGTGGAAATAAGAGGCGGAAAAGAAAAGAGAGCAAAAAAAAAAAAGGAACCTTTGTCTTTGAGGTATTTGCGGCAATCTTCGCGGGTGAGCTGAGAAATGTCTTCCTCAGTCAGCTGCTTTAGGGGTTTCTCCAGTATTGACCCATACGTCGTCGTAGCGGCGTTCATCGCTTCTGATTCGCCGCCGGAACCAACTGATCTGACCACTCACTCGCTCCCTAATTTTTTTTTTTTTTCTTTTTTGACAAAAAGGGTTTAAATAAAATGTAAAAAAAAATAATAATAATGGTTACTCTGTTTAGTGAGTGAGTGAGTGAGTGAGTTGGAGTGTGCGAGTGAGTGAGTGTGTGTGTGTGTGTGTGTAAAAATAAAAATGTGAGTGTGTGAGACAGAAGTGAAGAAGTGAAGTGTGAAAGTGTGAGAGATTATTGTTTTTGTTTGAGAGAGAGAAAGAGTGGCCGCGGCGTGTGAGTCTGTCTGTCTCCTCTTTGCTAGGGGCTCTTTAGAAGCTAGAATGCACCCTAGACTGCCACGTATGCTGCTCCTCTCTATTATATCATCAACTTAAACTTAATTAAACTCTCTCTCTTTACACTTTACTGTTCTTTTTTTTTTTTAAATCAATCATCATACATTATTTTAATCATTTTTTTTTTTTCAAAATAAATATCTGATCTTGTGGCCTACACTACATGAATAAGAATAATAGAAAGAACGATCCAAAGCTTTTGTCTCTGAAACAAAAATTAATTAATTAATTAATGTGTGTGATGAATGCCTGTCATATTTTATTACCACAAATAAGTTTACAATTTACTTTTTCTTCATAAATTATTTTCAGTCACATAAAAAAAAAAAAGTTGTGGCAATTTTTTTTTTTTGGGCAAAATTATTCCTATTTCTTTTTATTAAAAAGATGAAATACTGTAATGAATTATAATCACCACTCGTGAAAACTTATTGGGAAGCGAGTCGAATTGAATATTTTGTACAATATCGTCTGTCTAAAGTGGAACCAGCAAGTGCTGTACGCTCTGAGTATTTAATAAGCTGTGTTCGGACCAAACGGTTTTTGGTTCTTTTAATGTTTAAAAATGCAGCATTAATTAAGAGTCTATTTTGACAAATATTTTATAAAAAAAATAATAAAATAATTAATTTTGTTCATAACTTTTAATATTTTTCATAAAAATAATATGAAGAATTTTTAAATATAATTTAATAATTGCCATAACATCACTTATAAATATATATATATATATATTTTTCAAATTAGGTGGCTGAGTTTGCACTTATTTGTTAGAGTCTTAGTGACGAAACAATAAAATAAAAATTAGTTTTAACTTATTAAAAAAAATTTATTTGATAAAATGTGAGACAAAAACAAGAAAATAAAAGTTAAACTTATTTTTCCCAATGCTTGGATCCCAATATTTCCACGGATTTTGTTATTCCCAATTTAACTCATCAAGTTTCGTATATTCAAAGTATTAATTCAAGCTTCCGTGTGTTTCCAGTGCCAAATCTTTCAACATCTTAATTATTGCATTCAACATCTTAATTATTTATTATTACTATCTTTTAACCCGTTGTTTTATATAATGAAATTAATATTGGGAGAGGCTCAAGGACCTAATCGAATGATGACATGTGTTCAAAAATTAATGTGTCACAATTCTAACGGTCTAGTGTCGCTAGACACTAGACCTAATTTGGACCCATTAATATCTTACTTACGCCACCTCCAGCCACAACTTTCATGTCCACATCTACTAGTCCTAGCTAGGCTTGCTAGGACCATCTTTTTTGGTCTCTCTTCCCTCTCTCTCTCAATCTCAGTCAGTCTCACTTGGTAACATTGAGTCATTTAATAAGCCCAAGAAACCTCAACAATACCGATATATGTATTGGTAAGCACACAATAAGTATTTATTTTTGGACAAAAATTTTTCAGGAATTGATAAAGTATTAACAATTTTTTCATTTTTTAAAAAAATTTTACCGTAAATAAATGGCTTAATATATACCCTAAGCGCACATATTAACCGGGCCCATCAATATATATGACCACCCTTAGATTGGTCACCCCTGTCCTCTGCTTATTAATTCAACCATGAATGCATTCAAATTTATTAGCTTCTCTCCATATGGGAGAAGAAAACCACACCCTCACTATCACGTCTTCTAATCTCAGCCGCACTTGGACTAGCCTCTTAGTTGGCCACTCAGCCGTCTAATAAATTAAAACCTCTGATTTTTTGTTTTCTTGTATTACTCGGCAATACTGATTGAGATTTTAATCATCAAATTATGTTATGTCTTTTATCTTGTCAGTTTTGTTTGCACTGAAATATATATATATATATATATATATGTGTGTGTGTGTGTGCACGCGCGCGCACTAGTTTTTTTTTTTTTTAATGTGAAATTATGTATCTCTTTTATGAACAAATTATATTCTCAAAAAAAAAATATTCTCACGTAGGTAACCAATTGAGACGACTTATCTTGATTTCTACTTTTTTAACCCCCCTGAATTTTCTTTAAAGAGTTTTCTAGGCCCTAAAAAGAATAACTTTTTAAATCCGGGCCTGGCCTTATGGGGCCTGATCTGTTACCTAGCTCTTCGTACGTTTTATTTCTTTATCTGCACCAATAGTTTTAAGCCCAATACGTACTTTCAGGATTAGAAATTTTGATTGTGACCTGGAAGGCTGAAATTGGTGCTCAAGGTTTAAGTCTGCGAAGTGGGGCGTGCCATTTTATAAGGAACCGTAATACATGAAGTTCTCTCGCTAGTTTTTTGTGCAGGACTTGGAGACTTTCAATGTTTTATTTAGGGTTGGTTTGACCGGAGGGGTGAATAATGGTGGGAGAATGGAAAAGTGGGAGGATAGAAAAGATTTTAATTTCTCTTCTTTTTATTTAGTTGGAAGTGGAAAAGTGAAGAGATGAAAAAAATGAGTTTATATAAATTTACTTATACACCATTGTTAAAAAATAATGTCCAATTAAAAAAAAAGGAAAAAAAAAAAGAAAAAAAAGAGGCAACGTGCCACGCTTAATCAAAAAATGAAAAAAAAAAAAAAAAAAGAAGCAACGTGCAAAGGAAATAAAAGAAAAAAAAAAAAGGAAAAAAAAAGGAGGCAACGTGCCTAGCACAAAAAAAAACAAAGAAAAAAAAAGATAGGAATTGGATAGGGGTATTTTTGTACATTAAGTAGCTTTTTTCTCGTTTAAGTTTTCTCTCCATTTTAGAGAGAAAACTTTTTGGTGGGTCCGGGAAGAAAATACCTGGGTCTCATCATTTATTCCCCTTTCTCCCCACCCAACCAAATATATTCAAAAAAGTTTTCCTTCCTATTTTCTCTATAAAGTTTTCCATTTACCCTATTTCAACTCTAAACAAACACACTCTTAGGGTTCATTTGGTTGGAGGAGTGGAAAAGTGAGAGGATGGAAAATTATGGGAGGATGGAAAAGTGAAAGGATATAAAATATTTAGTTTTCCCTCTTGTGTGTTTGGTTGGAGGGGTGGAAAAGTGAGAGGGTAGAAAACTCTTTTGTTTAGTTTGAGAGAAAAATAGAAGGATGAAAAATGTAATTCATATAAATTGATTATTATGCTCTTATTACATAATATGTAAGAAATAGATTTATTTATACTCATTAAATAATATAAAATTTACCACTTCATACATATAAATTTATATTATTATTATTATTATTATAATATAAAAATTACAATAGTGCACATATAAATTTAATTGAGCACATAATAAAGTCATGTTCAAAAAGGACTTCCACGTGTTCAAACGTGGTCAGCAAACTTTTGTGGGCAAAAGATTTTGTAACCATCCAACATGATCCTAGGCAAACTTTCTTCACCTAGGCAACACACCATTCAACCAATAACCAAACTTTCTTCACTTGCATGTTCCTTTTTTTTTTTTTTTTTTGAAGAATAAAACTAATGGCTTAAGTAATATAACTGAAGTTGTCATTGCCATAAAAATGCTTGAGTTAAAATACATGTAGTGTATGACTTTCAGGTCCATTAAACTGGTAATAAATTCAAGGAGTGAAAAGTGGTTTTTGTTACAACGAAGTTGAATGCCTTTCTCTTACAAGACTGTGTTTGGTTCGTTGGGTCTGCATCTAAATATGCTTGATTTTGACCTGATCTAAGCTTTTGTTTCATGAGACGTTGCTGCGCTGATTAAACAAGGCAGTTTCTCAACAACAACAACAAAAAAAAAAAAAACAAGGCAAAAAAAAAATTTTAATTTAAAAATATTAATTATTAAAAAAAAAAAAAAAAAAAACAAGAGAGAGAAGAGAACCTGACGTTGTGCTATGCTATGAGAAGAAAGTGATAAATAAGAAGAGGTAAAAATCATCAGATAAAGTGAGGGGTAGGTAAGAGTATTTGTGTAAATAATGAGGGTATTTATGTAAAATATATTTCTAAACATTTTTCCCTCTTCATTTTCTCCCAATTTAGGAGGATAAAAAAAATGAGCACAGGAGGGAAAACTTTCTCCCCTATTTTGTCTCTCTTATTTTTCTTCCTCAACCAAACAGTGGAAAACAATATTTTTCACTCTATTTTCCTCTCCCTATTTTCCATTCTCTTTGTTTTCACCCAATCAAACGGACCCTTAGGGTGTGTTTGGTTGGGATGAAAATAGGGAGGATGGAAAATAGAGAGTGAAAAATATGATAGAAAATTATATTTTCCATTATTTGGTTAAGAGGGAGAGGGGGAGAAAAAAGTGGTGAGGCCCACAAGTTTTCTCTCCTCCTTATTCAAAATACAATCTCTCCAAATTGGAGAGAAAATTGAAGTGAAAAGTGAGAAAATTTTTTTGACAAAATTGTCCTCACTTTTTTGGTTTTTTTTTTTTTTTGAACGTAGGAACATTTTTTTTTTCTTTTACCTTATCCACTGTAACGTTGTTGTTTTTTTTTGTTGCTCTTTTGCCTTTTCCACTGATACAGTGAAACATTGGTTTTTTTTTTTTTTTTTTTACACTTTTCTACTGCAACGTTGCTTTATTTTTTTTCTTTTTTTTCTCTTAATTTTTATTTTTATCATTTTTTAAGAAAATACTTTTGAATAATTTCTTATGCTATTTTTTTAAAATATCCACTTTCATCTATACACAATTTTTTAAAAAAGTATAATATATTACTTTTTCTTATATTTAAGAGGGACATAAAGGAAAATTTATACCAATCTTATTTTCAACCAAATAAAAAAGTTTTCCATCCCTCTACTTTTCTACCCTCTCAACCAAACACAACTGAGGAAAACTAAAAACTTTTCTATCATTCCACTTTTCCATCTTCTCTCTATTTTCTATCCTCTCACTTTTTCATCCTCCCAACCAAACGGACCCTTAGGGTCTGTTTGGTTAGAAGAGTGGAAAAGTAGAAGGATAGAAAATAGTAGAAGGATGAAAAAGTGGGGGAATAGAAAAGATTTTATTTTATCTCCTATTTATTTGGTTGAGAGTGGAAAAGTGGAGGGATGAAAAAAATGGGTTTGAATAAATTTACTCATATACCCTTATTAAAGAATGATGCCCAATTAAAACAAAAAAAAAATGACAATTAATCACAAAAAATAACAATCTCTCAAATTTATTAAAAAAAAAAATCATGTCCCCAACAAAAATCATGTCTAGTTATAAAAATAAATAAAAAATAAAAAAATCACGCCCAGCCCATAGAAAATCAAAAGAAAGAAGAAAGAAAAGGCAACTTTACTGCGAAAAAAAATAAAAAAGAGAAGAGAAAGAAGAAAGAAAGGCACACCAGGCCTTAAATAAAAATAAATAAATAAAAAAGGCAACACTTCTATCTAAAAGAAGAAAAAAGAAAAAGAAAAAAGGCAGTCTAGAAAATCAAAAGAAAAAGAGAAGAGGCAACGTTGCCCAAAAAAAAATATAAGCCAAAGCAACGTTATTTGAAAAGAGCCAAAAGTCATCAAGTCATGAATAAAATGAGGGGTAGGTGAGAAGGTATTTGTGTAAAATGCATTTCTCAGCACTTCTTCCTCTTCATTTTCCTCCCAATTTGGGAGGATAAAAAAAGTAGATCCGGAGGGAAAACTTTCTCCCCTATTTTCTATCTCTCTTATTTTCTTTCATCAACCAAACAGTGAAAAATGACATTTTTTACCTTATTTTTCTCTTCCTATGTTTCATCCTCCCTGTTTTCACCCCAACTAAACACACCCTTAGTGTTAGATTTAATCATAAAATTAGTCATTAAGGTCTTTTATTATTGAATAAAGAATCAGAGCTTAGTTTACTAAAAAAAAAAAAAATCAAAGCTTAGATCCCGCTTATATCAAGAGAAAAGATTAAGGGAATTAAAAATTTATAACGACCCTCTCTCATATTGAACATATATATTATCTCATATATATATATATATATATATATGATAAGTGATAACAATAAGGGGAAATTATAGTAAACCTACTTGTGATTTGGTCTATTTTCACTTTATTTACTCGTTAAAACTTAACACTTTGCCCATTTGAAATTACTTCCGTTTAATCTCTGTTACCCAATTCTGTTAAAAAATAGAAAAAACAAGAAAAACAAGATTGGACTATGATGCCTTCATTCTTGCTTCGTAGGTTTCATTTTTGTGTGGTTTTGGTTGTGTGTTCATCTAATTTTGATTCGTTCTTTCTCCTTTTTTTTTTGGGTAAGGAATATAAGGAAATTTGGAGAACCCATATTGAAGTTAAAGGATTTTTTTAGGAAAAAAAAAAAAAACCATAACCCAGATGAAGGGAATAATTTCTTTGAGATTGAATCACCACCCTTTCTGCTTTGGTTTCTTTGTTGGTACTTGGTGGATTTGATTTGGCGTTGAGTTCTAATCAGCTTAACTTGTTGCTGAGAAGATTATCTTGTCTTTACTATGATGGAGGCTTTATTCAATAACTTAGTGACATGCAACTTTCACCAGATGAGGTAGAGGATACCACCATAACCAGATTCCATTGCCATCAATCTCCAGGACTACCATATTGATCCACCATCGATCTCCATGGCAGAAGCTTCACTGAGACCACTGAACCCATTACTTAAGCTTTTCTTCTCTCTCTTTTTGATCTAAACCAAACTTATACCAATGGTGGAACTTACTTTTTGTGTTGTGATATGTGTCCTCTCTGAGATCTTGTGTTGTGTTATGTCTTTGTTTTAATACATGGACTCTCTCCATAATATGTGTTTGACTCAAATAGGTATTAAAATTGATTGAAAGTAGTTGTGTCTATTCTTTAATATGTAATATGATGATGTGGTTTGTTAGGATTGGATGAGTAAAATTTGAGTTTTACACCACATCATTATTAAATTTAATCTCTGTGTTAAGATCGTAAACCCAAAATTAAAAATTAAAGCCGCTAGTTAGACACAAATCCCAATGTGCTAATGCTGTTGTATGCTTTAAAAAAGATGTAGTACAAATTTTACTAGAAAATATTTACAAGTTACTGTGCCAATGAATGAGATTGGTGTGATTATAACATAATGCTAAATGAGTGTTTAAATTATCATTTTTTTATGATTATTGACACATCAATATCTATTTAGAAAAATTTGTAATAGCCCTAACATACCTAAAAAAAAAAAATTAGAATGTTCTATGGATTAAATCACACTTGACAAAAGTTAAAGGTCATGATATAAAGATTATAGTATTAATCTTATTAACATATATGGTAAATGTTTCCATATTTTTGTTACAATTTAAAAAAAAAAAATTAAATGTAAGATACTTGTAATACACGTATCTATACACATATCGTTCTTTATCCATTTTTATATTTTTATGCCGAATTTTTGAAACGTACTTTTTTTTAAAGATACCAAATTATATGTGTCCATATACGTACTTACAGTATTAAACCCGTACCGTTTTTCACTAACTATATGTCTCATTACTATTATGTTTTCAAAAATACACAATAGAAATCATACATCCTTCCTAAACTTAGGTGTAACTTAGCTTATCTTTATATATATATATATATATATATATATATATATATATTTAATTACTGTCTCGAAAATAATCCCGAATCACACAACACGGTAACCCTATCCTTTAATTCTATAAAGTCAAATATATATATATATATATATATATATGTGTGTGTGTGTGTGTGTGTGTGTGTGTGTTTTATCTAAATAATTGTTAAATATTAGCATTGATACACCATGTTGAATATACTATTATGGATGCGAAAGTGAAAGCATAAAGTATAGAACACAATAACACACGAGGATTACGTGGTTCAGTCTAACGGCCTACATCCATGGAGGAAACCTTAAAGGGCTATATCAATAATATATTAGAGTGTAATACAAATTTTGTGTTATAATGAATCATAACATGTATATATATAATAGACTAAACCCTAAATTAATAGACTTCTTGTACAAATAGGAGACTTGGCTTGCACACAAAGTAGAATTAGGCTTGGACTTATACTAATAGGCTAATATATCTTTAACGTCATCTCTCAAATTCAAGGTGGAAGCTTGATGAAATCTTGAGATTTGATAAGGTTGAAAAGATCCCTTGAATGAAGTTTGGCTTTGTGACGGTAGTTTGAGAAAGGTAATGGTCTTGTAGTGTTGATGCGACTTCTATCGATGGTATAACTATACCAGAGAGATTTGACAGCAGCAGTAGAAAGTCAAAGAAGATGAATACAGCGAAAAAATACCGAGGAAGACAAAGATTGCTCTTAATACACCGTAAGAATAGAAAACCATGGTTATAGGAAGGTGGCTCTGATACCATGTTAAATATTAGCATTAATACACCATGTTGAATATACTATTATGGATGCGGAAGCAAAAGCATAAAGTACAGAACACAATAACACACGAAGATTACGTGGTTCAGTCTAACGGCCTACATCCATAGAGGAAACCCTAAAGGGCTACATCAATGATATATTAGAGTGTAATACAAATCCAATGTTACAATGAACCATAACATGTGTATATATAGTAGACTAAGCCCTAGACTTATAGACTTCTAGTATAAGTAGTAGACTTAACTTGCACACAAAGTAGAACTAGGCTTGGACTTATGCTAATGGGCAAATATATCTCTAACACCCCATCTCAAATTCAATGTGGAAGCTTGAGGAAACCATGATATTTGATAAGGTTGACAAGATTTCTTGAACGAAGTTTGGCTCTGTGACAGTGGTTTGAGAAAGGTAATGGTCTTGCAGTGTTGATGCGACTTCTATTGATGGCATGACTATATTGGAGAGATTTGACGGCAGCAGTAGGAAGCCAAAGAAGATGAACGCAGTGAAGAAACACCGAGGAAGACAAAGATTGCTCTTAATACACTGTAAGGACACCATGGCCATAGGAAGGTGGCTTTGATACCATGTTAAATGTTAACATTGATACGTCATGTTTTATATACTATTATGGATGCGGAAACGAAAATATAAAGTATAGAACACAATAACACACGAGTATTACGTAGTTCAACCCATCCACCGAGAAAACCCTAAAGGGTTACATCAATAATATATTAGAATGTAATACAAATCATGTATTATAATGAACCATAACATGTATATATATTAGATTAAACCCTAAACTAATAGACTTCTAGTACAAGGAAGTGACTTAACTTGCACACAAAGTAGAATTAAGCTTAAACTTAAGTTTAACCTTAAGCTTATACTAATGGACTAATATATCTCTAACATCAAATATATATATATATATATGTTTTATCTAAATAATTGTTTTTCGGTTTCTTTGTTTTTATTTAATATTTCCTGAAGTATTATTAAAATATAAACTAAACTCTTTGAATGAACAGAATGGTATTCGATTAGTCAAATGAGGACGTTTCGCAAAATTTTTTTTCAATGTGTCAGTCTCTAGGACCAATTACCATTAGTGCAAAAAGTGAAATGGAGTGTGAACGTGAGAGGTCTGGAGAAGAACAGGATGAGCTTCAGCGAAGTACTAAGAGGGTTAAGGAGGCTTTGGTTAATGGGAGTCAGGGTGATGCTAGTCATGCGTTGGAGGACACTAGGACCAAGTCGTATAGAGACAAACTCATCGGTGACTTCCCAGGAGCCCATGCGCAGATGTGTTTTGATGACAGAAGCCACTTTAGCGAGGTGGAATCTGATAATGAAATGGATGAGGTTACGGAAGGTTTTGCTGCTGTAATGCTGTCAAAAGAGACCAAAGCTCGGATTAGGGGTGCGTGGTCCAACGCTATTATTGTTAAGGTCTTTGGAAGAACTGTAGGGTATCATTACCTCCACAGAACGGCCATGAACTTGTGGAAGCCGCATTGTAGAGTTGACTGCCTTGACTTGGGAAGTGATTTCTTCCTGTTCAGGTTCGAAGCTAAAGACGATTTGGATAAGGTGTTGGAAGGGGGGCCATGGTTCTTTGGAGGGCACTATGTTACTGTGAGGTTATGGGAGCCAAATTTTAAGGCTTCCACTGCAAAGTTGAACTCCATCGCTGTATGGGTTAGATTCAACGAGCTCCCCATTGAGTACTATGATGCTTTGGTTCTTCGGGAAATCGGTAGTGCGATTGGTCCAGTTTTAAAGGTGGATGTTAACACGGCTACGGGGACGAGAGGCAGGTACGCTCGTCTCTGTATTCAAATTGATGTGTCGAAACCGCTGGTGAAAACTGTGCTCATCGGAAGCCTGGCGCAAGAGGTGGTTTATGAAGGCATTGGGTCTTTATGTTTTGGCTGTGGAAGAATAGGACACAAAAGAGAAGTGTGTCCCTATGAGGTTCGTAATAAAATTCCTGCGTTAGAGATTCAACATGAGCTGGATGATCCTAAGACAATGCGAGAGGCGAGCGGTGGTCGCAAGGAAGAAGATGACAGTATGGGGAAGGAGGAGTATGGTCCGTGGATGGTTGTCAGTCGGAGAAGGGCTGGGACTAAACGTGAGTTGGCTGTGAGTGGGAATCGAACGAGAACGAATCAAGCTGGTTCCTCTAGTTTGGTTCGGCCAGCTGCTTATAAGAAGATATCTGTTGGTCTGAACAATCACAGTAATCCAAGCTTTGATTCAAATGGGAAATATGATTCAAACGGCCATAATGTGGGGCCCGAGGAAAGTGTAGACAAGACAATAGAAGTGAATGGTTCTGGCAAGCTAGTGGGAGTGCCAGATGTGAGTTCCAAGAGCAACACGTGTCCAGTGGAGATGGCGCAAGAGTGTGAGAGAAGTAATGGAACCGGGCTGTTATTAATTGGGCAAGCAAGTGATTCAGGTGGTATTAGTGATGGGCCAATTGGGCTTCCTGATGGGCAAGTGAAGGGCTTAACCAAGCACGGTAGAGGCAAAAGAGGCCAAAGTCAAAAACTTAAAAAAATCAAAGCTTTGTCCGTGGGTATTTACCAGCCCAAGTTGAAGCAGGTAAATTCCAAGTCCCTTGGGGGAGGAAATCTTGGTAAAACCACCAACAAAATTTTGGGGTTGGCCCGTTCTGACTCTAAAGGAAGCTTGGAAGATTTTTCTTCTTCTTCTTCAGGTGATCCAGGAGCTGGGGTCTCTATCCTTGGTCCGGCCAGCTCCCCTGGAGGTAAGGTTTTTTGCTTGGAGAAATTGCCTGAATGCTTTGAAAATGCTGGTCTTCTCCGAATTAGACATCCCAATGTTGCTGACAGAATGGAGGTTCCGGTTTCTGAGGGAAATGAAGCTGGTATTGATGGGTCTATCAGCAGAGAAGGGAGTCTTGGGATGGAACTTGATGTTGCTGGGGATGAT
Source organism: Castanopsis chinensis (assembly GCA_032878915.1). NCBI lineage: Eukaryota > Viridiplantae > Streptophyta > Magnoliopsida > Fagales > Fagaceae > Castanopsis > Castanopsis chinensis. Next base: position 1,346,352 of record JAVQMG010000039.1, read on the forward strand.
GCTGCTTCTCTTTGAGTGGTGTTCTGTCCGTGTTTGTCTTTTTGTATCAATGAAGATTATCGTGTGGAATTGCCGTGGGGCTCTTAGCCCAAATTTTGGGAGTAATATTGTGGATTTGGTGAGAATTTATGCGCCAACTATGATGATTGTTACTGAAACGAAAGTGGGAGGTGATAGAGCTAAAGCAATTACGGATCGTTTGCCGTTTGATGGTGCGATTCATGCTGATACGGTGGGTTATGCGGGAGGAATTTGGCAGCTGTGGAATTCTGAGGGGATTGAAGTTACTCATTTGTCTTCAACGGAGCAAGAAATTCATGCCCTTGTCAAGGTGAGTAGTTCCAATCTTTCCTGGATTGTCTCTGCTATTTATGCAAGTCCTAGATTAGCTGAAAGACGTATGTTGTGGCATAATCTTTCTTTGGTCAATACTGTTCACAGTTTGCCTTGGATTGTTTTGGGTGATTTTAATGAGGTTTTGAGTGGTGAAGAGAAGTTAGGGGGAAGGCCGGTTAATGCCTATAGAGCTAGATTATTCCAGGAGTGTATCAATGGTTGTGGTTTCATGGACATGGGGTTCACTGGACCTAGATTCACGTGGTCTAACTTGCGAAATTTGTCGAACCTTATTCAGGAGAGGCTTGACCGGGGTTTTTGTAATGTGGGGTGGAGGTTGCTCTACCCAGAAGCAACTATTGAGCATCTCACAAGAGTTAATTCTGATCATTGTCCGATTATGGTCAATTTGGTGAAGCAGCAGGGGTTGGAGTTGACTAGGCCTTTCCGCTTTCAGCCTGGTTGGCTTTCGCACCCTGATTTCGCTGGGGTGGTCCGTGATGCTTGGTGTGGGGAGCAAAGCCTTGAGAATGCAGTGCAAACTTTCACAAATTCTGCAAAACAGTGGAATAAAGAGGTGTTTGGGAATTTGTTCTATCGTAGGAAGAAGATTGAAGCTAGACTGAATGGTGTGCAGAAGGCTATGGCCAATCGTCCCAATGGTTTTCTTGTAGACCTAGAGAGAGATTTGAGAAAGGAGTATGTTGAAGTGAAGGAGCTTATTGATGAGTTCTGGGCTATGAAGGCTAGAGTTAATTGGTTGGTTTCGGGTGAGCGAAATACCTCCTTTTATCATGCTTCAGTGGTTAATAGGAGGAAACGGAATAGAATTACCGAGATTAAAGATAATGTGGGTAATTGTATCACTGATGAGGTTGAGGTGGCGGATTATGTAAGGAGGTGGTACATGGCTCTTTATACCACCAATTTGGAGGATTCTCATAGGAAAGCTTGGGATATTCCCAGCTGGCCTGTCAGGTTGTCTGAGGAGGATGCTCAAGAGTTAGCTAGACCAATTGAAGAAAGGGAGATCAAGGATGGGTTATGGGCCTTGAAAGCCTTTAAGGCTCCTGGTCCGGATGGGTTGCATGCTGGTTTTTATCAAAGGTTTTGGTTGATCACCGGACATTCAGTTGTGGATTTAATTAAAGAGGTGTTTGATAAAGGTTGTGTGCCCCCCTACTTAAACAGGACCCTCATTACTTTAATTCCTAAGCATACGGGTGCTGATTCTTTGGGAAGCTTTAGACCTATTAGCCTTTGTAACACTGTTTACAAAATTATTTCGAAAGTTATTGTTGCTCGAATAAGACCACATCTTGATCGGCTGATCTCCCCTCTGCAAGCTGCTTTTGTGCCGGGTCGGAAGGGGGTGGATAATGCCATTATCGTTCAAGAGCTTCTTCACACGTTGAGCTTAAAGAAGGGCAAAGTGGGCTATATGGCAATAAAAATTGATCTCGAGAAAGCCTATGATAGGCTTGAGTGGAGTTTTGTTAGAGATACCCTTGCGTTGTTCAACATTCCTCCGTTTTTGAGTAACGTTATTTTAAGCTGCATTTCGACGTCCAGTGTTGAGGTGCTTCTTAACGGTGGGAGTTTAGAGTCCTTTAATCCGACTAGAGGGATTCGACAAGGTGATCCTTTGTCGCCTTATTTATTCATCATGTGTATGGAGGTGTTGGGTCTTTTCATTAATGACAAGTGTGCTGCTGGTCTTTGGGATCCGGTCAGAACTTCAAGGGGTGGTTTGGCGGTGTCCCACCTTTTCTTTGCGGATGACTTGGTGCTGTTCGCAAAAGCTGACAGGAAAAATTGCATAAATGTTTTGGATGCGCTTGAGGGCTTTTGTGGTATTTCTGGACAAAAGATTAATAAGGATAAGTCTAGAGTCTATTTCTCTCCCAATGTGGATGGCAACAAGAGGGAAGAGTTTTGTGCGATGTTGGGGATTCGGTCAACTCCGTTGTTGGGTAAATATCTTGGTTTCCCTCTTAAGCAGCCAGGGTCTACCAGCAGGGACTTTGACTTCGTTGTGGAGAGGGTGCAAGCTAAGCTTGCGGGTTGGAAAGGGCATCTGCTGTCTTTTGCTGGGAAAGTTGTTCTTGCGCAATCCGTGCTTACCACAATTCCAACTTACATCATGCAAAATACTATGCTCCCTAATCGTACGTTGGAAGCGCTTGATAGAGTGACTAGGAATTTCATTTGGGGCTCTACCCAAGATAAAAGAAAAGTCCATATGGTTGGGTGGAACAAAGTGACTAAGCCGAAAGATGAAGGAGGGCTTGGGTTGCAAGCTGCCAAGCCGAAAAACCTTTCTCTTCTTACGAAGTTGAATTGGAGGTTTGGAAAAGAGAAGGACAAAGATTGGGCTAAAGTGTTGCGGTTGAAGTATAATAACCCAAGGAGATGTGGTTCTAATGTGTGGACTGCTATGAAGCGGGGGAGTCATATTTTCAGCCAAGGAGTGAAATGGAAGGTGGGCTCTAATAGCACTCTCAATTTTTGGACTGATAGGTGGTTAACAGTGGGTAGCCTTAGAGGCATGATTCAAGGGCCTTTTAGAAGAGATGAAGAGCAGCTAACAGTAGAGGATTTGAGGAGTCAAGGCAGATGGGTTTTTAGTAGGTGTTCCTTTCAGCTTCCTAGCAATCTGATCAGCCTTATTAAGGCTGTTCCTGTTCCTTTAAATCATCTAGGTGAGGACCGGCTTGTGTGGGCTTCTTCTCCCTCAGGTGAGTTTGAGCAGAAAAATGCTTATTGTATTGCTAGTAGTGGTTGTGAGCCGGGTTTTACCTTTGACGGAAAATGGATTTGGAAGATGGATGCAATGCCGAAAATAAAATCTTTTTTTTGGAAGTGTTTCCTGCAAAGCATTCCCGTGGGTGAGGTTCTAATGGGAAGAGGTATTGTGCAGGATGGTAATTGTCGGGTTTGCAAGGATTATGGGGAATCAATCTTGCATGTGTTTAGGGATTGTGTGGTTGCCAAGCACACTTGGGGGATGTTAGGTATAGTGGATCACAATCCTAGGTTTTTCTCTGGGAACTTGCAGGAGTGGCTTGGGCAGAATGTGAGGCGTACTTCTTTTCAGACCGAGGGGATCCCTTGGGGTATTGTTTTCCCGATAGCTGTTTGGAAGCTGTGGTTGCATAGGAATAACATGGCCTTCAAGGAGAAACCGGTTGACCAGTTTGTGTACAAAGGTGTGATTCATGCTGCTCAAGAGTATCTATACTGTGTGGGCAAAGCTGGGAGGAGGACCATTCAGTCCGTGATTCAGGTTAGGTGGAGAAGGCCGGGAGTGGGCTGGGTTAAGCTAAACACGGATGGGTCAGCGTTGGGCAATCCGGGGAGAGCTAGTGGAGGTGGGCTTATTCGTGATACAAATGGAGTTTGGATTAGGGGCTTCTCTCGTAACATTGGTACTGCTTCCAGTGTAGAGGCTGAGCTTTGGGCTTTGAGGGATGGGTTATCTTTATGTCTTTCTCTTAATTTGATGGCTCTAGAAATTGAAGTGGATGCAAAGGTGATTTTGGATTGGGTGAACAGTGCCTGTTGCAGTAATGTGAACCTATCTCCTCTTATTATGGATTGCAAGGCACTTATCAACCAAGTGCCTCAAGTGAGGCTGATGCATTGCTTTCGTGAAGCTAACAAGTGTGCGGATGCTCTTGCGCGTAAAGGGCCCTGTATCCGGCAAGATTTTGTTGTTTTTGATAGTCCGCCTATGGACATTTCTATGTTTTTGTATTATGACCAAATAGGCATGTATTATGAGAGGATTCGTCCTCGAATAGTTGGTTTGTTCGGTTAGTTTTATGTATTCTTCCTGTTTACCAAAAAAAAAAGTCTCTAGGACCAGACTGAAGTGTATCGTTGAGTAATTTTATTATTTATAAAAAAAAAATTACAACTTTTATTACAATTATCTCACGTAATATTATTAATTACAATTTATTTTTATATGAGCCCACTAATCACAATCTACCGTGAAAGTTCTGATTTTTCGTGTGGTCTTACAATTTTTGAAACGTCCTTTTCAATAATTTCACACCTGATATCTGAAAGTAAACAAGTCGTGGTTTCTTGCAGCAATAGATTTCCGACAGTAGCCTACTATTTTAGACCAGTCCAGATCTATCCTCTAGTCCTCTTCATAGAAGAATCTGAATATCCGAGGGGCTATTTTGCACGCGGAAACCTATTTTCTAGGCTTTTTTCCAAATTGAATCCAGGTATGAGTGTTGTCTTTTTACATGTTTTATTTTGTATAGTTTTGTTTTCTTAATAAAACAATGATCAATCATGATATTATCATAATCATAATAGCTTATATTATGAGAAAATGTTGGTTTTTATAGTTAAACTCATGCATGTGCATGGGGTTTAAGTTGTGGGACATTATTGAATCAAAGCAAAGTACTTGAAGATACTATGCATGCATAGTATATAAAAAGATTGTTCTGCAATTCTTTTTCCTTTTTGCTTTAGCAATCCTTTTGTCAGGAACAGCTTCCATATATATATATGATACTTCAATTACGACCCCTTTTTTTTTTCCTGACTCCATTAAAAAGCATTGGAGTAAACTTACCAAACGTGAAACCAGTCAAACCACCCCACTGATTTCTCACTTGTATTATTATGGTATGCACGTTATATCCGCAGTGTAGCTCTGTGCTATTATACTCAACATCGTAAATCAGATTTCCTTTGTCCAAACAAAACAAAGACCGTGCTGCTGCTGCACCAGCCAATACTATACTACTAGATCCTCTCACTGAAGCAAGCTCGCTACTGAATATATATATGGCTAGTCAATTGCATGCCTTAAATGCTACCGAACCCAAAATTACCAAAACCCATCAATCACTGAGCCAGATTTACCAAACCTTACTGCCAGTGCCAGTGCCAGTGCCAGGCCAGGCTAGCCACCAAGGCCCTCACTTACAGAAAGATCATGCGGGTTCATTAATGTAACCCTTGCCCTTTATTTTACCAAATTTATATAATAATCACCACAAAATAATTTTGAACTTGTGATGTGATAAGATCGTGATAAAGTACTGTACTTCCAAAAAAGGACCATGATAATGAAATAGATAATTAAAAAAAAATTAAAAACAAAACACAAACAATGTCTAATTGTTTACTTCAAAATTAATATGACAAATATTTAAATTGAGAAAAAGAAAAAGAATAAAAATAATTTTAACTGGCTAGTTTTTGGTAGGACCTAGTTACAAACTTGACGCATCGGTTCACTGAAAACTTAATTTAATTGATGGACAAAGTTTAAATATAAATTGGATGTAACTTAAGGTTACTAACTTTCTTAATAAAATAAAAATTATTACATATTTGAAAAATTTAACTGTTGAATTATATATTTTTTACACTCTTAATACATGTGTTAAATTTTGTGTTAATTGGATTTTATTTACTATATGATTTATAAGCTTATATTTTATGCATAATTGTAAACTATGAAAATTTGTAATTTAAACAATCTTTTGATGACATAACTATTTATCTTAAATTTTCTATAGATTTTGTAAGTATGAAATATATAAGAAGAAGATGTAATTTAATAGTGGATTTATCAAAATTCATTTACAATAAAAAGATATTGAGTAAGGTTGCAGCACACTTGTTTTTTTTTTTTTTTTTTAATTTATCAAAAAAGCTATACCAAACATAGGCATAACATTTTCTACTTTTTTTTTTTTTTGGTAGAGACTGCATTGAAAAATAACAAAAACTAATAAAAGTATGATTTTTAAATTTAAAGTTGTGACACTTTATAAAAAGTAGCAACACTGCATTAAAAGATTCTAGCACAAAGTCATTTTTATGCAAAACCCTAAGATAACAAATGAATATGTTAATGGGTGCTCGATTTTCGATTATACTTGATAAAGAAGTATCAAGTGGCTTTTACTACAGTAACTAAAACAAATCAATAAGTACCATTTTAACTAAATGTTATATGTCTCTTAAAAAAAAAAAAAACTAGTGGGTAGCAATAACAAAATTGACATTAACCATATACCCTCAAGATAAAATCACACATACAAACACAACAAACACGTCGAAAGGCTTATGTAGGCCAATGTCACACCTAGCTAGCCCCCTTCTATGTATGTCGAGTCTCAGTTTCAAGTTGCCTCCCCTTCTTCCCATAAAAAAGAGAACACAGAAATACAGAGAGAATAGTAATAGGCCAATAACACAAAAACAATAGCAACAACAAACGTGAATGTCGTAGGGGCCCTTTAAATTTAATGAGGCCATATCGTACACTCACACACCATGGCATGTTAGATTGAAAGAGCAATAATGGTGATTGGTGGGTTTGGTTTAGCTTCAAATCAGATGTTCGTCCCGTACAAGACAGCACCCTCCATTTCTCTCACACGTACGCAACAGCACGTGTGATGTTACCATCTACCTTAACACCCACCCTTTTTTTTGGGAATGTATTTTCCCATTTTCTCATTCATTGCATTACAACTTTCATATATGCATCGCTATCAGAAGATCCTTTTATCTATTTTACATAACTGGTCACTTATATAAAACGTTATACATTCAGCTCAGCATGTTAATTAATAAGCTTCTTCAATGTAAAAATTTTAAAAATAATAAATATTTAATTATGAGTTGTAATACACATTTTTTTTAACCAAAAAATACACTTGTTGATAATCTATTGGTTTGCACACACAGATTATTGTTGATGCCTATGTTTTTCTCTATTTGTGTGCATAATTTTATTTTATTTTATGAAAAATGTATAAACTATTAAAAGGATCATTTAATAGAAAATTGAATGCATCTTAACTTATGTACTTAGTGCAATTGTTAACAAAGACCACATTAACCAATGAGCATAAACAATTTTATCTTCTTCCAAGGAAAATATATTCAACCATGTGATGTTATTTATCAAAGTAAATATTGGAATTATTGTTGATTTTATTTATCAAAATAAATGTTAGAATTATTGTTAAAGGATTAAATTCATGGTTGTGTATCATCTTAAATTTTTTAAACAATCAGTAATTTATCATGATATTAAAGAATGAAATATTAAATTCAATCTTTGTTTCCACTCAACCTTCCATTTAAAGTGCTAAGAATCTCATTTGTTAGGCCCACAGGTCATAAGAAGTGTTATAATTATTAGTTAGCCTTTGTTTTCGAGTGGTGCGTTTGATTTTTTTAGTGGATTCTATGCACTATTTATGAGACCTATAAACTACATTTTAAAAAAAAGTAATTTTAAAATTGAGTCTCACAACATTATTAACACAATAAAAAATTATTTTATTATAATATTTTTAATTTTTAACAATAAATAGTATTCAAACAATTTTTTGAAATAACTAATAATTTATTATGCTTCATAGAATTTAATTAAGAAACTTTATGTCAGAACACCTTTGAAAAGAAATGTAGAAATTTTACCCTCTTGTACGGGGGTGGAAAAGAATACCGAACTTGGACTTTGTAGCCCACTTATTTCCCATTCAAAATCCATAAATTTCTTCGTGAGAAAGTTTTGAAACAAAAAGAATCGACATTCACTGATGTAGTAGATTATTTGTCACAAGGAAACAAATAAAAATAAAAATTAGTAAAAATTTGCCATTAAATATATTTGAAAAAATTTGTCAAATTTTGTTGTGTAGTTACCATTACTACTCTTTTCTCCTAACAAGTCCTATTCTCCTAACAAGTCCTATCTCATAAATGGCATTTCGAATATACAGTAAATTAAATGGTCTGGTCTGTATGTGATCCCAAAGGCCATCGCAATCATTCAGGACCTTCAGGGCATAGTAGGTCCACCTGCTGGACCCACCTACCCTTTTGCCAAACAATAAAACAAACAGTCTCACTCTCAATCTCATCTTTTGGGTACGTGTCTTTCTTTGACTTAGACTTACTCACACAGTCACACATAAAGTCACACGCTCACACGCAAAAAAAAAACGCCTGCAACAAGGCAATAATAGCTTAGCTCACATCACACTCTCTTTCATACCCTGGTGTTTGTTTCATCACTCTCCTGAAGTATTGATGAGCCATCATCATATGCATTTCTAGAAACCTTCCTCATCAGATTGTTGCTAGCTAACCACCTCGGCGATGGGCGTACTGCACCACCGCGGCCACCACCACCACCATCAAACTCTCACAGCCTTAACAACATTTCTCTTATTTGCCTCAGCTGCCACTGCCGTCACTCTCTCTGTACTAGGTAAGCACATTAATTATAACTTTTTTTCAAAACAAAACAAAAAGAAACATTTCTTTAAAACTCTTTAAATTGATCGCTGCCTCGTTGGTGTGCTAGGTACTAGTGAAGCTGAAGCGGAGAGAGACAAAAGTGAAGCAAAAGGAGAAGTATTTGAACAAGGTTTTGGGGTTATGATTAGTAGTAGAAGAAGACTAGGCTTGGGTTCGTCACCACCCACCTGTAGATCCAAGTGTGGAAGGTGCTCACCGTGTAAGCCAGTGCACGTGGCGATTCACCCTGGTGTGTCCACTCCACTAGAGTACTACCCTGAAGCTTGGCGATGCCAGTGTAAGAATAAGCTCTACATGCCTTAACACAACAAAGAAAACCCACACCATGATGAGCAAGAGCAAGCAAAACACTGAAGAAAACAACAAAAACAAAGTAGATATTTTTGTGTAATTTTTGCTATCTTTTTTAGTGGGTTACCTACCTACTTCTACTTGCCTTGCTTGCTGCTTTGGTGGTGCTTTTTAGGTTTATTATTAGTGAGATGGTTTTGCTTTACTTTGAGGGGCAAGAGGAATCGTTGGGAATGTAAGAAGTTAATTGTAGGTTATATTATCGAGAGGAATTGATCTCTCTCCTTCTCCCTCTCTGTTAGCTTAATGATGATGATATTTTTGGTCCTTAATTTATTTTTTGGACTTGCATTCATGTGAAATGGAAGTTAAAGCTGTAATTAACATATTGAACTTCTCAAAAATGGTAGTATAAATTAAAGTTGCTTTCCATTTTGAATTTCTCTTTCTTCTTCTTCTTCTTAGAAATGTCAAGCTTTATGTACCTGGCTAGGTTAGCCTTAGACAAGAAAGAATCTAAATAGAGCTGGGTTTTTGCTTACCAAAAAAGAAAAGGAAAGAAAGGAGAATAAGGAAATTTTATGTATGTTAAATAATTAATGAAGACCATGTCACGTTCAACTTATTAAATATGTTATTTAAGTGCCTGAGGTTTTATCCTTAGTATTTCTTAGTTTGGTTGATGTACTAGCCATTATTGCACTCATACTCTGAATTCTAACTACTAAACAGTGATGACTAATAAGGTAGCAGTGACACTACAGAGATGGGAAATTGCAGAGAAGGGAAATAGAATAGGGAGTGAATTGAATTCAGAGAAAATGATATTCTTTCATTACAAAACAACCGGTACTCTATCCATGTGAATCAATCAAAAAAATGGGTTTCCATTCTATTATGAGTATCATGGGCAACGATTGAGAGAGAGCATCAAAGGAGAAAAAGCAAAGATAGGACATTTGTTTGTTTCGTTGTTCTTCTGCAATCTGATTGCTGGTTTTCTTATGTGTATGCCCCACACCTTTTTTTTATCTTTCTGAAATTTTCTTTCTTTCTATAAACTCTCTTTCGCTGTTGAGAGATACGAAAGCATTCATATCTTTACGAGAAATCGCCTTTTTTTTCTCCGTATTGTACCTCAAAAGTCTCACTGTCTCTTGTTTCCAAATTTAACCCTCCCAAATTGCCAAATTGCTTCTTCAGTCTGTTGGCAATCCAATTCTTGGTCTAGTCGTGAACCAATGTTATGACTTATGACTAATGAGAGATGCAGTTGTTTCTTTCATTTCATATTCATTGTCATTTAAGTCATATCATATCACAATAAAGTTGTGTCATGTGTGGGTTTCAACAGCTAATAGTCTACTGGTTAAGAAATGTTACAATAATTTTATATTTCTTTCCTTTCATATTCATTGTCATTTAAGTCCTATTATATCATATTAAAGTTGTGTCATGTGTGGATTTTGACGGTTAGAGCATTCACATCAGCCCATGAATACTCATGTAAAATGCAAAAAACAACATTTTTTACACATTTTGATCAAAAAATCATCCACATCAGTGGGTGCAAAGATGTGCAAATTATACACCCAGCCGTGTAAATGAACAGTGGCCGTGTATATTTACACGGCCACTGTTCACTTTTAGGCGATTTTTTTACTCTTTTTTTCTCTCTCATCGATCAGACTTTCTCTTCCCCAACCATTGCAACAACCCAGCACGCCAGAAAAACCAACCCAGCGCCACCACCAAACACCACAACCTAGCACAATGAATTAACCCAAAATCAACAGAAAATTAACCGAAAATCAACATAAAATTAACCCAAAATCAATGGAAAAACAATTATAAAATCCAACTCAAAATCAAAACAAACCCATTGAAAACCCAACTCAAAATAAATCAAAACTCACCGGTAAACCCAACCCAAAAACGGTCCAAACCCATCGGAAAACCCAGCCCAAGCCATACCCAACGGAAAACCCAAGTGAAATGCCCAACGGAGTCGCCCGATCTGCTGCCACTGCTGCCGCCCGATCTGCTGCCGTCGAGTCTTCCATTGCTGTCGTCGGTTGGGGGTGGGAGGCGAAGGGTCGTCGGTTAGGGTGGGGAGGCGAAGGGTCGTCGGTTAGGGGTGGGCTGAGTCGGCGAAGGAAAGAGGGAGGCCGAATCGGTGGAGGGTTGAGTCGGCGAGCTAGGTGAGGCGGCGAGCTGGGTGAGTCGACGAGCTGGGTGAGCCGGCGAGCTAGATCGGCGGCGAGGCGGGCTGGGTGAGGCGGCTGTGAGGGAGAGAATGACGGAAGAAGAGGAACGATTGAGATTGAGAGAGTTTTTTTTTTTGAGAATCTTGAGATTGAGAGAGCTGAAAAAGAATAAAGGTAACCGGTGAGAGTGTGTTTTAATAAATAATAATAAAATAATAATAAATAATATTATTTAATTAGAATAGATGTGTAAAACAAATGAACTGATGTGGTTGTTTTGAAAATGTGGCAGTGTAAAATAGAAAAAGTAGGTTTTTTGGTGTAAAATAGATAAAAGTTTTAAATGAGCTGATGCGAATGCTCTTAATAGTTTACTGGTTAACTATAAATTTAAGTCCTATTATATCACATTAAAGTTGTGTCATGTGTGGATTTCGACAATTAATAGTCCACTGGTTAACTATAAATGAAATGTTACAATATTTTCACAACAAATCAAAAGTAAAAAACTTATAAGATATGCACTTGTTTCTTTCATTTCATATTCATTGCCATTTAAGTCATATCATATCACATTAAAGTTGTGTCGTGTGTGGGTTTCAACAGCTAATAGTCTACTGGTTAACTATAAGAATTTTGCTAATATGCACCTTAAGGGCACATAATAATTAATCATATTTGGAAAAAAATTTCTTGAAAATTGAAAAAGTATTGACAGTTTTTTTAATTCCCAATTAAATGTTTCCAAAAATGAATAACTTGAAGCACACATTAACCAAACCCTAACTATAAATGAAATGATATTTTCACAACAAATCATAACTCATAAGTTATGACTTACGAGACATGCACTTGTTTCTTTCATTTCATATTCATTGTCATTTAAGTCATATCATATCACATAAAAGTTGAGTCATGTGTGAGTTTCATCAGCTAATAGTCTACTGGATAACTATATATAAAATATTACAATATTTTCACAACAAATCATAACTAGTCAGTTGTTTTTAGTTCTAATTTGAATTTACAACTTAAATTTAAAACTTAAATTAATTTCGTATCCACACATAACAGCTAATAGTAACATACCACTTAATTGAGATTTATTATAAAACTGTTATGAACATTACATTTCTCTAGTAGTAAAGAGCAATTATTAAAAGCAGATGTTACAGGATGAAACTCTCTCAAAGCTAATAGTCCAATGGTTTTACCAAAGAGGAAATAATCAAGTAGTAAATAATAATGATATATTTTTTTATAGTGTCTTATGTTTGTAGTTTGAATTCTCACGTTCTATTTCTCCATTATTTATCTATCTCAAAACACACAAAATAATAAAGTTGCATAGTGTATAGTGAGAAAGCTAATATCGATATGAAATATAAAAAGTCATTCATGTTAATATATTCATTTGTATACTAAGTGATATTCATGTTAATATATTCATTTGTACATTAAGTGATATTCTAATGTAAGAGCACTTATAAAATGATACCATATTTATCATATTTAGTTTATGTATCTTGTTAACAGATACCCTTAAAACATTTGTTAATAAATCATTTTAAGATTTTACTCTAACCTAATCTAATTTATATGTGAAGTTTTCTTTTGAAAACTTGAACCTCAACTCCTCCTCCTTGCACACCCTACAAGTAAGAATGACAAAGAGTCGGGTTTGAGGCGGGTTTCTTTATGCTTGAACTCGACCCACAGGCCTGCCCCCATTACTTGATCCTGCCCTGTTTAATAAACGATTTTTTTAAACCCCCAAACCTGCCCCGTCTGGCCCAGTCCCATCATGCCCAACCCAAAATCACAAACATAAACAGAGAAATCAAAAACACAAAAATTTTAGATTTATGATTTTCCCTTCCAAAATCACAAACAAAAACACAGAAATCCTAATAAAAACACAAATCCTAACACAAACACAATTACAGAAATCCTAATACAAACACAAATCCTAACACAAACACAATTACACAAATCCTAACACAAATACAAACATAGAAATCCTAATACAAACACAAAAATTTAAGATTTAAGATTTTCCCTTTCAAAACACAAACACACACAAATCCTAGCACAAATACAAACACAAAAATTTCAGATTTATGATTTTCCCTTTCAAAATCACAAACACAAGCAAATAAATCCTAACACAAATACAAACACAGAAATCACAAACACGAAAATTTTAGATTTATGATTTTTCTTTTCAAAATCAAAAACAAAAATATAAACACAGAAATCATAAACACAAACAAAGAAAAAAAAAGAGATGAAATGAACCGAGAGAGAGAGAGAGAGGAGCGGTTGAGAGCTTGAGATTAGGTTTCTAGGTTTAGGGTTTGGTTTATAGGATACACACACACACACCCACCCACACACACACACACACACTAAGGGCATTTATATAAATTTAATATATTTGGGTCAAGTTCGAGCGGGTTTTTATAATACCCGCACCTGATCCGAACCCGCTATGGGTTGAATTATAAAAACCCAAACCCAACCTTAATGTGTCATGGGTTGGGTAGAAAACGACCCATTAGGGTTGAGTTGGGTCAGGTTATATTTGCCATCTCTACCCGCAAACACTTATATTGGTTGTCAATAAAGCAATTGTTTTTTTTTTTTTTTGGGTCTTTTTCCATAAAAAAGTATCTAAAAATATTTCATAAACCATTACTCTTAGGCATCCAGTAACTTTTCTTTTAGTTTATTAATTTACATGAATAAATATTTTCTCGAATTCCTTTTTCAAAGTCAAATTCAATTCATAAAATGATACCATATTAATTATATTTAGTTTATCAGTTAATGATTATTTATTACATGAATTAGACTTTTCTCGATTTTGTTTTTCAAAGTCAAATTCCATTTATAAATGATGATTTTCTTTTTATATTTTTAGATAGATACCAAGACATACATAGATTTATGCATTATCTAAAAAAAAATTCTAACTACAAAATTTTTTATAAAGGAGAATAAATCTACAAAAACTTCTTATAACAATATTTCTCTTTTCTTTTCCTTTGTCTAAGATCTAGCAAGCTTTGTTATTTTCCCTTTGTTTCCCTTAAATTTGTTTTCTTTTATAGATTTTGAACCATATAAAGATATTGATAAAATAGAAAACATTTTCTTTCTTTCTTTTTCTTTGAATGAATTTGGACATATAAAAGAGATAATAGTATATTGATTATAATTATGATAAAAATTTAAATGCAAACAAGACATGCACAAAAGAAAATCACCAAAAAATAAGAAAGAAAAAAAGGAATCAAATTATAATGGTTCTCTTGGCATGAGTTAATATTTTAACGGTTCTACGGTTGAAACAAAGTCAAATCATGTTTAATCCTTAATGAGAATGCATAATTTAAATTCACGTGAAAAGGAATAGCCACCTTATTGGTTTTCTAACTTCTAATACATGACTATTTTCATATGAATTCTTTTAAGACCATAAATTTTGTGCCATAATTTTTACCATAATTTTGATTTTGCAAACTAAAAGTAGTTGATGATGCTAAGATCGTCAATCAAATAGGTTTGTCCAAATAAGTCAGCACAGACTTCGCTTCTATACCTACAAGAGTAAGAACGGAATCCTCTCTAAGTGGTCATCGGTGCGGTGCTGGCCTTGGAGTCTTTGATGATAAAGTTAGTGACTAGAAATGGCAGAGAGGGCTTATAAGAATTAGAGTGAATAAAGTATTTCAGTGAGTGTCTCTGTATGTACCTTGTTTAGCTTTGAGATGTGTCTTATATACATCGTCTTTCTTTCTAGCTATTGTACCCTATTCATGGTGGCATAAATTCTTCTTTTGTAATGCCTCTGGGCCCATTTAATGTAGGCTTTGATGGGTCTCCAACGGTTATCTTGGTCAATTGGTAACTGTCTGAGGCATTGAATGCTCCTCTTTATGGTGCTTATATCATTGTCCAAGTTGAGGAGGGATGGACGATGGTACTTGATGGGCTCGTTTGGACAATGGTATTTACTAGGCCTATTAGCTACCCCCCCCCCCCCCAGTCCTCTGGTCGTCCTTGCATGTAATGACAATCATAGGACGATGGAAGGTTTTTGGTTCAGATGTGACCTTTGGAATTCCATTTTAGTAGCATTTAATGCGTAGTGGCAGCATCGTACACGTCATGGCTATGTGGCACATTCTGACTAATGGGTGCCTTTGTTTGGTTTGAGGGGCTTTTGATTTTCTCGCTGGTTTTCAGTTTTCTAAGTGTGGTTTTTTAAACTCCTTCTCAACTTTTGGGTGTCTCCCCCATTTTCTTTAAGCTTGAATTTCTAAGCCTTGGAGTTTCTGAGGTACGATTCTCTTCACCTTTCCTATTTCTTTCCTTGTAGCACCATTTTTTCCCTTTTTCTGGTTTTGTTTAGATACCTGTGCTTCTTTTTCCTTAGTTTGCATGCTTAGAAATTCTGAAATTAGGCAGCTCTATCCTTCTGTCTCTTTCCTTTTTGTGCAATTAAGGGCGTTTTTAGGTTCTTTCCATGCCCATTGTCCTTCAATCGAAGGGTTTGCCATTGGGAGTCACAGTTTAGGCTTAGCATTAACTGATCTGTTCCCTTTTTTGTGTCAATCTGTAGATTGGTTTGAAGATTTAGTGAACTAGAGACTGGGCTGTCATCTAGTGATGACCCCGTTGAGCTGGAGGAGGATACCGCTGCTTCTGGCCCAAGAGAGGCTAGGGCTTTCCGTGCCCTCAGGGAGGTGTGTGGTCTGGACTCTGACACCTTTTCCAGGTTTATGGATAGGTTCTAATTTCCTGAAAGGGTTTGGATTTGTCTTCCTTACAAAGAGGAACGGGCCTGCCACTTTTCGCCTGGGGAAGTGTATTTCTATAAGGCCGCTTTCTAGTGTGGTCTTAGATTTCCTGTCCACCCCTTTATCATGGAGCTTCTGAACCATTTCAACATCGCTCCCGGGCAACTTATGCCAAACTCGTGGAGGATTATGATCAGTTGTATAGAGATATGGATGGCCATCACTGAAGGGGATATGATTAGGGTGGACGAGTTCATATATTTGTATCGTCTAAAGGAGTTAAAGGAGTATGGGTACTATGAACTTGTGCCTTAGGTCAGGAAGGCTAGGATCATTATTGATCTGCCATCGTCTTTCTGATATTGGAAATCAAGGTTCTTTTTTGTGTTTGGGGATGGATAGGAGACTCATTCCAATGAGTTTTGGGGTGACGTTCCTATGTTGCTTCGTCGTTGGAGAGCCCCCGAGTCTAGGTGCGTCGTCCTTCTGCAAGTCCTTTTTCTTTCTTCTTTTCTTTTATGGTTTGTAGCTAATCTTTTTGTTTGTTGTGTCTATGCAGTTAAAAAGCGTCCTAAGCTTAAGGGCAGGTACAAAAGGCGCGTCGAAGCAGCCACTGAATACGCCAAGACTATTGATGACTTCGACAACTTGGTTGACCTTAAACTTTAGCTCGTCATTGCCTCAGTCCCGAGCCTTCTTCCTTCGTTCTGCACGCCATTGAAATTGAAGAGAAGAGTAAGTGTTTATTTGGTTCGTCACTTACTTGGATTTTCGTTCCTTTTATTTTAACAAGTGTTTCTCTATTGTAGAGATGACGACGAAGTTCAATCAAGATATGTACGCCAAGATGAGGGCTAGGAAGAACGAGCTCCTCTCCAACCTCGGGAAGAGGGTAGTGCGTGTCGTGGAGAAAAGGACTCCTGTCACGCCTGTCGCCTCTATCCCTAGAGTTACGAGAGCTGCATCTTCTGCCACCTCAATGGAAGAGATTACTCCTCGCTTAAAGAAGTAGCCAATGGTAGACAAGGGCAAAAAAAAGGCTGACTCATGCTTGTCAAGCGTCTGGGACGACACCGGCTTGGCGCTGACGAGGGCACAAAATGCTTTCACTGCCAAGGAGCTTAAGGCCTTCTCTAATGTGCCTTCCAATGAGATCGTGAGTCACCATACTTACAAGCTCGTCCAGGTGAAATACTTGTATCACTTACTTTTCCTTTTTTTTTTGAATGGATCTGAAAGTTGGAAACTTTGTGTGATCTTCTTTTTAAGTGCTGCGGGAAACCATCCACATCACGCCAGAGTACTTGAGCCAGGAGGCGAAGGCCACATCAGTGGGGTCCAAAGTGGAGGCTCTGGAGGCGGAGAATTCAAAGTTGAGGAAGAATCTCATTGCTGCCATGAACGAGGCTAACACCTCCAAGGAAAAGGCTAAGGTTCTGGTTAACGACCTAAGGGCTGCGAGGCAGCTGCCTTTCGAGAAGAATGAACAACTCCAAGCTGCAAAAGAAAGAGTCAAGACCATTGTTGCCAAGGCCGTTAAAGCCTTTCAAGAAACTGATGAGTACAACATTGTGCTCTTCAGTTGGTACTACAAGGGCTTCGACCTCCTTCGGCGGTATCTCGTCAAGCATTTTATTGGTGTGGACCTAGGGAGTCTAGGCTTGGAGGATGTAGACAAGGAGATGGAGATGGACGAGGCTTTTCAGTTCACTGCTACTGCTCCTAAGGGGAATGCTCCAGAGCCTACTCTTGCTGGTGGTGATGAGGCTACTACGTAAACCTATCCAGTACATATATACACATATTTTTCCTTCTTTTCTTCATTTTTTTTTTTTTTGGGTGCCTAGTGTGTTTTTGGGCTTTTTATTCTAATTTCAAGACAATGCTCTTTGCCCCACGTTTTTTGGGCTTTTAACTTCTGTTCAAAGACAAGATATGTTTATGCTATTGCTTATTTTCATAAGTTTGATGGTTCCTTTCTTGTTATGTTTGATGCATGTGACTTGCACTTTTGCCAGAATTTTTTTTGCTTAACCCCGTCTATGGGTACTTAGTCATCTTTAGGTGACTTACATCCTGCTAAGGAGTTCACTTAGGCTTCGTCAGTGATTTACATCCGTCTAGCGGAATCTTATCACTTAGCCTTTTTTAGGTGACTTACATCCAACTAAGGGATTTTGTTACTTTGGCTTCGTTAGTGATTTACATTCGTCTAGCAGAATCGTATCACTTAGCCTTTTTTAGGTGACTTACATCCAACTAAGGGAATTTGTCACTTGGGCTTCGTCAGTGATTTACATCCATTTAGCGGAATCTTATCACTTAGCTTTTTTTAGGTGACTTACATCCAACTAAGAGATTTTGTCACTTTGGCTTCGTTAATGATTTACATCCGTCTAGCGGAATCTTATCACTTAGCCTTTTATTTTGAGTGTTTTAGGCCTGTGTACAATAAATTGGAATATTGGTTGAATAATGCTTTTATTGCTTTGTTTTAAATGTGGATACAATTGTCTTTTACATTTGTTGATGATACTTCTTCAAATGCTCAATATTCCATGGCCGTGGTAGTTTTTTCCCTTCCATTGCCTCTAGGTGGTAGCTGTCTTGTCTTGAGTAATGGATGATCTTGTAAGGCCCTTCCTAGGTTGGCCCAAGCTTTCTTTCATTGGGTTGGATCCTTAGTAACTAGCGTGACCTTGCAGAGGACAAGGTCTTCTATGTTTAGTCTTCTGAGCCCTCTTGTTGTAGTATTCAGCCATCTTTTGCTAGTATTTCGTCATCTTCTAAGATGCTCCGTCTCTCACTTTGTCTAGGCAATACAGGTTGACTCTCAACTAATCGTCATTACTGTCTCTACTAAAAACTTCTCCCCTCATACTGGTGACTTTTACTTGGACTAGAATTACTTTCTAGGTGCCATAGGAGAGCCTAAAGGGAGTTTCTCCTGTAGGTGTTCTTGCCGTAGTTCTGTATGCCCTCAAGACATTAGGTAATTCCTCTAGCGACGTGCCCATTACTTCCTCCAGCCGAGCTTTGATGATCTTCAACAGCGTTCAGTTCGTCACTTCCGTCTGTCCGTTGGCTTGTGGATGTCCTGAAGATGAGAATTGGTTCATGATCCCCAATCTTGAGTAAAAGTCTCTAAAGTCTTGGCTATCAAACTGTCATCCATTATCTGATATGATCGTCCGTGGTATCCCGAATCTGCAGACTATTTTCTTCCACATGAAGTTCTAGATCTTTGCCTCTGTGATAGTTGGTAGTACTTCTGCTTCAACCCATTTTATAAAGTAGTCAATTGCGACCAGTAAGAATTTTACTTGTCTCTTGCCTTATGGTAGTGGACCCATGATGTTAATTCCCCACTGGGTGAATAGCCACGGGAAGGTTATGGGTGTCAACTTCTCTGCTGGGATATGCTGAACATTTTCAAACCTCTAACACTTGTCACATCGTTCAACAAACTCTCTTGCGTCTTTCTACATAGTAGGCCAGAAGTAACCTGTCCTGACGATCTTACTTACCAGGGATCTTGGGCCTATGTGGTCTTCGCATATCCCTTCGTGGATCTTTTTCAGGATGTTCTTAGCCTCACTTTCATCGACACACTTCAAGTAGGGAATGGAGAAGCCTCTTTTATATAGGGCATCGTTCAAGATAGTGAACCTAACCTGTTTCCACTTTGAATTATGAAGGCGTGGATCTCTTCAATGCTAGGATGCTTCTGAACTTCCATCTTTAAATCTGTGCTTGTCGATTCTACTTCTAACGATGTCTGCTTTGCTATCTCGTTCAACCCCATATTCTGGCTCCTGAGGACTTGTACAAACTCTACCTAATCAAATTATCAGGCCAGATGCCTAGTCAGCCTCAGGTATTTCTGCATCCTTTCCTCCTTTGCCACATACTCTTCGTTTTTCTGTCCCACGACTAGCTTAGAATCGCTCTGGAGGAGCAAGTTTTTGGCGCCCAATGCCTTTTTGACCCATAATCCGATCAGTATTGCCTCGTACTCCGCTTCGTTGTTAGTGGCAGGGAATTGGAGCTGGACTCCATATCTGAGTGTATCTCCTTCTAGGGTAATGATGATAACCCCTACTCTGCCCCTTTTTTGGGTTGATAACCCATCAGCCTGGATCGCCTATCTCTCCGCTTCGTTCGGTGCTCCGTCTTCATCAGGGACCGTGAACTCGACAACAAAGTCTGCTAGTGTTTGTGCTTTGATAGCTTGGTATTCAATGTCGAACTAGCAAAGTTCGATTGCCCATTGAACCATTCTTCACGCAGCCTCAGGCTTGTTCATTAACTTCTTTATGGGTTGATCCATCATCACAAGGATAGAATTTGCCTAGAAGTAGGGGCATAGCTTTCATGAGGCTACAATTAAGGCAAATGCAATCTTCTCGATCTATGCGTACTTTGCTTCAGCTCCTTGGAATGCTTGACTAACATAACAATCCGGGAGATATGTTCCATTCTCTTCCCAAATCAAGGCTGCACTCATGGTTGTAGCCGATACTGCTAAGTATAAATACTGGTCCTTCCTTTTTTTTGACAGGCTCAGGAGATGTGGATTGCTCAAGTAGTGTTTAAGCTTCTAGAAGGCCATCTTGCACTCCTCTGTCCAGGTGAAGGCTTGCTTCGGAGTTTTGAAGAAGGGCATGCATGTTTTCGTTGCTTTAGAGATGAACCTGTTGAATGCTACTATCCTTCCTGTTAGTTTATGGACTTCTTTCACTGTCTTCGGTGATGCAATCTCTAATATGGCTCGCACCTTTTCTGGGTTTGCTTCTATCCCCCTCTAGGACACCATGAATCCTAGAAACTTCATAGATGCTACCTCGAAGATGCACTTGTTAGGTTTTAGCCTCATCTAATATTGCTTGAGAGTAGTGGATGTCTCTTCGAGGTCGTTTAGGTAAGCAGATTCTTCCTTTCTTTTGACGAGCATATTATCTACGTATACTTCCATGTTTTTCCCAATCTGCTTATTGAACATCTTGTTCACTAACCTCTGGTAGGTTGCTCTTGCATTTTTCATTTCGAAGGGCACTATCGTGTAGCAATAGAGTCCTTGGCTTGTGATAAAGGCAGTTTTCTCTTAGTCTTCTTCTGACATCTTGATCTGGTTGTATCCCGAGAATGCGTCCATGAATGTGAAGAGCTTGTGTTCTACCGTGGAATCCATTGGCTGATCTATTCTTGGCAGGGGGAAACTATTTTTCGGGCAAGTTTTATTCAGGTCTGTGAAGTCTACATACATCATCCACTCCCATTCGCCTTCTTTACCAGGACGACGTTGCCTAGCTAGTAAGGATAATAGACCTCGCGAATGAAGTTTGCTGCTAGCAATTTGTTTACCTCGTCCAAGATTGCCTTATTTTGTTCAGGAGTAAAGACTCGTCGCCTCTACTGGACATGCTTCTTCTCGGGATCTACATTTAGTTGGTGTTGGATGACCTCAGTTGCTATGCCAGGCATATCCTCATGGCTCCATGCGAAAACGTCCAAGTTGCCTTTAAGAAATTGGACTAGTTTCTTCTTCATCTCTTCGCTCAAAGTAGTTCCTATCCTTGTAGTCATTGTTGGTTCCTCGTCTACCAGCTTCATAGTTTCCAAGGCTTTCACTTTTTCTTCTTCTTTCTCCTCGATCATCCACGTATGGTTCTCCTTTATAGCTAATATTGCTTGGTAGCATTCCCTAACCAGCATTTGATCTCCCTTGACTTCGCCCACGCCATTCTCTATTGGGAACTTTACCTTTAGGTAATAGGTGGACGTGGCTACCTTCCAGCGGTTGAGGGTAGGCCTTCCAATTATCACGTTGTACGAGGAAGGACAGTCTACCACTAGGAAGTCGAGCTGATGGGGGTAAGATCCCACTGTGATCGTCAGTGTCATTATGCCCTTGGGATACATGCTATTTCCACTGAAGCTGATGAGGTGGGACTCGAAAGACCGCAATTTCTCGGGATCTGCCTTTAGTTGTTGGAAAGCAAAGGGATAGATAATGTCCATAGAGCTACCATTGTCTATAAGGATCCTTCTGGTGTTAAATTCCTCTATCATGAGCATTATGACTAGGGGGTCGTCATGCGACTGCTTTACACCTTTGGCATTTTCCTTTGAGAATATGATGTCCCTGTTCATCCTTCTTTGCTTCAGGGGTGGTACCCTGTGGATGCTGTTTACCTACCTCTGTTGTGAATTCTTGAATGATCTGAAAGACCCATATGTGGATGGTCTCCTGTAATCGTCTTTCTTTCTCCTATCGCTCTCTGTAGACGGTTGAACGTGTTGTCCTCGTCTCTCGGGATAGCTTTGTGCTTATCTTGTTATCACTTTTGGATCTGCTGGAGTCCCCCTTCTTCATAAACTTCTACAGCTTCCTTTTCCGAATGAGCTCTTCTATCTGCTCTTTCAGGTCTCTGCAATCTTCTATGTAATGGTCATGATTCTTATGAAAACGACACTACTTCTTCTTGTCATGCACATTAGGTAATGAGTGCAACGACCTTGGCCATTTGAGGTAATGCTTGTCCTTAATCTGTGTCAAAATTTTGTCAATGGGCATAATTAAAGGGGTAAATTTTACCGTCTAAGGGGTTCTATCATCCTTTCACTTGTTCCCGTAAGTGCCCTAATGATCTCCCCTTTCTCTTTTTCGTCTCCTCTAGTCTTCTCCCTTTCCTTCCCTCTCCCTGGGCTTCTCTTCGTCCCTCATTGTTGCTAAGGCATCTTTGGCTTTCATATACTTCTGTGCTTTCAAGAGCAATTTCGTCATCGTTTGAGGATGGCTCTTCGCGAGTGTGACCACGAATTCTATGGATTTTAATCTAGCTTTGAAGGTCGTCATCTGCACTTTGTCATTTGCTTCATCAACCTCTAAGGTTTCTCTAGTGAAACGCTTCACATATGGCCTTAGGGTCTTTTTCTCCCCTGGCCTGACGGTGAGCAAGTGGTCTGCCGGCCTTTACGGGCGCTGTCCACCAACGAAATGATGTAAAAAGAAATTGCCTAATTGCTCAAAATTGTTGATGGACGATGTTGGCAGCTTATTGAACCACTCCCATGCTACTCTTTTTAGAGTGGTGGGGAAGGAACGACACAATATCTCGTCCAGTGGCTGTTGAAGACCCAGAGTTGTCTTAAAGATGTTGAGGTGGTACAGAGGATCTTTTAGACCATCGAATAACTCCAGCTGTAGGAGACAAAACTTTGAAGGCATTGGGCATCCTAGGACCGCTGTTGTGAAGGGCGAGTCCGTCTTCTTGACTTTTTTTGTCTAAACTTCGATCTGTTTTTTTCCCTTATCGCACCTTTCGACTCGTCCATTTCCCTTCTCATTTCCTTGAGAAGGTCTGAGTTTATTCCCTCAGGAGTAGTTGGTTGTAGGTGGTCGTTCCTTCTTTGCCTGTCTCCATCGTCGTTCAAGTTGGTCCCAGAACGATCATCTCCTTGTTGAAGCTGTAACCTCATCTCCTGGTTCTATCTCGTAAGCTTCTCCACGCTAGCTGTGAGTGTTTGGATTTGTAGAGCTAATGCTGTAGAATCTTATGGCGTTCTGGACTCCATTTGGACTCTAGAGTTGAATGGAATTGTGCTCTCGAACCTAAGTATGAAATTGTCATCCCTACAGACGGTGCCAAACTGATGATGCTAAGATCATCAGTCAAATAGGTTTGTCTAGATAGGTCAGCATAGACTTTGATTCTATACTTGCAAGAGTAAGAACGAAATCCTCTCTGAGTAGTCACCGGTGCGATGCCAGCCTCAGAGTCTCCGATGGTAAAGTTAGCGACTAGAAATGGTAGAGAGGGCTTATAAGAATTAGAGTGAATAAAGTATTTTAGCAAGTGTGTCTATATGTACCTTGTTTAGCTTTGAGATGTGTCTTATATACATCCTCTTTCTTTCTTGCACTTGTAAGCTATTCATAGTGGCATAAATACTTCTTTTGTAACGCCTTTGGGCCCATTTAATGTAGGCTTTGATGGGTCTCCAGCGGTCATCTTGCCGATTGGTAATTGTCCGAGGCATTGAATGCTCCCCTTTATGGTGCTTCTATCATCGTCCATGTTGAGGAGGGATGGACGATGGTACTAATTGGTGGGCTTGTCTGGACAATGGTATTTATTGGGCTATCAGTAGTTGTAGATTACTTTCACATAAACTTATTATTTTTTCTTGATTACTTACAATTGGCCACTCTATTGTTGTGAAAGAAAAGTTATATCCATAAAACCTAGGTGTTTCAAAATATCACTGCACACCGTGATCAAGCAAGTATATATTCTTTTTTTGATATATATATATATATATATATATATATATATATAAAGTAGGAAGAAGAAGATGAGCACCAACAATGATCAAGCAAGTATATCATTGCTTCACTTTCACATCTTCCATTTGTCTCAAAGTTGTATTAATTCATCGTGTAAATGACGGCATTAATTTGGTTTCCATAACCTCCATTTTCCCTCGTCCTTGATAGTTGGTGCTTTGGTCTATACTATCTGGGAACAGTATTAGTGAATATAATCATATATACCACATTACCAATGCACGTTCCCAAAAAGCACATTGTTTTTATCATTTTCATTCTTCACTTAAATAATTTCTAGGTGGTCTTTATCTTCAGTATTCCTAATGCAAAGTACAACGGGGAAAAAAGTGGGCAAAAGTTAGACTAAAATTCTTAAGTTTAATCGGGAAAACAATGAGGCTATATTGTGGGTAATTATTATCAATACTTCTAAAAAGTGTAACAATGTAATGCCATCTCTTTTTCACATGATAATGGATCAATGGTGAAATTCACCATATATTCATTTGAGAGAAAGAAAAGTATCATATTATCATATAGTACTAAACTAAGAAGCACGGTGCGTTTCAAAACTCAGGTGCGGGTGCGGGTGCGGGTGTGGCGGGTGTGGCAATTAAAAAATTATTAAAAATCTTTTTATTTATATTTTCTATATATTTTTACTATCAAAATATCTTTATAAAAACACATTACTATGGCATTGGTTCACAAAAACAAAGAAAGAATGCAAGAAACACAAGACAAAACAAAAAAGAAAATACAAAAAAGCAACAAATATTTAGAATAAAATTGAGGAAGGATAGATTTAGGATGTTTGGGCCTCATTAAAAGTTAATTTTGGCTGTTCCGGCATTATTCAAGGCCGATTTCTCTTTTTGGGCCGTTTCGGTTAGTTTCGGCTACTGGCCAAAATGATCCGATTCAGCCGATAAGATCAGATTATGGCCGAATCGGCTTGATTCGGCATGAATCGGAGCCGAGTCGGTATGAATCTGAAAAATAAAATAAAATAAAAACTCAGACACAGTATTGACACGTGGTCAGCAGCATCGGGACAGAAAGAGAATTCCTACTGAACCTTACAAATAAAAATTTCTGTTTTTAATGACATAGTCATTCAATTATGTCACCTTAGCAATAATGGCATTCCGATGTTTTTATACCTGGCCAGAAAGAGAATTCCTACTGAACCTTACAAAACCACATATTTTTCCAGAAACGAGCGTCTTCATGCTCAAACAAAGAGATCACTGGACCAGGTTTTCATGGAAAATTTGGAAGAATAAAAAAAAAAAAAAAAAAAAAAAAAAAGAGCCTTGTAATCAGTGCAAGCCAGCTACTTCATTCCAACTCCTCATTTGATCTATCGCGTCCAACACTATTTTCCGCTCTATTTGAGAATGTACAGTTCCTACCTTTTTTTTTCATGATGTGGTTTGTTGCAAGCAATTGTGTAAACCTTACATTTTATTTTGACGATCATATAGTTACCCTCCACTCCATTTTCGTGAAAAAGATTTTTTGTTTTTTAAATAAAGAAATATTCAGTGCGGTAGACTAGAGCTCATGTCACAACTCACAAGGAGATGAGTTACTGTGACTCCCTGAATTGGAAGATGAACTTTAACTAGTCCGTGGCATTTTTTTTTTTTAAATGTTAAATGGGGTCAGAAGAATACTATAAAAAGAAAATTTTACTGTCTCAAACTCCTTTAATTTAAAAGTCTAGTTAGTGTATCAAAAAAAAAAAAAATCTAGTTAATATATATCCTTATAACATACATTAATAATTTATTTTAAAAAAGTTATCATAAAAAATTAAAAAAATTATCAAAAAACTTAGTCATTTTTTCATAATTTTTTTTAAAAATAATTTACTATTATATGGCCTAATTAAAGATATATACTAATAAAACCCTTAATTTTAAAAGCTCCCTAATTTAATTCCTTTAAACAAATTAAAGAAAGAATTCCCAAATACAAATTCCTCTCAAGCTCCTACCCAAAAAGAAAAAATGACATAGATAATGTAGTCTCTTGCCCTGCTGTCCCTTCACGAGGCCTGACATTTTATTTTTAATAATTTCAGTACTTATGATTAAATAATTGAAAAAGTGTTAAAATTCTGAATTAAGTGAGGCAACTTGACAAAGAGATGAGAAAAGTGGGGCTGTAACTCCAAAAACATGTATCTCATTAAAACCTGAATGTCTAGTCAGTGTGCCCGTTCCCCCACACACATGACATACCACCTTCACTTTGATTTTCAGAAGGGAAAGATGCATGATTTTTAAAATTATTATTATGAAGTGATATTGATTTGACAGTCTTGTTGGTGCTGCCGGTGAACTAGGTGGTACATACATGAGGGTTTTAATAAAGACCTCTCAACTCAACTCTCATCTTATCAAAACTTTTGGGAGTGCTCTTGTCAGGCTTTGTGGATTTTATTTCATGAGTGGCTTAAGATTTTACTTTTTAGCTTTTAATTTCATTTGTTCAAGTGAGTTGAACAATTTTTTTTTTTTTTTTTCATCAAGGTGAAAGAAGTTTAAGAGCTTATTTGGTTTTTCAAACAGCATGGCACTTATTTTTATAACATTTTTTTATCTATATATATTTTTACAATACTTAAATAATACTACTAAAACAATGTTATTAAACGAGCTCTAAATAACCTAGATACTACTCTAACAATAACGATTAAGACAGTTAATCTTTCATTCAAAAATTATTGGTGTTGATTTGAAAAGGAAATAATCATAATTTTGAACCTATTCTTTTGCATGATTCCTCTGTTTTGGTATTGATTTGAAGAGAAAATAATCATAATTTTGAACCTAATATTTTCCATAATTCCTCTTAACTAAATTATAGATCTTCAATATTCTAAATAGAATAGATTACGTGTATTTTTTTTCTTTATTTTGTTCATTTCGAATGGATTTACTACAAAAGTTAAAACAAATAGTTCAGTTTTATACTATCATTCATCCAATCATGCACGAGTAATTGGATTTAGTTAAAAGAAAAAAAAGGAAGAAAAGGAAAATGAAAGTCTTTAATTAATTATTTTACATATTAAGTCAATAAGGTTAAAAAAAAGAAATTATAAGAATCTAGTGCAAACAAACTGGTGCATATTGTAGATAATAACTCATTAACTTTTTTTTTTTTTTTTGAATACAAGATAGAATTCTACTCTAGCCTAATCTAAGCCTAATCTAAGTGTATATGTGTGTGAAGCTCCCTCCTGGAGACTTGAACCCCGGCCCTTGCCCCCCACACCCCACAAGCATTTATACTTGTAGAGTGACCATCGCACCAAGGGTATGCGGTGGTCAACTCATTAACTTAAATTAGGAATCGGTTGAACAAACTTGTTACCATAATTATACTAGGCTTTGTTACCCAAAAAAACAAAAAAAAACATACTAGGCTTTTTAGATTTTAAGAGATCGCCACAGCATATCTGAAATTTAAAATACTCAAACATTCTACATCTATACTAAAAGTATTGTAATTCAATTGTTAATATCATGCATTTGCAACTGAAATATTTCAGGTTTAAATTAAAGGAATAAAAAAAGAGACATTCTACATCCACGGACCTCCTTGGCCCAATTGGATGCTTGTCACTATGATCATGCCACGTGCTGAGAAATTTAGAGGAAGTTCTAAAATTTGAATGTTAGAGCCATAAATGAGGCCCTTCTCAATCATGCAAGTTCAGATTGTTGCAAACCACAATTGGGGCTTAGAAAAGATCTGACCACAAATTCAGAGGATTATATTATTAACAACTTTTAGGAAGAATAAGTGAGCAGTACTATAAAAGTTGGGAGAGGTTATACATACTATTATGACCAGATTGTAGGACAAAAGAACACCAATAAAAGACATAGGAGATCACAGTAGGATACCCAAAAGCCTTAAAAAGTGATATGAGCCACTGCAAACAGCAACAGAAAGATGATGCAGGAGTAATTAAAGACGGTTCCATTTTGTGTATAGGAGAGCAGAACAGCTGATTTTGCAGTGCAGTGAAAACGACAACCAAAGATCTTCTTGTTTTGCAGTGTAGTAAATGGCAACTTTAACTACTCATTAAAGTCTAAAACGATGTTTTTGCTGTGTATTAATTAAACAGTAAAGATACTGTCATTTTGCCGGTGCCCAAAACGAAATAAACCATTGGCTAGTGACATTACCACAAGAACATTTCATGGAAGCCATTACCATAACAATTGAATCCAGCCCATTCTCATAATCCACAGGGTTATGAGAAAATATGTTAGAACACATTCTTTACTATCACCACCGCTGCTACAAATTTTATAATTTTTTTGATAATTCAATAGTTATAACTTACAATAAAATAGAGGAATTAAAAACTAGGATATCTCCATAAAAATTATTAGGAGGTGCCAATTAAACTACTATAATTATTATGGTAGTAAAATTTGATAGGGAGACCTATCAAATTCCCTCTCCAGCCCGACTAAACACTGTATTTAGTGTGAATTTGAATTAGCTTTTTCACACTATTAGGGGATTGTTTAGTAATATTGTTCTAGTAATATTGTTTAAGTGTTGTAAAAATATGTATGGGTGATAAAGTATTGTGAAAATACGTGTTGTGTTGTTGAAATACGTGCTGTGCCGTTAAACACAGCAAACAACTCCTTAGTGTAGCCCCACTTTTTACTCTCTTTTTTTCTTTTTTCTTAAAACGTGGAAGTATAACTACACTTTTGTTAACTTTCATAAAATAAAATTTCAAATAACTTGTATCCATTAATATTGAGCAGATGTACTCATATCTGTTGAATTTTTATTAGTTTCTAGTTCAACAGTTGGCGCAGATATGGCCTCAACTTGTATCCATTAATTCCCCAACTACAGTTTCTTCTTTGCCATCATCATTCCCTTTAGTTTGTTCCTCACCCTTAGTTTCTACGTTGTGTTCCTCATTTTCAGTTTCTTCTTTACCCTCCTTGATCCCTGCTTCAGATTCTGGATCAGTTGGAGGCGGTGGCAATGTTTTTTCCACCAACTCAGCTAGCTCTTTACTTACTTCTCCAAAATGCGTCTCATCTCCAAATCGTGTCTCACCTTCCTCTATAATCTGTCAAACATAAGGGAAATAAATAACTAATGCATCACCCAAATAGCCCAAATTTTTTGACCAGTTAAAGTAGAGCATGAGATAGATATACAGATTAGTCTATCTTCTGGATAAAAATGATCCACCTAAAAAACAATTTCTGGTCGTTATACATAGAAGCATCAAAGCACA
This sequence comes from Castanopsis chinensis, assembly GCA_032878915.1. Taxonomy (NCBI): domain Eukaryota; kingdom Viridiplantae; phylum Streptophyta; class Magnoliopsida; order Fagales; family Fagaceae; genus Castanopsis; species Castanopsis chinensis. The sequence goes on from JAVQMG010000039.1 coordinate 1,375,944, forward strand.
ATTCATTTGCAAAAATAAGATGAGTGATATTGTGCTAACAATCTTACGATAACCTATAATCAAAATACAGTATTCATACTTCCCCAAAGCCTCAGATAGTAGAACCACTAGGATATGATATGAGATCGCGCAGGAACTGTCATCTGTCTTAAAGAATACATTATCACATATAAGTCCATTAAGGCCTGACCAACAGCCAAAAGCTGATACCAGTCAGAGGGTCAATACTTGAGTTAACATTATCGAAAAAGACAAATCCTAGTGGCATATAAAAGCAGCAGCCTGAGCTGAGAAGGTGGATTATTATAGTACCATATATGCATGCTTTAAATTCTTGTCATAGGAGATGCTCTATTATGCCACTCCTTGTGATGGAAGTGAGCTCCTTGATCCTTGCTGTCACTTTGAAATGAGGCTAGCTATGGATGTATGCAAGGGCATTAAGAACGAAGCCTTCAAAGGAGAGTTACCAAAAAAATACAAAATAAAATAGGACATAAAATCAACCCATTACAGAATAGGCACATCCTATTCTTGTTTTTCTCTCCTTGATCTTATTGATTGTTGTAATCTGGTTTCTTGATTCGTGCCACTGTAGTACACTTCCAGTGTACTTGCTTTTTTATTAAAAAAAATTCTTACATTCCTTATCAAAGAAAAAAAATCAACCCATTGCACAAAAGCCTATTTATATTAACAAGAAAAATTAATATTACTCATGTAGCCATTGATCTTGTTGTGCAATAATAGTCTACCGTCTGTTAAAACGAAAAACATGCCTTCAGAACAATTTGAAGCTGTCTAACAAACGCCAATTTGGAGCATGCTAAGCAGATATTTTTCCGAAACAATTTTGATAGAGAAACTTATTACAGTAACAGGTTGATAGTAATATCAACTTCCTTGTCCAATAAGATAAATAATACAGTTTGTACATTCAACTTCTTAACAGCATTAGACAATACCAAACCCAACAATCTTAACTTGGGATATAAAGGTATGGCTAATCTTAAACCAAGGAGAACAATTGACATAAAGTGTCAGATCAGAAGTGGGGTATTCAGATCTGATCGTCATCAGGTTTAATTCTGAAAAAATGTAGCAACCCATTTTCTTTTAGCTTCACACATTGTTCAATTTCATGGATATATGAATTAAAAGTATACCAACCGTTGTCCAACTGTTTTACTTTTGCAAGAGCTAGTCTTACACAGCTGTACTTTGGCTGGGTCATCATGTTGCCTGATATCACTGTAGAACTATTTACATGCCCAGCAAACTCCACTAAGCTTATATCAAAGATATGAATGCAGCAAGCATACAGAAAGTCAAATTAACGATTACAAGAGAATATTCAGGAGATCTAAAGTCTAAAGAAGAAGAGACAAGGGCTGCACCCTATGTAGCACGGGTGTGCGTTTCCGGACTCGGGTGCGGGTGTGAGTGCGGGTGCGGGACTCGGCAATTTTTGAAAAAGTAGGGTGCGGCGGGGTGCGGCGATTAAAAAATTATTAAAAATATTTTTATTTATATTTTCTATATAATTTTATTATTAAAATATTTTTTTAAAACACATTCACAAAACAAAGAAAAAAGAAAGCAAGAAACACAAAACAAAATAGAAATGTCCTACACTCTCATATCAGATAAAATGACCAAAACAGCCACATGACTTTGGGTGCAACTAGGGGGTCCAATAGAATACAAAACAAAGGGCATTTTGGGTAGTCAAAGTTATTACAACTCAAAGTAGCAGTTCCCATTAAAAAAAAAAAAAAAAAGAAACAGAGCAGCAGACCCAGCCCCCTCCTCCCACGTTGAATGGCTCTCTCTCGTTGGTTTCATCTCAACGGTGAGGCTTAGGTTTCAGTCTTTGGACAGCAAATGCTTTGGTTTCAGGTCTTCGCTGGTGCAATGCATGATCCAAGGCCAATTTCTGCCGTTTCGGTCAGTTTCGGCCGCCGGCCGATACCTTCCGATTCGGCCGATACGACCTGATTCTGGCCGAATCGGCCCGATTCGGCGCGAATCGGCGAGAGTCGAAGCCGAGTCGGCGCGAATCCGAAGAAAAAAAAAAAAAAAAAAAAAAAACTGAGATGCGGCACCGACGAGTGGGCAGCGGTGTCGACGCGTCAGACGCGGGTGCGGCACCCATTTTGTCGCACCCGTGCTTCATAGGCTGCACCCCCATAAGACAAGGGCTGCACCACCATAAGACAATATCCAATCATATAAAAAAATTTCAAAATAGAGTTTTTAAGCTCGAGAGTATAAATCTCAACACCATTAAGAGTGTTATTATTTTTCTCTCCACATAATCCAAAAAAGGCAAAAGGCTTCCCACCAAGCTACTCTTATGTCACCCATATAGTTCTTCCCAATCAAAATACAAATTAATTACCTTCTTTGGTATCACCAAATGGACTCCAAATAAAGAGAAGAGGAAAGACCACAACTTGTTACAAGTTTGAGCAATGAAGCAGCAGGGTTTCAACTGATTCCTCCCTGAATTTACAATCATTTTAGGAATGTTGTTACACTAAATACTTCTCCAAAGAAATTGCAAGTCATCATATCCTTTCATTTCCTCATTAAAAAGACTCGACATCAAATATACTATTTTAGTTAGGCTTCCAAAAGTCTTATCAACTCCACCCACTGTGAGATTAGAGTATAGAAGGCCCATCAGAGAAACATGTGGCTTTAATTTTGCAGCCCTGGAAAACTCAAACAAACTTGGGATTCACGGAATGACTCCCTCTGTCTTCTGAGTATCCCAAATAAGAATGTTATTACTGCTATTAAGAATAAATCAAGAAATAAACTTGAACCTTCCCACACTACCTGTTATACGAAAAACTGTCACTCCCATTGTCCCCTACCATAAACCGAAAGAAAAGGGCAAATGCCCTTTCCAACCTGCTTTGATGTTCTTTTCCAAATAATACAACCATGAGGCCTGCTCATCATATCTGTCGCCCACTGGCCCCCAAGAAATTCCACACTTCACTCCAACTATATGCCCCTAAAGGCCTTAATTACAACATAAAATGCTTTACTGCTCAACACCTCAACAGCCCACTCTACCCCCTCCAAAAATCCCCCAGAAAAAGATATGTAAAATATAAGAACAGAGGCTTAAACAAAAGCAGCTACTAAGTCAAATTTATCATGTAGAACTAGAGTATTCAGAGTTTCATAGCTAATTGCATTATCAAGCACTGCAATTGGCTACTTATCCAATTAAAAAAAAGGATGGCAATCAGCTAATTATCCAAAAAAAGAGGACAGCAATCAGCTAGCAGTTTATGAGGGAGAAAGAGCCCCATGTCGCTATTATATGAATAAATCAAGAAAAAGGGAATAAATCGTTTAAGGACCATTTGTTAAGCTTATCAAGAACACCAAACGCATGCAACTGAAATACATAAAAAATATACAAGAGAAGAGCTCAGCATTAAAAAAATAAATAGAATCAAGTACAAGGAATCAAGTAAATTGTATAGAAGAAGATCTGCTTCCACCAAGAGAATTTCAAGGAAAAATACTCTCTGCACAGGATATTTTTCCCTAAGTTCAGGCCAATGACTCTATTTTAGTTTCCGGCTTAAAAAAATATACTCAATACAGCTCCGCCTCATAATATCAGAGGGGAAAAAAAAAAAAAAAACCTTTTCTAATTAATATATATTGCCTTAAATACTACATTGATGCAACGTTTTTAGAAGTTGATTCTACCTATGTAAAGCTCTAGTTAAAGAAACACGAGACCAAGATTCCGAGACAAGTAATGACATTTTATTGATTTTTCCCAATTCTGATGAATATATATCCATTACTCAAAAATTGAAAGAGACAGACAGACAATGTGTGAATCCCAATTGAATCACCCTACACATATTTGAACACAAGGTTCCAAACTAGCTAAATACTACATGGGCATAAATATAAATACAATGGCACATAACAAAAGAGATATGAAGCAAAAGAAAAGGAGAAAATGATGGTTTTTTTACCGTATAAATATCAATGATAGAAGTAGGCCTAATGTTGATGATATTAAGGACCTCAGCCTTTGCAAGGCCATAGATTTTACACTTGTCGACAAACTCATTGATATGCTCTCTGGTTTGATTGCAAGCAGCAGTCTGGACCAAATAATCATACACCTAAACATAAAAAGTCGCAGCCTTTAGTGGAAAAAAGTGCAGTGGGATGAGTCCAGTCCACATAGAAAGAGAAGAGAAAAGAATGAATCATAAGACCTTGTATTCGGAAGGAGAAACTTGAGCAAGAACACGAGTAGAATCTATAGCAGCCCCTTTTGAGCGTAAAAAGTGTACTACTTCGTAATTCGTAAGCGCACCTGCATTCGCTTCTAATCTGCCAAAACCAAAAACAATTTTAAGCAAAACAAAGATGACCCCACCTTCAGTTTCTAAACAAAATGGGATAAAAGATTAAGCTTAAGCTACATACATCTTCATCCCCTGAAGGGCGGCCGGGGACGCTGAAAAGTGGTGGCCGGAGATGCCGAAAATACCTCCCTGGAGCCGCCGAAGTATATTTGTTTTTGGGTTTCGCAGAATAGATATCTCTCTCTCTCTCCCTCTCGCTCTATCTCTATCTCCTTCTCTCTTTCGCTCTTTCTCTTACAGTCGCTGTCTGTCTGTGTGTGTCTCGTATTTGGGCTTTAGGGCGTAGAATTTGACACAAATTTGATCCATTTCTTTTCACTTTTTCGGCTTTGGTAGTTTGGGCTAACAAAACACAACAGGGCCCCCCCACCCCCTTTTTTTTTGGGTTGTATATTGGACTTAGAATTGAAGGCCTCAAAAAAATAAAAACGAACCAACCAACTTGAGCTTCACAGTCTCTCTCTCTCTCTCTAAACAGTACTAGCTTTTTTTGGCCTTTTTTTTCCCCACATTAGGGATAAAAACCTTAAAAAGAGATTATTTATTAGATGATCTCGAGTACGATGAAGTTTTTTTTTTTTTTTTTTTAAGAAGAAGAGTACGGTGAGATGATGCTTCTTTCTTTTATATTCATTACTAGTTTACTACTAATTAAATTAATGGTCAAATTCATTATCAAAAAAAAAAAAAAAATGAGCACTTAATAACTTTCTTTATAAAAAGAGGGTGAAACACGAAAGAGAGAGAAGACAAAATGGACAATATAGAGAGAAAATATACTTGACTAGACTAAATACTGTTGTTTACATGAAACGAGTACTTGTGAAAATTTTTCTCCCATCAAATATAAAAGGAATGGAAAGATTGTCATCAGTCTCGACTTATAAATTTTTGAGTTAAAATGGTAAAATTAAAAATTTTTGGATTTAATTCATTTCATGGGACAAACTCTGGGCCTTTTTTTTTTTGTTGGAATTTTCCCTTGTTATTGGCTTATTTAACTTAAAAATAGCTAAATCACACCAACCTTTTTTCAGATACTACAAAATAACATTCACCTCCAAACTATATACAAAATGACACTTCTAAGTTTTGTAACAATGCCTAACATATTAGTCTTTACCCACTATCATCAATTGTGACTAAAACAAAATCATCCAATTTTTAAAAAAGATTCTCATTTTTTCCTTAACCTCAAAACAGAAGAGAAGTTATAATGTAACAAAAATTCACAGTTTGGAAGCAAGGCTAAGTAGCCAGTAGATAAAAGTTATCACACCAACATTATGCCCGAGAGGGAAAAAAAATGTAGTCAACTGATTATCATTGATCAGGGACTCTTATGATGAAAAAACTAAAGTAGTCCGGTTAGCCAAATAATCATGCTATGTAAGAATTGCCCCTCCTATTATCATCAATCAATCATTGGCACACCTATTATGGGCAAAAGTCCCAAAAATATTTCACTTACTACAAACTTTTTATATCTCCAAAGCATTCTACTTCAAAAGTGAAATTTAGTTCAGAATAAAATTTGCTCAATTAAGGTAGTTTACGTTCAATTGCAATCTTATTCAAGGTAAATATTATAAAGACTCCTATAACCCAACAAATATAGCAGCCTCTATATTTAAACTTCACCCTATACATACAATAGGTTTGAGCTCCACTGGTACAGTCTTTTGCCCATCTTTTATAGCCAATAAGTCTTTGTTATCACCTAGCAGGTAAGCGTTCATGAATGCAACCACAATGCCTCCAACAAACCTCCTCATGGGTTCCCTAGACTTGCCGTTCTTACACAAACAGTATGTAGTTTTCCCTCTAAGCCCTTCAGTATCATCATCTAATAAATCAAGATGACCATAGTCCTTGGCAACAAAATGACAAGCTGGTTCTTGACATTCATTAAAGAAGTCCTCATGGTTCACACCCTTAGGAGCACAAGGAGGAAATAGAGGATTCTTTTTCACCTCACCCAAACCTGTCCCAATAACCATTACAGCCATATCAAGGTCAAATGAATGAGGGACATAAGTGAGTACTGGTGGAGGGGTTTGTTTCCCTTTGTCCATTCCATCAACTGGGTCAAGGCCTATTAAGGCAGAGAACTTAAGAGAAGTAGCTTCCTTTTCAAGAGCAAGTGCAAAAGCAACCTTGCCTCCGCGGCTATGGCCAGCGAGTCCTAGCTTGTTTATATTTGGCTGAACATGTGGTGGAAGCAAGTAATGGAGTCCTTTGGATAACCAATTTGTTATTGCTGCCGTGGACTTAATCTCATCAGTTGTATCTGGTCCCGCCAAGATGTATAACTGTTAATTGCAAAGATGAAATCTGCTATTAGCCAAACAAATAACATATACCAATAATTTCCAATAATTTTTGTGCTTATTTATTTTTAATCTTTGGGTTTGGTAATAGGATTGGAACACATCAGCTCATTTTCAAACGATAATAGACAGAGCAAAATAAGATGTTTCAACTGCACGAATCACAAATTATAGTACATACTAATACATAGCAAACCAAAACCAATCATAGCACGGAGGCAAGTTCCCCTGAAATTTAAGAGATTTCTTGGTTTTCAAAGTTTACCATATGTCCAAATTGAGTTCTACCATTGTTCTATCTTTTCTTTTAATTGTGGAAATCTCAAAATGCTTAACAAAATTATAAATGACTACTGGCTTTGGAGTTTGGACCTACTTCACTTCCCCTGCCCCTCTCTGATACCAAAGTGTAAAAAAGCGGAAAATGTTGATGATATTTGTGATTCAATTGAATTAGTTCAGAATCAAAACGGAAGGGAGTCAATTACACATATTGCTAATTCGGTTTTTAATTTTTAAAAGAAGAAAATGCAAGAGAGAGAAACGAAACAAGGGTGTATCATGTGATATGTAGACATTGATGCCAGAATATAGGAAACAAAAAATTATGCAACTTTTTTAATCTTTATGACAGAATGTGATTAGTAAAAAAAAAATGGTAGATTTATGGGAAAATAATAAGAAACCTTCCTAGTCTGCGAGGTCAGAGATGTAACAAAAAAAAAATATGTAATTTTTTTGTGCCACTGGAACCGCTCTAGAATACACCGCTTGAGAAAATTGAGCCCGTGGCATTTAACTTTTCACTATTACCAATAAAAACACATCTCACGAGTGAAATGAAGCTTTCATTATTTTGGCAAGGGCAAATGAAAGGTCAATAATTCACATGTTTTGCCTTTTTTGACAAAGTATCTCAAAATTCTCGAAAATGGGTTTGGAAGCTGCTGCTTTGAATTTGAAATCCCTGTATAAGCTAAGGCAATCAAAGGTAATATGAACATCCTGCATTAGTCTTGACTGGGGGCCACTTCTTGGAATTATGAGGCGAAATAGCACAAAAAGTCACACAGATTGTATGATCCAAAGGAAAATAAACAACTGTTTCAATTGTTATACCATAAAAATCTAATTCAGTGGCAGTGATTCATAGATCCAATTCAGTGGGGGCCAAAATCAAAACTAATGAATTGAGCAAGTATTTCCATGATCACCAAGTGTGTCAACATACTTGGAGAGTCCAAGACCAATATAGCAATTGTATATAAGAAAGTGAGCAGGTGATCATGATGATGGTTCATACTTGCTCAAACTTAAAAACTATGCCAAGCAAGCGTTTGACTGAACAAAATTGTGCATGCGTGAGAGAGAGAGAGAGAGAGAGAGAGAGAGACTAGCCTGAGGGGCAATGACTATGAATCCATGAGAAGCGATGTGTTGGATAAGCTGAGAGTAAAATGAGTTGTAAAGAAGGTAACCATGGAGTAACACTAGTATTGGGTATTCTCCAGCTTCAGATGGCCTGGCAATCAAAAGTGGCTTTGGAGGAGGAACAGCAAGTGTAGACTTAGTGGTGCAACTCCTAGTTTCCACTGTTTGAAGCACTGTTTTGTACCTCCCTATAGCAAAAACATTTGTCATGGAAGAAGTAGCACCGTCAGCTGTATTAGCAGCAGTAGCAGTAGTAGCAGAAGACATAATTATGTATGATTGAATGAAACAAAAAAGTAAAATTTGTACCAGTTTCATGTCTTGGGGGATAAGTTCAATTGTGTGGCCTTTATAGACCCAGCTCATGAGGGAAAATTCATGGTGTTTTTTTTTTCTTTTTTTGATGGGCCTGTTGTGTCAAAAGGTTATATGTACCGAAGTTGGAATTATTGGTAACCGAGGGGTTTGGGCCGATGATATGGTAAAGTTGGATTGTTTTTTTTTTTTTTTTTTGGGCCATCTTAAGAGGCAGCCATGTTATGGCCTTATAGCTATTGGTGCAATTTTCCATTTATAAACTCAAGTTAGGGCAAAATGAATAAATACCTTTAATTTTAAAACTATATAATAAAATACTTCTCTTTTCAAATTATGTAACAAAATACTTCTCTTTTCAAACTATCTAACAAAACGTCTCAATTTTGGAACTCAATTTTTACAAATTTGAGTTCTGTATAAAATTTGATATCATCAAAATCGAGTTCTATGTATATTTTTAAGTAGAATTCGACATTATTAACAATGTTGAGCTCCACTTAAATTTTTAAAAATATTTAAGTAGCAAAGTATGCATAGAACTCAACTTTCTTAATGACGAGTTCTAGGTTAAGTTCTAGTTGTAACTTGATTTTGTTAAAATCAACTTCCAAGAGTAAGGTCAAAAGCTTTGTAGCTGAATTGGTACCTTCCTATATACAAAGTGCTTAGGGTATAGGGAGAAAAGGGTTTGAGCTGCGGGGTTAGCAGCATGTTATAATTATTTCTCAAAAAAAAAAAAAAACTTTCAAAAATAAAAGCATTTTGCTAAATAGTTTTAAAAAAGAAATATTTTGTTAAATAGTTTTAAAATTAAGGATATTTACCCATGTTCCCCCTCAACTCATAAGGATAGTATGAGGGCATGTTTGAAATGCTTACAATAGATCCAGTAAAGAAATAATTATTTTGTGGAATACTTATTCATCATTTGGTTGTCTTTAACATGTAATGGTTATTCATGGTTATTACTTGTAAGTGTGAAAAGTGGAAAATGATAATGGCAACTGTGACTACAAGAAAAAAGATCTATTACAACAATTAATATTACAACAACAAAATAATTGGAGTAATATATATACTATTGCATCTGTAAATTGCTTTTTGTTGTAATAGTAACTTAAATTTATTACATCAATTAAGATTGTTGCAAGAATTACCTTGTTACATCTCAATGTGTTGTTGTAATAACTAAGCCTTATTTTATTTTGAAATATATTGATGCAATAAGTAACCATTTATTTCACATCAAAATATATCGTTGTAATAGATCAAAAATATACCTTTTGTTGTAATAGTAACTTAAATGTATTACATCAATTTAAGATTGTTGCAAGAATTACCTTGTCATATCTAAATGTGTTGTTGTAATAGTTAAACCTTATTTCACATCAAAATAATGTTGTTGCAATAAGTAACCACTTATTTCACATCAAAATATTATCTTGTAATAGGTAAAACCTTGTTTCACATCAAATAAAGTTGTTGTAATAGAGGTCAAGGATGGCTTGATGCCTTTGAGGGTTTAAAGGCAAAAGCTAAAATTGAGGTTTTTTATATATTTAAGGCAAAAATACACTTTTGGTCCCTATATTTTGAGCTAATTTTCACTTTGATCTCTACTTTTTTGGAGCACCTATGTTGGTCCCTCAAAATCGAAAATTGTTACAATTTTGGTTACTATTGCCAATTTTGGTCCCTATATTTTGAGCTAATATTTAGGATTTATTGCAACGAGATTTTGTTGTTGTATAAACCTATTGCCTTGGAGTTTATTACAACGGCTTGCAACAACTTTTTTGTCGTTGCAATGATACCTTATTGCAACGACTTTGTAGTTATTGCAACGATTTTTCCTATTGTAATAGACCTTTTTTCTTGTAGTGTGTGATTCGATTGAATTATAAGATCATGGATAAGAATCAAAGCTAATAAAGGAATCTTTTGCTTATATTGCTAATAGTTTTTTTTTTCACTTTTAAAAAGAGGAAAATACTAAAAAGAAACAAAAACAAGGTTGTATCGCGTGATGCATGAAATTTGAATATGAAAAACTGGACAAATTGGCTCAGGGCAGACATTTCTAGCTTTCCTCTCTAGAAAACATGGGTTTCAACAAATGAAGACAAAAACAACATATTGATGCCATAATAAGAATAATTAGCTTGAATATATTAAGCCTCTCTGGCATTTAAATTTTCATTATTACCAATAAAAACACACCACATTAGAGAAACTATTATAAAGTTTTCATTATTTAGCTAATTTTTTTTAAGAGAGAGTTTCAACGTATGACGTTCATTCCTGATGATAGCTCTTTATCATCAGACTAGGGTACCAATCAGTTTTTTGTGTAAGCGAGACTTTACCAGTTGAACTAACTAGAACTCACCATTATTTGGCTTTTTTTTTTTTTTTTTTTAGAAGGATTATTTGGCTAATTTGAATTCACAATAAGTAGCAGAGCCAAAAAAAAAAAAAAAATTTCAAGTGGGGCCAAGATATATATATCCAAAGAATAACCTACACATGCGCAAAATATATTTGTAAGATTATTTAACAAATGCTATATTTTTACATATAATATAGTATATATATAACATTAATAAGAAAAAATTCTAACTTCTAACCATGAAATCAACATTTATTATAACATCGATTGAAACTATCTCTCAAAAATAATATATACATATATTCTCTCTCAAAATTATATATATATATATATGTACACATATTTTTGGACTATTATTATAATATTTCATTTTCGATAGTACTTTCTTTATATATACTAGCCTCTGAGCACGCGCTCATGTGCGTGCTCAGAGACTCTTCTATTTTTTGGGTAATGGTTAATTTAGAGTATTTATTATAATTTGGGGTTACTACATTTTTCATCACACCCCTAGTTTTTTTTTTTTTTTTGTGATTGAAAAAAGTAGTAATCCCAAATTATTATAAATTCTCTAAATTAACCCTTATCCAAAAAATAGAAAAGCCTCTGAGCAAGTGCATGAGCGCGTGCTCAGAGGTTAGTTTATAATTTATCCCCTATGTTTAAGTAGAGATAAAACTACATGACAATCTGGTAAAAATACAACTCTAACTCCCACTAAAAAATTACCTAAAAAATAGGCCTGTTAATTTTCAAATTACTTTATCCACTTATAAATTAGATTTTCAAAATAAAAATTATATATATAATTAAAAAAAAACACATTTTTTTCTACAAAATAAGACCACTACAAAAAAGCTTCATCTCATGTTAATTTTCAAATTACTTTATTCACTAAATTGCACGTGCTTTGCGCGTGTGATGAATGAGTGGATAAATAAATTTGAAAATCAATAGGAAAGTGACCCTATTTTTTAGGCAATGTTTTAGTGGAAATTAGAATTGTATTTTTACTGGATTGTCGTTTAGTTTTGTCTCTATTTAAACATAGGAATGTAAGGGTATTTTAGAAAAAAAAAAAAAAAAAAAACCAGTCCAAATAGAGGAAGCCTCTTAAATAATAGTATAGAATTGTCTTTACTTAAACATAGAAATATAAGGGTATTTTAGAACAAAAAAAAAAAAAATCCAGTCCAAATAGGAGAAGCTCCTTAAATAATAGTATAGATATGGTTAAATTTAATTTTCCTTAAAAAATAATGTTACTTTTTATAAATTGGTCAACACATTAATTATATAAACAAAATAAACACTTATAAAAAAATAAAATAAAAAATAAACAAATAAACAAAGGCAGTAGCTGCCTACTTAAAATGTGAGCACCTACTGCCTTTGTTTATTTTGTTTTTTTATTTATCTTTTGTTATAATCAATCCAATGGACTTGATTATATTGCTACAGTACCAATATGATAATGACTCTCTCACATTTTAAGTGGACACTTACTGCACTACAAAAGAATGGGGCTATCCCAGCATTTTCAAAACCGCTAGGATAGCCCTAGAAAGCACTAGAATAGGGTCAGAACTCCTATCCAGGTGTTTTTTTCCCTGGCGCTTCAAACCGCTGTGCAGTGACAGTTAGTATAGGGTCGCCGGACCTGTACCAGCACTTTTCAAAAGCGCTGGGAAAGGGCATGCCCTATCCCAGCGCTTTTGAAAGCGTTGGTATAGGTTTTTTAAATTATATTCATTCAAGACCTATACTAGCACTTTTGAAAGCGCTGGAATAGGTACTACCTATGCCAACGCTTTCAAAAGCACTGGTATAGGTTTTTTAAATTATATTCATTCAAGACCTATACCAATGCTTTTGAAAGTGCTAGGATAGGTATTGCCTATGCCAGTGCTTTCAAAAATGCTGGTATAGGTCTTCAATGAATATAATTAAAAAGACCCTATTGTAGCGCTTTGAGAGGACCTTTTTAAAAGTGCTACAATAGGGTCTTTTTAGAAAAAAAGAATTATTTAAATTTTATAGCACCTAAAATGTACCTACAATACATATTATCCAATACATATTTTATAACGCCTGTATTGAACCACAATTCATATTTTTACAAATAATAATGCGGTTTATAAAGCGCCGATTTTGAGATGTCGTAATAGGGTTTCCAATACCAGCGGTTTCAAAAAGCGCTGGTATAGGCTTATCTATTGCGGTGGTTTTTAAAAACGCCGGAAAAAAAACACTAGGATAGGACAATTTTTTTGTAGTGCTGCCATTGTTTATTTTGTTTTTTGATTTATCTTTTGTTATTATCAATCCAACGAACTTGATTATATTGCTACAATACTAATATAATCAAGTTCATTGGATGGATTAGAGTGAGAACAAGAAATATTATAGTTACAAAATGTGAGAGAGTCATTATCATATTGTTACAGTAGCAATATGATAATGACTCTCTCACATTTTAACTGAGCACCTATTGCCTTTGTTTATTTTATTTTTTGGTTTTTGATTACAACTATAATAATTTATAATATTTCTTGTTCTCACTTTAATCCATCCAATGGACTTGATTATATTGGTACTGTAGCAATATAATCAAGTCCGTTGGATTGATTATAAACATACTGTTCCGATTCAATAGTATAATATAATTTACAACCGTTTTGCTAGTTATAGTACTACAGTACCAATGGTACTTGCATGACTGAGCCTATTGAGAATGAGTCAGATCATACTAGATTCAGTTTTCTATAAATGTTCCAAGCGGCAAATGCTCACCTTCACCTCACTTCTCTCTTAATACAAAGGGAAATATCAGAATAAGATTCATCTCTCTGTGTCTATTTCTTCTCGACTCTCTCTAGCTTTGCAGACCCTAAAATTCCTCTCTGCTGTCTCTTTGGACTTAATTCTCACCTGACCTTCTTTTTCAAACTCATCTTTTCTTACTTCAAGATGAACTTTTCGGCACCGGGGTCTAGTGTTGCCGCTCCTCCTACTCCTGGTGGGTACCCGTATCCACCCGCGTCGAGTAATGCTGGATATCCACCCCAGCAGATGCAGCCACAGGAGAAAACTAGCATGTTTAAGAAGTTTGTCAAAAAACTTGGAGCATTTTTTTGTGGGCTTGTCGGGATTGCTGCTATTGATGCTATTGTTGATAATATGATCGATTAATATCTAAGGTACGTTGTAGTTTGCTATTTTTGCAGATTGTTGGTTATGCTTATTTAAAAAAGAAATATTTTGTTAAATAGTTTTAAAATTAAGGATATTTACCCATTTTCCCCCTCAACTCATAAGGACAGTATGAGGGCATGTTTGAAATGCTTACAATAAACCCAGTAAAGAAATAATTATTTTGTGGAATACTTATTCATCATTTGGTTGTCTTTAACATGTAATGGTTATTCATGGTTATTACTTGTAAGTGTGAAAAGTGGAAAATGATAATGGCAACTGTCACTACAAGAAAAAAGATCTATTACAACAATTAATATTACAACAACAAAAATAATTGGAGTAATATATATACTATTGCATCTGTGAGTTGTTTTTTGTTGTAATAGTAACTTAAATTTATTACAGCAATTAATATTGTTGCAATAATTACCTTGTTACATTTAAATGTGTTGTTGTAATAACTAAGCCTTATTTTATTTTGAAATATATTGATGCAATAAGTAACTGCTTATTTCACATCAAAATATATTGTTATAATAGATGAAAAATATACTTTTTGTTGTAATAATAACTTAAATGTATTACATCAATTTAAGATTGTTGCAAGAATTACCTTATCACATCTAAATGTGTTGTTGTAATAGTTAAACCTTATTTCACATCAAAATAATGTTGTTGCAATAAGTAACCACTTATTTCACCTCAAAATATTTTGCTGTAATAGGTAAAACATTGTTTCACATCAAATGAAGTTGTTGTAATAGAGGTCAAGGATGCCTTGATGCATTTGGGGGTTTAAGGCAAAAGTTGAAATTGAGGCTTTTTATAATTTAAGGCAAAAGTACACTTTTGATCCCTATATTTTGAGCCAATTTTCACTTTGGCCTCTACTTTTTTGGAGCGCCTATGTTGTTCCCTCAAAATCAAAAATTGTTACCATTTTGGTCATTATTGTCATCTCAATAATGGAAATTGTCTACGTAGCAAACCTTCAATCTAATTAAATTAAATATATATATATATATATATATATATTTTTTTTTTTGCTTTTCATTATTATTATTTTCTTTTGGAAGAACATAAGAACATGTTCTTCCCCATATCAAGACATATACAACTGACCCGAGAGCTCTGGCGATCGGTTACAGATCCCAAAAACCGGCTCCAATGATTGGCGGCAAGTTACAAATCCAATAAACCAACTTTGGTGGGTTGGTTGGCGGGTTCTCTCCTCTAAAACTCGCCTCAACCAACCTGACCGGAACCTTACCAAAATCCGAAAATTCAAGCTTTTTTTGGCAAGTTTTTGGTCAAAATACTTTAGATCCAACAAGAGTTATGCCAGATTCGGGTATATCTCATCGAATCTAGTGAGATCTCAGCCAGATTTGGTGAAAATCTCATCGGATTTAGCAAGATCTCACCAGATCCGGTGAGATCTCTGCCAAATCCGGCAAAATTTCATCTAAAATAAACTATTTAGGTCGGATTTTTCCATCGTGGACGGTTTATACCGAACTAATCACTTTCTGGCACAAATCCTACCGCTCTAAAAGAGACATCGTCACTTCTAAGGCACTTGATCCCGCTTCAGAATCGCCTTCAATGATAAAGGAATTTAAGCCAATTTCTTGAGCAAAATAAATGGCTCTAGTTGCAGCCATTACTTCAACAATATCAGTTGAGTAAGGCAAGTTCACCAATTCAGATAAGGAAGCAATCGGTTGTCCTAGGGAATTCCGAATCACAACGCCAAGACCAGCCTTGTGTATCTCTTTGAATGTGGCTCCGTCGAAGTTCACCTTGAAGTTTTCTGCAAGGGGTGGTCTCCATTTAACCCGAGGGCGATTACAACCTGGAGATTGGAGCGTTATGACCTGGTTTGCTTGGTGATACTCAGTGATACTTGGTGAGTGCTTGCTTTGCATTTATGGAGACTTGGCTGACTGGATATTCTTCACTTGTGGTTTTGAGTTTGTTCCGGCGATGCCAAACTGTCCAAAGGATCATGGCAAGCAAGTTGGCGTTTTTTCCTTCATCATGAGTAAAGTTTGATGAACTCTAAAACCGTATGTGTGTTCTGATCATGGTGAAGCCGTAGCTCTGGGACTGAGTTCCAAACTGATGTGAGTGCCGAGCATTCCCAAAGTGCATGGAATTCACTCTCTACATTTGAATTACAGTGGTCACGTGTGTCCTCCTCAATGATTCTTCTTCATCTCAAGTTTCTCTTCACTGGCAATGCTTCCTTGCAGGCTCGCCATAAGAAATTTTTGACCTTTTTTGGAACCAAGAGGCTCCAAACAAGCTTCCAAATCCCTCCATCATGTCTCGAATTGGCTGTGGTGGTCTGGTCCGTTTCTGCTGCTGCGAGAAAATTATATCCAGACTTTACAATGTAGTTACCCGATGATGTGTATGGCCATATTAGCTTGTCCTCAATATAGGTGCGACACAAAGGTATACTCATTATCAATTCGACCTCTTGAGAGCTGAATAATCCCTGCAATAAACCTACATCCCATTGCTTTGAAACTGGGTCTATGAGATCATTTCCTTTCATGTCCTCAAAACTTGTCACTGGATTTGATAACACTTTTGGATACTCCAAGGATGGCAACCAAGCATCATTCCAAACTCCAATCGATTCTCCACAACCCACCCTCCATCATGCACCTTTCATTAATACATCCCAACCTTTTAGTATGCTTCTCCAAGCATAATAGCCTGATGTGGTATTAAAGGCCTCCATTATGGAGCATTGAGGAAAGAATTTTGCTTTGAAGACACAGTAGAACAAGGACTCTTTATGATGCACCAGTCTCTAAGCTTGTTTGGCTAATAATGTGTCATTGAAAAGGGCTAAGTCTTTGAACCCCATACCACCAATTGATTTGGGTTTGCAAAGCGTTTCCTAATTGACCTAATGGACTTTTCGCCGGTCTCCCTTTTGTCCCCACCAAAAATTTCTAATAAGGCTTTCAATCTCCGTACGTAGACCCACCAGCAATTTGAAGCAGCTCATTATGTATGTTGGAATGGCTTGGACTACCGCTTTAATTAATATTTCCCTTCCTGCCTGTGACTACAATTTCTCTTTCCACCCCTAAATTTTCTTCCATACCCTATCCTTAATGTAGTTAAAGCTAGCTTTCTTATTCTTTCCAACTAGAGATGGCAAACCCAGATATTACTCATATTGCTTAATCTCCGGTGCCCCCAAGGCAATCTTGACATGATTTCTTATCTCTTCTGTAGTGAACTTGCTGAAAAAGATTGTAGTTTTGCTCTTGTTTATTTGTTGGCCTGAACATTTTGCATAGATATCCAAGATATCAAGGATTTTTTGGCACTCCTGTATAGTAGCCCTGCAAAACAATAAGCTGTCGTCTGTAAAAAGGAGGTGAGTCAAGCTAGGCCATTTCTATATAAGGAATAACCTTAATGTCTCCATTGGTTGCTACATTATTAATTAGGTCATTCAAGACTTCAGTACATAATACAAAGAGAAAGGGAGATAATGGATCGCCTTGTTTGATGCCCTTGGTTGGATGAATCATGCCTTTGGGTTCCCCATTGACAAGAATTGAGTACGAGATAGTTGTAACACATAACATGATGAGATTGATCCATTTTTCATCAAAACCCATTTTCACCATTATTGCTCTGAGGTATGGCCATTCAACTCTATCATAAGCTTTGCTCATATTGAGTTTTATAGCCATAAAATTCTCTTTTCCTTTGTGTTTCTGCATACTGTGGAGAGATTTAAAGACTACCAAAGTATTATCAAATATTAAGCGACTTTTTGTGAAAGCACTTTGATGTTCTGTAATTATTTTTGGTAGGATATTTTTTAATCTATTTACTAGAACTTTAGAAAAAATTTTATATAGGACATTACACAAACTTATGGGTCTAAAGTCAGAAGCACATTCAGGGTTTTTTTTTTGGAATAAGGGTTATGAAAGTATGATTTAGTTGTTCAGGCAATGAGTCAGAATTAAGGAATTTAAGAACTGATTCAGTTACATCATTACCAGTTAAATTCCAAAATTTTTGGTAAAAAAGAGGGGGCATACCATCGGAACTTAAGGCTTTTAGGGGGGCCATCTGTTTTAGCGCTATTTGAACTTCACTGGTTGTGAACGTTGCTGAGAGTTGGGACCTCATGTCTTCACTGATAATGGTATTGATTAAGTTGACTGCTTCATATGGGTTCAGGTTGTTGGTGGAGGTAAAGAGCTTCTGAAAATATTCTACCAAGCAGCGATTTACTTCATTTGGATTTGTCCTCCACTGGCTTGATGTGTCTCAAATTTTTAAGATAGAATTTTTCCGCTTCGCTGTGTTGCATGACAATGGAAAAATTTTGAGTTTTTGTCTCCGTTTGAAGCCCACAAGACCTTTGCACGTTGGAACCACATCCTATTCTCCTTGTCCATCAAATCAATGATTTCTTGTTTCAACATCCTCACTTCAAAATTCACATTTGTTCTCATTGCAACTTCCTCAGCTTTCTTTAAGGCTGCCCTCTTTTTTTCTAGTTCCTTTCTTACGTTTCCGAAATGCCCCCTGTTCCATCTGTGTAATTCTTTTCCGGACTTTGGTATTTTTCTCATCACCTCCACAGCTAGATCATAATTGTGTGTATTGGACCATACGGCTTCTACAATTTCAACACACCCCGGGTCGGACAACCACATCTCTTCGAACCGGAAAGGTTTGTTTGAAGAGTGAAACTCCAAACCCTCTGGTACAATCCACAGAGGTCTATGATCAGATGTGTTTGAGGAAAGATGGTGGACTTTGGTACCTGCAAAATTCAGCAGCCATTCATTGTTAGCAAAACCACGATCCAACCTCTCCCATATCCAGTGTCCATCCGCAAAGTGTTTTTGCCAAGTGTATTGTGGTCCAACATATCCAAGATAAAAAAATCCACATTCATCAACTGCATCTTGGAAAAGTTGCATTTGATTTTGGCTTCTATTGTTCCCCCCTAATTTCTTGGATCTTTGCAATAGTTCGTTGAAATCTCCTACGCACAGCCATGGCAAACTGAATATGTTGTTCAATTGGCGAAGCATACTCCATGATTCAGCTCTCCTTTGTGTCATTGGCTCCCTTTATTTATTGTTGCATCAATGTGGTATTTGAAACAAGTCTCTACCGTCAGATCAATTGAATTCCTCCAGTATAATGCTAGACCTCCCCCTCTGTTATTTCTCTCTAGAAAAAGTAAATTTTCAAACTCCAAATTACATTTAATTTCCTTTAACCTTACTTCATTCGTCTAAGTTTCGGCTAAGAACACGGCGGAGGGATCTTTTGCTCGAACCACTACTTCTAGCTCTTTCCCTGTATGTAGGTTTCCAAGCCCACAACAGTTCCAGAATATGAAACTCATTGGTGTTGGCGGGGCCCACCATTGATTCTTCTTGGCCATATTTTGTAGTGACCTGAGTTTCTTTTGTTGGTTGTGTGGGCACAATTTCCTCCCTTTCTTGATGTCTTTTTCCCAAAGATACGGTTTGCAAATGAGAATTTGAAAGCTTGGGGTCACGTGCCAATTTTTTCCATGTACGTGTGCCTTGATGATTCGTGTGTGATTTGCCTTGCAAGCTATCAAGATTTTTTCCAGAAATATCTTCATTAAGATCCGTAGTAATTGAGATGGTATCCATTGCTAAGGTGGAATTACTACTAGTGTCAAATTTCTTTAAGGCCGAGTTAATAGCATTTAATTGTGCTTCAAATTCCTTGGAATTGTTATGGGAAGTTTGGACCTCTAAGATTGAGTGAATCACCTCAGAGTTTGTAACGCATTCAGTTACCTCTTGCCCTTTTAATTCTGAGAATTTCGGGATTGTGGAATTTTCTTCCTTGTATTTACTGTCCGCTTCATTGGCAATTATTGCAGAGGATCATGGAGTTACAGATTTTGCAATGGCAGCAATGTCCTCATCAATGTCATCGGCCTGCATTGAATTGTCACTGGCATTTTGGACTTCCATCGTCTCAGATTGAGGTTGGGAAGCAGAGTTCATCGGTGAAGAATGGCCAAAACCATCTCCTATGCTTGAGACCGTAGTGACTAATATCTTCCCCGGGTTATGAGGTAGAGCATGAAGCCAAGCACCATACTCTTGTTGTTCCTGCGTGAGCTTGCCTTTACAGGCTAGCCAAATCTCGCATTCTTTGTCTGCATGGGAGACTCTACCATACCAATAGTGGAAGTTTGGTAATTTTTCATACTTAAAGGCAACACAAATAAATTCGTTAGCGTTTATGGCAATTTTCCTACCCCTGCAAAGCAGTTTTGAGATGTCTATCTCAACTCTGACTCGAAGAAAATCCCCTCCTACCATCTCCTTCGTATGTTCAAATGGAATTACATCACCTATAGTTTCTCCAATTTCCATTGCTACCTCAGGATCGAGCATGCTCATTGGCAGTCCGTGCAATTGGACCCAAAAAGTTAATTTTGTGAACCTCAGCTGTTTGGCAGGAATTGAAAAATCATAACACTAGAAAATGACCACATGTTTATCAGATGACCATGGCTCTGTTGCCAGTACCCGTTCTGCATCAGTCTCTATTTCAAACACAAAGAGGAGAATATGATCCCTAGCCTCTTTGATCTTGAAATCTTTTCGTGCCCTCCAAAGTGGTTTAAAAGTTCTTCCCACAGCTTCATTATTGAGTGCTCTTCTTGCCATAAATTTTGCTGCAAGCACATATTCTCGACTGATAAGGTGCTTCGACTTCTTGAGATTAAGCTTGACATCTTCAGTTGTAGTTAGGGAGAGTTTCTTCCAATCTTTCAGGACTTCTTCCATGGTTCAGAATTAGTAGACACAATACACTTGTATGAGCACAAATGGATTGCGGGAAAAAGAAAATTTCTATGTAAAAAACAAAAGTGTTTCCCCACCCCAATGGAAAAGTACCACAAGCCCTACTAATAACCTTGTTATTAGAGGGAGCAAAGACTCATTCCTAAGAAGATAATGTAGATTCTACTTTCTTACTTCTCAGCAGAGAGAGCAGAGAGAGAAAAACCTTCTCAAACAAATACTTAGTTTTGAATCTTTTGATACAACTTATTCATTATTTGGTTGTCTTTAACATATAATGGTTATTCATGGTCATTACATGTAAGTGTGAAAAGTGGAAAATGATAACGGCAACTATGATTCGATTGAATTAGAAGATCATGGATAAGAATCAAAGCTAATAAAGGAATCATTTGCTTATATTGCTAATAGTTTTTTTTTTTTTTTTTAACTTTTAAAAAGAGGAAAATAGTATAAAGAAACAAAAACAAGGTTGTATCGCGTGACACATGAAATTTGAATATGAAAAACTGGACAAATTGGCTCAAGGCAGACATTTTTAGCTTTACTCTCTAGAAAACATGGGTTTCAACAAATGAAGACAAAAACAACATATTTATGCCATAATAAAAAGTAATCAGCTTGAATACATTAAGCATCTCTGGCATTTAAATTTTCATTATTACTAATGATGTCGAAAATTGTCAATAAGTCACACAGTCCTCACATGCTCCCGATGTAGAACCTGCACAACACAAAAGCTGAAGACCATAAAAGGAGTACTGGTGTGGTATCGGTCAAATACCCTTCGACAATCAAGTTAAAGAAATCTCTTATTCACAACTCTAGAGTGCCAGAGTTGGGATGAATTATGCATACCTTGATTTATGAGGATTTTGGAATATTTATAGTAGTGTGGGGTTAACATCTGTACCTTGGCCAAGAAGTTCTTTCCTTCCAGAAAGGAACTTCTTGGATTTTGTATATCTCCTAAAGTCCCTTTCCTTATAGAAGTCTTCCTGATTAGGGTTAAACGTGTGGCACAATAACTCTCCTTATACACATATGCGTGGAGATCAAGTAAAGCTATAGACTTATCCTCTTCAGCTTGTTCTCATCAGCCTACCGCGTCGTTCCTTTATTAAGGTCGTCAGCTCATAGCATCGTCCCTTTGTTAGGGTCGTCAACCGTTATGAAACTGTAGAATTCATGATGTAGTCAATTGTGGCAAGCGCTTCCAACGGGATCATTGGGTTCTTTGCCTTTTTTTTCTCGTCATGGTTTAACTACAAAATTATCCTCATCAATTACCAATAAAAACACACCACATTAGAGAAACTATTATAAAGTTTTCATTATTTGGCTAATTTGAATTCACAATTAGTAGCACAGCCAAAAAAAAAAATTCAAGTGGGGCCAAGATATATATATATATATATATATATATCCAAAGAATAACCTACACACATGCACAAAGTTTATTTGTAAGATTATTTAACAAATGCTATTTTTAACATATAATATAGTATATATATAACATTAATACAAATTTAAAAAAAATTTAACTTCTAACCATGAAATCAACATTTATTATAACATCGATCAAAACTATCTCTCAAAATAATATATAAATATATTCTCTCTCAAAATTATTTATATATATATATATATACACACATATTTTTGGACTATTATTATAATATTTCATTTTCGATAGTATTTTCTTTATACAGATTAACATCGATTTTCTTTTGTTAATTATCATCATGAGTATTAAATTTCCATATTTGAATAAAAAATAAAAGAGGAAAAAAAATCGTACCATGAGAAAACCGTGTATGTTTATTGCCCATAAGCTATCCATATATGGCCTCCAATTAGACAATAACTGTCTCCAATTAGTTCTAAAAAAAAAAAACTGTCTCCAATTAGGCAAAACCGTGTATATTTATTGCCCACAATTCTTTCCCTTTTAACATTCCCACTGTTTCTTCACCCCCAAGAAAAGTCAAGAAACCCTATTGCTTCATAGTTTCATATACTCCAAAACCAAAACTCACTGTTCATCGTTAATTATCAACGTACTGTTGTCACCGCAAACACAATGACTCGTAGCAACAAAGGTGATGTAGAGTCTGGCAACAACAACCAACTCTACCCCATGATGCTTGAGAGCCCTCAGCTCCGATGGGCGTTTATTCGCAAAGTCTACAGCATTTTATGCATCCAAATGCTTCTAACCACAGCGGTTTCCGCAACAGTTGTGTTCGTCCGCCCCATACCAAACTTCTTCACTCAAACCACTGCGGGCCTCGCTGTCTATATCGTCATTTGCATACTTCCTTTCATACGTAAACTTTTCTCCCCTGTTCTTCTTTTCTTCAAATTCTTTGTGGGGTTTTTGTTTTTGTTTTTGGTGCTATACATGTTCTTGAATTTGATACTCAGTTACTCTGTTTCTGTGCTGTTTTATGATATGTAGTTTTATGCCCCTTGTACTGTTACCACAAGCGTCACCCTTGGAACTTCTTCATTCTTATGCTGTTTACGGTTTCAATCTCATTTGTGGTGGGACTTGCTTGTGCATTTACAAAAGGTATTGAATACAATTTACCTCAATCTTTTTTCTTTTTTTCTTTTTATGTAAAATTAAATAAAGATTTGTACTTTTTTATAGCCTTCTTTGATGAAAAAAGAAGAAGTTTGAATCTTTATTTAATTGCATTTTTTCAGTGATTTGTGGTGATGATTCCAATTTGCTTTAGTTCTACTTTTGGTTTTTGTTTTGTGTATATTGCTTGAATTGATCTTTAATTTCTTATATGGTTTATGCTATGGAAGAAAAGGGTGTCTGTTATTAAGGGCAGCCTTAATGTTTATGGGTATGAATCTTCATTTTTGTTGAAGAATTTTAAGAATCATGATAAAATATTTAAAATAATTTATAAAAGAGATTTATATATCTAATTGAAGGAGACAGAGCCTAATTTTGGTGTTATATAAATTATTTCAAGAAATTCCCTCTTTCCTCACTGTTGCAATTAAGAAACTGATCTTCATTAATCTGTGGTGGACACTTAAGTTAGTAATTTCACATGCCTATGTGTTTCTTACTGATCTCATTTTCAGGTTAGAAACATGTGAAACAGATGCTTGATAAGGAATATGATTAAGCCCATGTTTATTTAATATTGAGACCATGTTCCGAATCATAATTCATAATCATAATCTTATTGTTCATATATAAACATGTCTTTGCAATTAGCATTTTGTGAACATTGTATAAGTTATAGATGCATTAGTTAACCATGCCTTATTTTACATCTTTTTGTGGTTTATTGCCAACCTGGTTTAACACAATTTTTAGTCATGGAAAAGATGGTTTTGAGACTTAACAGTGTTTTGGAAGAGGTTAAATATGTAACAATGTTACAATACAATTAGTATCCAGAAGCATACAATTGGTGGAATGCCCCTGGTTTTTTGAGCACTTACTTACTATTGACTATTGAGACATCCTTATCCTCATCTCCTCACACGGCCAAAATAAATTTGAATTTGAATCAAACACCATTAAAGCCATCCTCTCACACGATTACAACTCCAGTAACATATCAGCACAATTTAAGTCAAATACCACAAGAGGATAACCATCAACCATGTCAGATAGCAGTTACAGGAGATTGATAACAACTATGTATTTTTTATTTTCCATTGTTATAAATACAAGAAGAAGCTCCCAATGATTTCATGAGAAGCAAATCACATTTAGAATCTAATTACATATTTCAAATCTCTTTATGCTATCAGAGCAAATGGACTCACGTCCAACCATGTCAAATTCTTCCTCTTCCTCCTCTACTGTTGATTCAACTACCACCTCCCAATCCTACTCAACACTTACTCCATCAAATCATCTCCAAATCAAACTTGCCAAAGGCAAATACCTTTCTTGGATAACGGCTATTCTACCCTATATTAATGGTAACAAAATCCTCCATCATGTTCATGGCAGAACAGCCCCTCCTCCAAAAACAATTGTCTCCCTCCTCTCCCTCTACCATAATCTTACTTGGAGATTATGGAATTAACTCGTATATTCTTGCCTGTCTTCCATATGAATATAATTCTCTTGTTACCTCTGTTACTAGTTAGTTGGAATTGGTTTCTCTTCATGAACTCTTTGGACTTTGTTGCAATTTGGCATGCCTTTAGCAATTTGTAAATTTTGGACTTTGAAACAAGCAGGTTCCTATTTGAAATATCCATGTTTTGACCACAAAAATTATTCTAGACAATCTAACATGCTTAATTTAGAGAGTTGAAAAAAGAAAGAATTTTTGAAAATATGCTGATTAGTTAATTTTTGTAACAAAATGTTGATGACATTCTTCTAATAGTATTTCAGTATCTAGTTTTGTTTAGTTAGTGTAAGCCTTTACTTACTTGATAACTATTGTGATGTTAAAACTTAAAAATCAATGCAAGTTGTGTGTTTTTTATTTTGCACTAAACTTTATTTTGTTGTCAACAGGACGAATTATTTTGGAGGCTGCTATTCTCACGTGTGTTGCAGTTGTTAGCCTAACTCTCTACACCTTCTGGGCAGTGAAGAGAGGAAAAGATTTCAGTTTTCTAGGACCCTTTCTGTTTGCTTCTCTCCTTGTGCTCGTAGTCTTTGGACTCATTCAGGTAAATGGGTCTTCCCAGCTTGTTTTGATTCCTCTCTCACCCTTCATCCAAATTTGGACTAATGGAACCTCTTCTTAATGACCAGATCTTTATCCCTCTGGGCAAGATATCCGTGATGATTTACAGTGGTTTGGCATCGCTTATATTCTGCGGTTATCTTGTTTATGACACTGACAATATGATCAAGCGCTACTCCTATGATGATTATATTTGGGCTGCAGTTGCCTTGTATCTAGATGTTCTCAACATCTTTCTCAGCCTCCTTAATTTACTTGTTGCTGCTGAAAGCTAAAAGCCTTCATTTTCTCCTCTCAATCTCATACCTTTGCATCTTCAAATAGTCATATTGATATAGAAACTTTGAGCCTTTTTACCCAATTGAAGAGAAGTGTGGTTAAGAACGCAAATCCAATTAAACACAATATCTTTTTTTTGTTCTTATCTATATTATTGCCTAGCTTCTCTATGGTGGGATTGTCTTTGTTTATCTTACCCTCGGTTTTGGAAAGAGGGTTCGATTTATATTCTAGATTTTCTATATGCACAGAGAAATTTCCAAGCAGTAACTCAAGCTATACAAGGCAGATTATCAAGCATCCTTTCCTAGTGCAATTAAATAGAAAAAGAATGGTTATTGGACTTGAATCTTGCCATATGTTTTGCATGATTTACGTATTGCAGAAATTATAGTGCCATGTCGTTCATAATCAACTGTTTTAACGACACTCTTGAATCATGCTAGTCAAGTTCATTACTTGGATAGTCATCTGCTCATGCTATTGGGTTGTTCTCTCATTTCTATTCGATTAAGAGTAGTCAACTAAGTTTCAGTCTGTAATTGATTTTTACACACATGAAATGTTGATTTCATGCAGCAGCAAATCCAGGAATCACGTTCACAGGTTACTTCAATGGATTGTGCAACTAATAACGACTGTACTGTCTATATGCACAACTATTTTGTTACATGTACAAAATAAAACATGTTCTAGGTTATTATGGAGATTGAGCAAAGGATAAACCTCAAATGAATTTCAATATAGTGAAGCTTCTTTAGTAAAAATATAGGGGATGCTACCAAAGCCTCCCTCGCTGAACTTAAACTTTGCTTCCTTAATCCATCAACAAGATAATGCCTCTTATAATTGTTGGGTAGATACAGTAGCTCTGAGCTTGAGCTTCAGCACTTTATTTTTATGGAGTCATTAGCTTTAAGAGGTAAAAGCCTAAACTCTATTTCCACAAATTCGGCCTTCAAGCCACCTCAAAAGAGGCCTCAAATCTCAATCACATTTTTTGGTGGGCCTCCCCCACATTTTAAAAGCGCACACACACCAAACCTACAGGCTACAGCCATAGACTAATTTAGTAGTCTTGGCTGGCTCCTCTTTAGGCTAGGCCTCAAACACACCCATCAAATTAAGCTGAAAACCAACAAATTAATGTGTATGTACTGTTATGCTTAAAGAACTTTTTCCTGTATCACATCATTTTCAGTATTAGTCCCATTGGGTTACCTATGTTCATTATCATATCCCACTTGTGACAATATGGGTGTCATTCTGCTTTTTCAGTAATAAAATATTATCAAAGACCTTGATTCACTTCATCCAAATCAAAATTATTACATAAAGTGGAAGATTACAGAACAAGACAATCTTTGGTTCCACCACATCAGAAACCTGAAAGTCATAAACTATGTTCCCAAAACAATCAAGGGACAAAAGCCAAACCCACATAATAATAAAATAAAGCATACACATAGAATCAGACAATGTCCTCATCTTCTACTAAATATTATGCTTTACTTAAAACGGGATTCGTTCCTTCTCTTTTTGACTGCCCCAGTCCAAGATACTCCTTTTCTTTCCTCAAACAACAGTGAAACAACAAGGACTTGGATCACATGGTGTTTGTTACTTTGATAATCACTTTACTTTTCCATTCAGAAACAAAAAGAAAAGGCTCAATACATATTCCCCCCATGATTAAAGTGACCCCATTTGGATAATAATTTATCTTTTAATTTTCTTCTTTTTACAATAGGAACCCAAAAATCCAGCCCCCACCATATTTTAAAATATCTATTATGTTCATAGGGCCATAAAATCCTAGTCCCCACTTTGCCATCTGCCAAAATTTCACCCCCCCTCCCTAATGTAAACAAACAAACACATTTCAAAGTTCAAACTCTATGCCTGTTATTCTTTTCTGCAGCAATTGTAAGCAGCCTTGACACACCTTGAGTCCAGATATCATACTCTCTCTGGTTCTTGCACTCAAATTCTACGACTCCACGCATAACGGTCTTCAATCCAAAGTAACGGCGGTGCTCACCACCTTCCAGCAAGTGGCGGCCGGGCCATGCCGGCATATCTTTAATCACCTCCAACACCTGATCTGTAAAATTCAAAAGAGATCGAATTAAAGATGAACCCTTTTGATCTTTTTCCCACTTTAATACCATTTGCTTTCACAAATCCCCAAATGGAAGAAGACCCACCTCCAATTCTGTTCAAACTTATTAGAGAAAAGACAAAAGCAATTACTTACTCTTTTTCTTTTTTGTGATGGTCCCAGCAACGTGCCTGCTCTTCATCTTCAACATAACCTGCACAAAAAGAAGCTCAAAGATTAAAAGATTCCAAAGAAGCAAGAAAAGCAAGAGAAAGTAGATCCATTTATTTCATCATGCTCAGTTTTTCCTAACTTTCC
Organism: Castanopsis chinensis; assembly: GCA_032878915.1. Lineage (NCBI taxonomy): Eukaryota > Viridiplantae > Streptophyta > Magnoliopsida > Fagales > Fagaceae > Castanopsis > Castanopsis chinensis. The sequence continues at coordinate 1,404,274 of JAVQMG010000039.1, forward strand.
CTCCCAACCTTTTATCTATCAGGTTCAGACTCCTAATAAAAGTCTAATTGATACCCAAATTATTAAGTGATTAGAATTTCTAAAGAAAAATCAGACATTGCTTTAGGCTTTAGCATAGAAAGACTAACCTGGTTCAGTCTGTTGATGTAAACAGAGACTACTTTCCAATGAAGATCACCTGCGCTTATCACAACAATGGTACAATCAATCTCTCTTTCTTGTAAGCTGTGACCATACTAATAACAAATCTATAACTGGACAAATAGCATAGAATAACTTTCAGGACCCATTTTTGCCCACTGTTTCTCCTTAATTAACTCCTTACATTACATAGCACTCACAATTTGTTCCCAACAATTAATAAATAGATCACTTTCTGCTTCCAATTAAAAGCAATACCATAAACATTATGTTCCATATAAAAAAAATTGCACTAAATTGATGTCGCACCAATTACATTCATTATTAAACTAGTTTAAAGGTTCTGATGCTAAAATTGCTAGCACCTTTAGCATATATCTTTAGGAAAGTTGTAGGAAATTACCTTTGCGGGTGCGCTTGAGGATCTCACAGCCTCTAGCAAGTAATTCTCTACTGCATATGCCCAGGAAATTCTCTTCAGGAACAAGCTCACCACTGTAACTACTGTTGGAATTACCGTTACTACCGTTAGTAGGAACTCCCATTCCTTTCTCTACTGGTATAACTGCAGCTATATTCCAAACTTCCTTCAATGCCCTTGCCTTCAATGTAGCAGCCCCCCGTAAAGCTGCAATTCATTTCATAAATCCCAGGGACAATTTTGTCATTAAGTATTCAATTTATTAATTTTACATTCCATATATGCCCATTTAAGCCAATTGGAAATTACATTAAACACATACCTGTCGCTGCTGCGGCAGTTAATGTCATGATATCCCCAGCTGACCTGACATTCACGGCGGAGCCTACGACCGACGCAAGGTGCTCACGCTCGGCCCCCATGGCCTCAGCCGCCTCGACACACTGGGCAGCAACTAACGTGGCAGCAGATGCCACCGCCATGTCGGTCTTCGCCATTACCTCGTCTTTCCCGGCCCCAGACGTGGCAGCAGTGGCAGCTGCAATGGCAGCGACAGCAGCCGCCACCCCAGCAACCGAAACGGCAGCATGGAGCTGGGCATTCTGGGCCCTGGTCTCTTCTTTCTTCTTCTCCCTCCTGTCCTTCAGCCACCTCCCCACCGTCTTGCCGCCACCAGCAGCGGGGGTGGGGCCGCCTGCCGTGGCGCCACGGAATTGGGTATTATGAGGGTTGTTTGAGCGGCCATACTGCACAGAAAAATAAATGCGTGTGGGGTCACACTCACATCAATTGGTGCTAAGTAGAGGGTGTAATGTCATATGTGTAACATTATTATGCTATTAGGTACGTATGTATATGCACCACATAATAAATTTTAATGGGTGCGACTAATAAATACAAGTCCTAATAGCAATAATAACAATATAAGAAACAAGAAATAATAGTTAGATTTGGGGCATAGCTGAATTTCTAAATGGGTGCGGTTGTACTAAGCGCGCACCCACCTCGTGTATTGAGGGGTCCATGAGACATTAATGCACCCTTGCACCCCAAGTGGGACGAGAACTAAGCGCTATGGTATCAAGGTGTGTGAGTTACAGTCTTACAGAGTCTCCAAAAGGACAGTGTTTTGGTGACAAGCACCATGTACTCAACAGTAACAAAGTCACTAATTAAGGGGGACCAAGAATCAGAGTCGGGAAATCCAGTGACTACACACGCAAGCCGTGCACAACAAGCAATTATTTCAGTGGCATTTCTGTAAAACCCACGGTAGATTTGTGCCAATTGTGAATAATTTAAGTTACAAGTACCAACATACTCTGCAACCTTTACATACTTTTGCTTATTCCAAGGCCAAATTTATGAATTTTGGTCATTATTAAAGGCACCACAAAGCAGATGAAATAGCAATACCCACTAAAAAACAAAGTTTTTGATTGGTCTCTAAAATTTAAACTAGGAAAAAAATCTATTTAAGTTATTTAATCACGATTGGCTAAATTAATTAAAGACTTAAAACAATATTTAACTTCATGGGTCCAAATCGAAAGTGAACAATTAACTAAGCAAGAGTGTATTTTGGAGAACCAAAAAAATAAAAACGTAAATTCGAGTGTAATTTAAGATTTAACATTATAAACTAGCATTGAAGAGAGTGAAAACAACCAGCCTTAGTCACACTCTCCATGTGTTAATAAAGGGCGTTGGTTACAGAGAAAGCCTGAAAGATGTTTGCTCTATGACTAGTCAGTACTGTCAAAATAAACCCCAGTATTCGTGCTTTGTACCCAAAAAGAGCAAAACTGTACAAACTGTGGATAATATGTCTCTATGTGTTTTTAACTTTTTTGTGTAACATTCCGGTCACCATGAAAAATGGTCGTCGGCCAAAAGAGAGAGAAAGAAAGAAACCTTAACATCGTCGATTTCAGATGGAGAGACAGGTGGGCTGTCGGTTAAGGAGCCACAGCTCTGTGTTCCATTGAGAGGTCCACTACTGTGTGATAGCCTACCTGAGGTTCGTGGAGATACCTCCTGCTGCAAACACAGAAAAATCATGAAACCCACGTGTTAGTACTTGGTATTGTAGAATTAATAAGATTTTTTTAGAGATTGAAAAGGGAAAATCATTTTGTGGTTTTTTTGGTATGTGGGTGTCAATTAATTAGATAGCCAAATTGAGGGTCACAAAATTTTCATATTAGATTTTGTAGAGTAGGTGTGGACACAAAGCCTTAACATTAACAAAAATTTTCAAATTAGATTTTGTACACTTGGTGTGGACATAAACAGAGACAAGCAAATCAAAAAAGTTTTAAGGGAAAAACAATACTAAAAATTCGATATAGAATGCGAACCTGAAAATCCATTAATTGAAGTTCCATGTATCATAATATTTGAATGAAATAAAAAAAGAGTAAAGAGCCAAAACCCAGAAAAAAACACAAGAAAAACAACAAAAAGAGAAAATGAAAGAAGCAAAGCAGTCAAATTTAAGAGCAAATGCCAAAGTGGGATAATCATAAACCCCTTCTTTTAAAAGTGAAAGAGAACAAAAACAAAAAGAGAAAAGCTTCAATATATAAACCCCATAAAACAAAAAACAAAAAAAAATAAACCCCCACAATTTGTCCACACACACACAATCTGATTTAGTCCTCTGCTTAAGACAATTACAACGCTCACTCACCGACTGTGACATGATCCTCTCCATGACCATCTGCGAGGTCTCAGACGAAGCAAACGAAAAAGGGTTCCCAGAAACCATAGCAGCCTCCTCTAACTCACCGGCCAAGTCCTCCATTATAGCTCCACTACCATTCACATTAACAACACCACTAGAGGTTTTAGAGAGTACCATTTGTGGTGGTGGTGCCAGAGCCTTAGAGACCTCCAGAGCTGAAACACTCCATGACCTTGACAGAAACTCCATGGGCTCACGTGGGGTCTCCGGTGGCCGATACAGACCCGAGTGGACTGGGTCGGGTCTCCAAGACTCGGGTATGGCCTTGTCCATATGAGAGTAGAGGTTGCTCTGTTTTTGTGTGACTAATAGTAGCGTTATGTTAATAAAGAGAGTGAGAGGTTAGTGCTTTTATTTATAAGATGAAGCTGAGGGTGGCTCTTTATAGAGGATGTGTTTGTGTGTGTATCATTTCACACTCTCTCACAGTGTTTTATGAGTGAGACAAAAAGCGGCGGAAATGTCAGTCTAATTAAAGGTCTTTACGGTTTTGCTAATAGACCAACTACTTCAGAGGAATTTCTTCAAAGGAATTTCTTCAAACTCGCTTTCTTAACGGTATGATTGCTTCACAACTACTGTATCAACTTGTGAAACGTGGGATGTGAGGATTGAAATTCAAGTCTTTGTGAAAAGATTTTATACATGTATACTTAAATTAGACTAATATAAAAATTTTATATTATATATAAAAAAAATTCGTCACACAAAGTAAATTATAGTCGACTATAATTCATAACTTTGTCATTCAAAAAATAGTAATGATATCTTTCAATTATGTAACTTGTTTAATACTAATACAAGTTATATGAATCATTTAATAATCATTGGATAAGAAAACAAATAGAGTTTAAAAACAAAAACATAGTTTAGGACTTTGTGGTTAGGATTATTTGTGTACGTTACACTTTTAATCCTTAAAACTCCTCTCTCTCAATGGTTTCTAGAAATAGACAGAAGAATCATTTTAAAAGCATAATCAAACTTTGTGTACTAAAATGAAAATTTTAAGGCTTAAAAGATTAAAATAAAACAAATCCAAACTTTTAAGAGTCAAAATTATAATTTAAACTCTCTTTATTGAGTCTGTTTTGAGTTTAACTTTTTTGAATAAATGCAATTGGATTTGAAATCTATGGCTTTCATATTATGACTATGTCTTTTTAGGAGGATTTGAATTTATATTCCTTATTCAATAACAAAATACTTTATTAAACTAATTTGAATCCACCATTTTGAGTTTAAATTAATTCACTTAACAACGTCTATGCAAATCTCTTACTCATATTTTATATTTTACCATTTGTGGCTTGTTCATCGCTAACCTCCCCTCTCTCTCTTTTTTTTTTTAATTTAAAAAATAAATAATTTTTGAATTTTTATAAAAAAGTTTGGAAACAAATCTTTCCAAAGGGGGGGGGGGGGACTTGGTCGTTTAATAAATACTCTAACTATAAAATTACTAAATACTAATAAATAAAAAATATAGGTAAAAAGTGGAGTTGGAAAATAAATATTATAGTGACACGGCTGTGTCTCATTGTTTGTGATTAATCGCCTCGTACCAAATTATTAAAGGAGGGGGAGTTACCACACGTGTGAAGGATCAGTGCGCAGGAGTTTTGAATTATACTTGAGGTTTGATTGGAGAGGATAATGTGGGGGAGGCTTTGAGTGTCACTTTTGATGGTGTGGTTGGTGTGGCGTGGTCTACAAATTAAGGACCTGTCTGAAGAAGTTTCATTTTTATTTGGGTCTCAGAAAGCAATTGGTTTTCTGTAGCAGCAAAAGAGGGGAAGAATCTAACCCAAAATTATTTCAAACCAATTTCCCATCTGATTTTATCTGAAATTAATGGGAATATGATTATCTATCATGCTTTTTTAACAATGACATTAATGGGGGCAAAGCAAAAACAAGTGCTAGCATATTCATTTTGTTACACACTTGCACATCACTTCTGATATAACAAAACCCATTAATGGGGCAAGGCAAGCACAAGTGCTAGCATATTCATTTTGTTGCACATCACTTCTGGTCTAACAACAAAACCCATTGGTTTAAACTCTCTCCTCCTTTTTCTTTCTTGAAACTATCACCTATTGGAGGAGAGAAACCTCCTAAGATAAAATTGGTATATGCAAAAACAAGCTATAAGCCTATAATAAGAAGTGTAGAGGACCTATAGGAATGTCATATTGTTTGAATCTTTTTCTGACTTGATGAGGCCATGTTTTGAAGCTCACCAACCCCCACCAGAAAGATATGCAGTCTTTGTTCTAAATTCTAATTACACTGTCGTTTTTCTTTTGAGTTCTTCTCTCTCATTAGCTTGATTTGTTGGAGTCTAGACCAACTCCTCCACCAGTTGGTCTTCAGTCTAATTAATAGACTACTGTTTTCTTTTCTTCTTTCCAAGGTTGTCCACCAATTAACCCAACTCAAATGACTTCTGCCTTGGCTATAATCAATGTTATAGTTCTTACTTTCTACTGCTTCTGTCTTAATTTGTTTATTCAGGTTAAAAAGTCAAATTTTGTAAAGGAATGTCATTTATTGTCTTGTCTATCTTATAAAAATGTATAAATTTTCAAAACTACCCTTAAATAAATTTATCATAAAATTGTTTCAAAAATAAAATAGGGGTATAATAGGAATATTAGTAAATTAATGACTTTTATTTTTAGAAACAGAACAATATTTTGGGACATACTAAAATGGAATGGAAGAAAAACAAACTGAGACCAAGAGAGTATCTCATTAATGATCTATTTACACTTCTTCAAAAGAAGAGATAATCCATGTGTAGTTATGTAACTTGTTTAAATAATAAACCTGGATAGATTTATAATTTCTCATGTAATAGTTGGAAAAAATTACTTTAAACAAGTTTGGAACTACTGTCTATACATAACACCACCCCGCCTCCCTTTTTGCTTTTTTTTTTTTTTTTTTTTTATTTATAAAATTTAAATAAAATCTAAGTCCCAAGGCAACATGATGAGATGTACCTTTTTTTCTTTTTGTTGGTTGAATCATCATGTAATGCACTTCAAAGTATCTTAATGAACTTGACAATAAAATCATTTATCACTATTTTGTTCCTTCTAGAATTTAAATACAAAATTTAAGTTTAACTCAACTCTTTTTTTTTTTTTTTTTTTTTTTGAGAAGGAAGTTTAACTCAACTCAACATCAAGCAATGTAAGTAAAGAATAGTAATGAACTTTAATAATATAATCATTAATCATGTAATCATCACATTTAAGTTTACATTTGGATTTAGTTGATGACATGAGCAATCAAACTTTCACTTCACATCAACCAATGCAATTGGAGTGAGGCAATTTTGATACACCATTGAAACATAGTATTTAGCAACAAATAAAAACAAAAATAAAAATTGAATGGAACATACTACCATCATTTAAAGGGATTTTTTTACTTGTCAAAAGTCTTTAAGGGTGGCTTTTAAACAACGGTTTAAGTTTTTAGTGTAAATAATAATAACACTTTTGACACGTATTTCTAAAATACTCGAACACGTGTATAAACAACAATAACACTTCTTACACATATTTTTATAACACTCAGACACGTATTTTAATAACACTCAAATACGTATTTTCACAAGGGTCCTGCTAACGAATGCCCTTAGGGCATTGGTTAACAATCCATTTTAGGAAAGCTTTTACATCACTTTTATGGGAAATGAAAAAAATTGTCAAAATATTTATTGCTTTATTTCATTTTCCCATAAAAACTTTCCTCAAATGGATTGTTAACCAATGCCCTAAGGGCATTCGTTAGCATTTCCCTTTTCACAATACTAAAAACTAAACAACAATACTTAAACACTGCCACCAAACAGCTCTTAGTCCAATGACTCCTCCTCGTGGAAAATGTTTGTGGCTCAGGCCTCAAACCTTTGCTTAGAACACAAAAAATAAAAGATTTTTCTTATTGATAAGGTTGAAGTTGATTTGATGATTTCCAATGAAGTCAAATTGAAATTATGCACCAGGCTTACTGAGTAACTACCATATTTGATATTTGTACACCACCTGACATTAAGAAACCTGGGTTCTTGATGATAACCACTCAATAGTAGAAGAAACATGCAAGTTAGGCTGTGGTTCTCCAATTGAAAATTATCAATTAGAGAACTCAAGTACATATTCATAAAAACTTCTGAGTTATAAGTCATAACCAACTTTAAAACATCTATTTTATTTTTTCAAATTTATAAAATTTCCTTTAACAATTAACCTCATAACAATTTATATTGTCATGAGTGATGAGTGAAATAGGCGTTGCAATCTCTTGATAAACACTAGTACAAATGTGTTCTTCAAAATAAATCCAAACTGATTAAAAATTGATTTTTTTTAAAGAGTTTCAGCCTATGGGAGAATTTACCAGTTGAGCTAATTGGAATTCACAGTTAATATTTTTCATCCTTTTTTTTAACTTTTTAGTTTCTTGTTTTTCTTTTATTTTCACGTGCATTATAATACTTTGAATTTGTATGTTGTTATAGATTACAAAGGTGTTGTGTGAGTGTATACTTGGTCCCATGATAAACCTATATTAGGAGAATGCGAGTCACATAAATAATTACAAAGATTTTTAATTACTTGTATTTTTTTTTTTTTTTACTTGGTTAGAAATATTTATAAATAAATAGATCACCCCTTCTCCCCGGGCTCAAAACCGAGCATCCCATTCCCCTATGCACTAAGGTACCATCCAACTAGTTTCACCCGATTCTTACATTTTACAAGGAGGAAGGAAAAAATGTTAGCCTAAGTGATAGATTTTTCATCAAATGTAGCTCTCTATTTATTTAATTTTTTTTTCATACTATCAAAACAACAGAAATAACTTAATTTATGATTTATCTTCCTTTTCCTCCTCTTCCTCTCAAACCAAACATAGTGATCTCTTTTGGAGTATATCAGTATTGGGCATTTTACTCATGCCGTGACAAACATACTTTTTCTTATTTAAAGGAAAGGGTGACAAACAAACTATACAATACTGTAGTATTTTTCGGATTAATTTTGAAGGGAATTGAATGTATTAAATTGGAAGAGTAGTCATTTCACAAGTCCAATATTCCACTCCCAATTCCTCTTTAGGTCAACCAGTACATCTATCCATAATGACATTGATAGGATACGTCCGTCGTCGAATCCCTTCAAAACCAGCCTTAAAATAAAGTTCAAAAAAATTACCTCCCACTCACTCGAAAGCCTTATTACAAAGGACAAAGAAGGGAAGAGACAAGGCGATAGGAATTTTCATGATTCACATCCAAAAAGAATCTTAAAGAACGAAAAATAAAGCCCTTATTATAAAAAATAAAAATAGAAAAAACGTGTTATAATAATAGGAGTAATGATATAGTTACAAGTTATTTTATAATAGTTTTATAAATTATTATTATAGCTAACTTATAACAGTTTTATAAATTATTATTATTATAGCCAATTTTCTTATTGATTTTTATTTAGACTCGCTAATAATATCATTTTTTTTATTTACTAATAATCACCCACTATACCGCAGTTTGTGAAAAATTTTGTAAAAAAGTTTGTATTTCTAGCTATTTTTTAAAAACTAAAAATTTAAAAATAAATGTAAAAAAAGTATAAACAAGTGAAATAATTAAAGAAAAAAAAAAAAAGAGAAGAAACAATGAATGAAAATTGAAAAAGGAAAGCTGGCATTTGGACCCTACAAGGGTCCAGAGCAAAGTGGATTTATTTGGAAAATTAAATGAAATGGGCCATCTATAAGTGTATGGTCAGGAAGAACCTGCGAATGAGGTTAACCAATAGGTAGCCATGAATTAATTGCGAATATAAATTATTGGGAGACAATTTACACAATGCCGTGGACGTCGGCTAATGTGATGTATCTATTCTAACAAAAGCTTGGTTTTTAGTTTAAAATTGAATGCATTACCAAATGAATAATAATGGATAATTAAGAATTGGGTACATTTATCAGTCTCACTCGGTCAAATAGTCATTGGGATTTGTAAAATACAAACAAACAAACATAAAAACAGTTTCTAAGACTTGAGTACTGTACTACCATCCCTCGACTCATCGTTTTGTTTTGATTGGAGGATCTTTTTTTTCCCCTATAATAATATGAGTGGTTGGTCCTATTGTTCGAACCTGCGCAATAGTCTAAAGAAAGATTTCGTTGCACAATTTGGGTGGGACATGATTACTTCGCATAATTTTATGTTGGTATAAATTAACAATTCTTCTTAATAAAAACCAATTCTATTTGGGGTTATAGTCAAAAGAAAGATTTCAGTGGTTATAACATGGTTTTGAAACCTAAATGTCTTTTATAATATGACCTCCTTGAGAATTTGACATATTCCTATCCTGTAAAGTCTTAATAATAGATGCAAAGCTATCCTCAAAAACTGAGTTTCGGAAACCAACTTCAAGGAAGAAAGCCACTGCACAACGAGCTGCCAACAACTCTACGGTCTTCATGGTTGGTGGTTTCATGATTTTTTTGGAGAGAGCAGCCATAACCTCTCCCTTTGAGTTACGAATCGCCACACTGAGCCCCGCTTCATCAGACTCTCCAAACAACGCAAATTAATTATCTTATTTAGATTTCAACATTTTAATTAGCAAATTAATTATGACTTACACCCAAAGTAACAATATAGGTATAAGACATTCAATTAATATACCATAGATAAATTGCCACAATCCACAAATAGTAATATTGCAATAAAAAGCAAATTAGATTTCATGACAAAGTAATAAACTTTTCAAAAACCTTAAAATAAAATAAAATTTTAAATTTAGAATTTTGGCAATGATATGTCACATCCTCACTTGATAACTGTTTATTAGACATATATTTTGACAAATTTTTTGTTGAATTACATTTTCACCAATTTTTAATATACAATAAAGATAGACTGTTTCAATATTTTTAGGGATTAAAAACAATACACAAAATATAAGTTTATGAGTCACGTAGTAAATTGTATTTTATTATAAAATTTAGCGTATACGTCAAGAAGAACAATAATGTGCATGCTATCGGTGAAATTTTAAAATATTAATAAAATAAATAGTTTTTGAGTTATGTAATATTAATAAATTCTGTCTCTTTCTCTCTCTCTCTGATATAGATGTGTATCTATATGTATATATTAGAAACAGATGTGTATATAATTGTTATATAGATATAGATTCGTTGAATAGACATGTATATAGATGGACCAACATGTAGCATTGGTATGCAAGATCAACAGCTCTCATACACGGTTTGCAAAAAGAGGTATTTGAACCAAAAAAATCAGCCAGCCATGAGCAACATTATTGCATTTGAAACATTACTCTCAAAACTTGGTCCCCGCTAGCAATTACTTCTCAAAATCAATAGCACATATATATTTTTTCTTCTTCTTTTTTTAATGTGAAAAATCAAGATATATAGCACTTGAAAGTTGAAACATGGAGATGGCTGTATCTCTCATTATTAATGAGATATGAATTTCCAATCAGTAGCAGCAACAACAACAGAAGTGGTCACAGTACTCATATACTATCAACTTAATTAAACTAGGCCTTATCTAATAGTTCAAAATTTGAACCTAGTCTAGATCCGTGAATGAGATTTATTGGAACACCAGCAATCCATTATGTCAATCACTGAGTCTGATTCGTGTGGTGCAGAATACTTCTTGTCCTACCAAATAGTCGAGCTCAACATTTTCCATGTGAGAGCAATGAACTTGTAACTTATGAATACTTATCACTAACAATAACATGTGTTCGTGGCCCATTTATGGCGATGAAAGGGGCAGAGGATGGCCAATTGTGTTACTTGTGGTTTAAATCCTTTCATTGACTTTTTTTTTTTTTTAAATAAATTTATTATTGAGTTAAAATTACCACTGTTTTTGTTAGACAAATGGTAGAAATTTTATTCATAATAAAAAATAATTACAAGTATAGGGAATAAAAGAGAAATACATTATAGTATAACATTGGGGGAGATATCTAAGACCCGTTTGGTACGTGTCTTTAAACAATAGTACAAATAGGTCACTGTTTGTGAAAATGTGATTAAAAGTAAAAAATGCACTAACCGATGAATTGGTTTATTCTCGATGATGGTAACGTGATTACAAATAAGTATCTATAGCATCATAAAACTATTCTATTAGCCCATAAGACCTTATCCTAATGGTCTTATTATTTCTCATGTGCATTGATAATTTCAACATGTATTAAATCTGATTAACATACTTGAAATTATAACTAACTAACCAACTAACTAACTAAATGCAACAATACAACAATTATTATCTATATAGGAGTTCCTAACAGGGACTTAGATCCAGACCAATTCATGCTAGATCTAGACCAACAACAAACCTACAGCCCAAATTTTGTTCAAAAATCTAAGGAGAGATACCACTACAATATTAGAAAACATAGAGCTCATGTTCTCCACAAATCCACCTCAAAGTAGGAATGGCAACGGGTCGGGTTCGGGGCGGGTTTTTAAATACCCGAACCCGACCCGCGGGCCTGTACTCGTGACCCGAACCCGGCCCGTTTAGTAAACGGGCTTTTTTTTAAAACTCCAAACCCGGCCCGTCGGGCCCCGCGGGCTCCACGGGCCCCGTTGGGCCATGGTACTTTCAGGGCATATTCTGTGGCCCAATCAAAAAAAAAAATGTTTGATTGGTTCTGATTTTCTCAGCACCCAAACGGTAAGAGGAAAAGAACATAAGAGAATCAAATTTTAACAGATCAGAAACCAACAAATACCATTATTTTCTCAGCAACCAACAGATCGGAACAAAAATTATAAAAATAGCACTTAAACTAGAAAATACAAATTTGATTACAAAAGAAAATACAACAGATCGGAACAAAAACCATTATTTTTCTTTACAATATGTTCCATTGCAAAAACTTGAGTTCACAACGAGGTGAGGGAGATGCGGCCTTGTGAAGTGGAGGAGGGCTTAGCGAGGTGAGGGAGGAGCAGAGGCATCTGCAAGCTGTGGCAAGGTGAGGGAGGCAGGGAGGAAGACTGGCGAGTTGAGGCATGCAAGGGAGCAGCGGCGCAGGTGAAGGGAGCAGCGCCGGTCTTGTTCAAGTGAGAGTGAGGGAGGCAAGGAGGAAGACCGGCGAGGTGAGGCATGCAAGGGACAGCGGCGCAAGTGAAGGGAGTAACGCCGGTCTTGTTCAAGTGAGAGTGAGAGTGAGGGAGAGAATGAGAGGCGGCTTGGCAAAGACAAAGAGAAGCTGTGAGTGAAAATGTGAGTCTGAGGGATTTAGGGTTAGAAAGTCACTATTTATACTTAGGGTTTTTTTTTTTTTTAACATTATATACGGGTCGGGTCCGGGCCGGGTATGTCTAATACCCGAACCCGACCCGTACCCGCTTCGGGTTTTTTAATTAAAACCCAGACCCGACCCTAATGTTAAACGGGCCGGATAAAACCCGACCCATTAGGGTCGGGTCGGGCCGGGTACCCACGGATCGGGTCCATTTTGCCATCCCTACCTCAAAGCCATCAGAACCACTTAGGGCAACAATAGATCTAGGAGAGAAAACCCACCCCCTAAGGACATTTGAGGTAGCTTGACCGCCAACCCATGAAGAAAGCGATAAAAACCACCACAACAGACAGCTAAAAGGTTCAGAAAAGGGGCAAATGTACCAACCCTAAGAGGCATTTTAGGGCAACCTAGCTATCAGTCTAATGATACAAAAAATTTCATAAATTTTTTTCATAATCATTGAATTGATATTTGTGTGATTGGTGTTAATAGTGAGTCCATATAAATATAATATTATTTCAATTACAATTCAATAAGTCAAAATTTGTATAAAAGTTGAAAAAAAAAAATTGGAATGATATATAATGGATTTAATTTACTTCTTCCCTTCTTCAAGATTACTTGGAAAAAAAAAACAAAAACACAACATTACACATTCAAAAGTAGATGAATGTAAGTGATGGACTATAGCCGTAGAATCACGATTTCTAATCATAACAATATATAGAAGAAATCTTAATTCTTACATGTGATTAATTTAATGGAAACAGATTAGACACTAATTTAGAAAGTTTCTCTCCCTAAGATAATCATCAGAAGAAAAAGAAGAAAGAAATTGATACTTTGTTGAAAAATTGGTCACTGTTAGTGGAAAAACAGTACAAATGGTCAGTACCAACTACTGCTCTTTTTCAGTGGAATAATTTGGACCCACAGTAGCCGAATCTCCAATAATTCCATGATCACATTCCTTTGTTTTTATTCCGTCAGAGTGCGCTTTGGTAGACCATGCAATTGACTAAATTTCGATACAGGTTGAATGAAAATAAAAATAAATTTTATATTCAATTTCTGTAAAACAAATGTGACATTGCTGGAAATATGCGTGTAAAAATATCAAATTTGGATTAAAAAGTTGTGGAAGTATGAATGTGAATCAACAAAAATTTTAAAACTCAGTTTTGAAGTAGATGCACAGTTGAAATATTAGAATTAGCTATTTAGTTCTAGTTCTTCAAGTTGGCATGAATTTCTTTTTTTATCTTTGAAATTTAAAAAGTTATATTTTTTATTCTAAAATTGTGTAAGGAACCTTTTTCAATAGTTTAAAGATGATAAAGGAGATAAAAAGAATTTTCCACTAGTTTATGGACAAAAAAAATATTTGTTTAACACTTTAAGAATATACAATGAAACATTTTCAATAGTTTTTAGACAAAAATAAATTTTAAAAATTTTAGGAATATATAAAGTAACATTTATGCAAGCTTTAGGGACGAAAATAAAATTTTAGATTTTTTTAATGACATATATGATCTAATTTTGAATTAATTTTCAAAACATATGGTTTTACAATTTTAAAAATTAAAACCATTTTTGTCCATAATTATAAGCTAGAATTCATTGTTATCCATAACTGACTAATATAGCACGGCAATGTTTAGTGCAGTCCCCCCAGCCCCCCCAAAAAAAACACACAATTTGTTAAATAGTAAATTGTAATTAAAACAACATTATTTTGACTATTAAAATTACTTTTAGTTTAGGTCAATCACCGAATCCAAACTAAAAAGTTATGAAAATTTTTGTCTCACAAACCCTATTATCGCAAGCCAATATCATCTTATATATGGTAGTACGAATTCCAAGAGAGTAACATTGATTAAGGATACAATATTTTTAAAAATTTTTAACATAATATGTTATGATTAGTTTATCAATTTTAATTGGATCTATTATTAACATCATTTTTATTTTACTAATCACACCCAAATCATATTATGAATTGTGAAAAATTTAATGTTTTAAGCTTAATGGTATGAATGTTGATGTGGCCATGTAGGTGTACACATGGCCACCACGCAATACAAAAAAGAAAAAAGGAAAATGATACAAAGGATGAAGCCAAAGCCAAGTAATTGTGGTTAAGGTAATTATAAAAAGGTCATGCTAACGAGTGCCCTTAGGGCATTGGTTAACAATCTATTTTAGAAAAATTTTGACATCATTTTTATGAAAAATGAAAAAAAAAACTGTTAAAATATTAATTTTTTTTCTTTTTCCATGAAAACTTTCTTTAAATGGATTATTAACCAATATCCTGAGTAATTCTTAGGTACTTTCGAAGTATAGAGAATGACACTCTCTTCTCTCACATTCATGGTGGAGTCCGCTCATTAAATTTATGGTGGAGTCTACCATAAATGTAAAAGAAGAGAGCACAATTTTTCCATCCTCGAGAAGTGCTTAAGAATTTTTTCAATATAATTATAATTATATAATTATAAAATACTCACATAGTATCCTAAATATATTGTTTTTTCTAATATAATTATAACTCTCACTAATTAAATTCAAAATAAGACATACAATTCATGTACGTAAAAAAAAGTTCGTATTTGTAATACTATCAAAGTATTCGAAAATTTTACTTGCGTCACCCTGTTTCTCCTTCAACACACCACAAAAGCTTGACCCGACAAATATATAGAGGTGCTGACAAACTCAGCAAGCCAGGTCCTTCCCTTTTAATCTCTCAGTGATGCTGATTCTATTATCTGCATATAAGATAAGTGTCGTTTCTGGCAGAGTGTCTCTGTGTTTTTGACATTTTGTTGCAGTGTTTAGTTTAGAACCTCTAGGCAGGCAAAGAGCTTCTGCTTCAATGTGCGCGTGGAGGCGTGCCTGGCTACGTCATCATCTCATCCCTCTTTTTAGTTTCATCTTTCATGCATTGTGCATGTCATTTCTTTTTCTCTCAGACCAAAAGCTTCAAAACACTACAGCCTTTTTCTCTTTCTTTAGTTTTAATTGTTGCATGAATAGCACCAATGTGTTAATTTCCGTATTCCATTAAGCTTTCTTGTGACTTATTTCCTATTTTTGACTTGCTGTTGTGCCTATGACTTTAATGTGATCAAGAAACGAAGGCAATAAGGCATGTTACTACGGTCAAATATGTGGGGCTGTGTGGTAGTGGGGACTCTTTGAATCACTAGAGAATGTTTGTACTTGTGTTTTTCAAAATGCCAACACTCTGTACCTTATAAACTATTAAAAACCTATAGATTCAAACAAGTTTATGGAGCTTCGTGTAAGCCAAATCATCATAAAATGCATGTACAGGTCAGGGACTGGGAGATAAATGTTAAAATACTTTGTATGATGTGAATGTGAAGCCAAGGAGCTAGCACAACGATCCATATATTCTTATCAATCAAAGAATTTGCACCGGTGGTTCAAAATTTTATGGAAAAGTATTCCTAAAACGAAAATTCAAGGCGTGTCATGTCACAAGTGTCAACTTTCGTTTCACTTTTCCAAGGAAAATATTTCTTCTTTTCAAATTGCATGTGAGTATATTATTTCAAATAAAATCCATTTCGCACTATTGATTAAACAAAGAAAGATTTTTTTTTTCTTTTTTCTTTTTTTTTTTTGCTGAATAACAAAGAAAATTTTGGAAGTAAAGGTTTTGGATTGAATGATCTGCAGTGAAGGTTTGGATATAACCTCAAAAGTTGGGTATATTTATACTAAAGTAGTTACTATTTCACTGGCTAGACCTAGATAAGAACATTAACTATCTATTTGGTTAGAGATTTCTAATATCAATGTTTCAATGTTATGAAAATATATATGAGTTAAAAAATGTTGTGAAAATATGTGTTTTAACATTTAAATACTGAAAACTATTTATGCTAAAGTAGTTACCATTTCGCTAGCTAAACCTAGATAAGAAAATTAACTATCCATTTGGTTAGAGATTTCTAATATCATTGTTTCAATGTTATAAAAATAAATGTGGGTTAAAAAGTGTTGTGAAAATACGTGTTTTAATGTTTAAACACTGAAAACTATTATTTAAATACTCCTACCAAACATCCCTTAAAGTACTATTCCTATCGCAAATTGAACCCTCCCTTATGTGATTAAAGCTAGCTCAAGCAATAACACAAGAATAAAATTGGCTTATGGTTATTTTTTTCAAGATGATGTCAATGTGAAAAGAAAATAAAAAAATATAAACTGAGGACTTGTGTGCTAAAAGCCTCCATTGGAGTTTTTTTATTTTATTTTTGATAGGAACTCCATTGGAGGTCAGTGATTAGCATGAAGTTTATCCTAATTGCAAGTGGATTTTGTTGACAGTGTTTAAAGGTTTTATCTTGGGTAATAATTGTATATAACAATTCTCTCACATCTTGGGAATGTATGATTATCTTCCCTTCTACAAAGTAACAAACATAATTAAATGAGGATGAGGACCAATGATCAATAGAATCATCATCCAGAGGAAATGTCCTAATGGCCATCTCAGATAGGAGGAGGAACCGTTGTCACAGCATTTGCCTTACCATGAATAAATATAAAATGGTCTTAGCGAGGATAGGTCTTGAATTTGAATCCTTATAATGTTGGTTCAATTTCAAGAATTATTGCTTTGTTCCCTACTCTCTAATAGTAAAACTAATGGATCCCGGGTGAGGGAGAGGGTCAAGAACATTTGCATCAATGTTTGTATAATAAAAAAAGTATCACATTTTAGTCAACCAAGTATAGAATTTACCCACTTGAGGCAATGCAAAATTTTGTAAAAATACATTGTTGCTACAGTAACTATGTAAATTTATACTGGCACTATTCATTTTGCATTTCTTTTTCTTTTTTTTATTATTTTCTTTTTGTGTATCATGAAAATAAAATAAGAGAGTGAATAACAGTTATTAGGTGTGAAGAAAGAAAAAAAAAAGTTTTTTTGTAACATAGATAATCTATATAATCTGGAGTGTTTTAAAAAGTATGTAAATTAGAAAAAATAAATAAAAAAAGTTAGAAACTTTTGTTAAAAATAACTTATTATACATAAATAAATAAGAATATTTGAAGGAGCCGATCCAGATATTTGAGGGTGAGTGTGAGGGTGAGGACAAAATATGATACAAATTTCAAACCTTGGGATATCTACATATCTCCAAACTGATCTCGTACGCAATGAATATTATTAGGTAGGAATAAATTATTGAGAGATGCTACGTTTGTAATATTTTTATAATATTTTTCATAACAATTAAAAGTGATTAGTTGTTATTGGTTCAAATTTGAACCTAGCATTAAGATTACTTTTTTGCCCTAACAATAACAATCAGTAACAAACTATTACTTATGATTTGTTGTAAAAATATTGTAGATATATTATTTCTCTAAATTATATGATCGGTCCTTATAAATTGGTCATTACCGAACACTCCAATCCATATCATCATTTTTCTAACTCGCCGTGCATTAGAGGGAAGAATCATTTCACTTTTGATGAAACTGAAGTGAGTAGAAACAAGATTTGACTTAACTGGCCCTACTATTGCTTACTTTTCCATGTTTAACGTGGAAAGAAATTGAAACAAAAATTTATGGAATATGTTAAGAAGAATGGAGTAGTCATTTTCACGAGTCTCTCTATTTATCAGCCACATTTTGGAAACATTTTCATTCAAACACCTTAGGAATTATGGGCTTAATAAAGTTAGGGAGTCAATAAAAAATTACTACAGTTTCACAGTATTTCAAATTAGCTTACCCCTGTTCACCACAATCTGCAATTAAATTTTTTTTAATGACCATATGGAAGATGGTAGACTAATTAAAATGGTTGTAAAAAAATTTTGCATCCTAAAAATAACTCCTATAAACTACATTAGCATATTATTTTTTATTATTATTATTTTTATACAAGATAAAAATTCTATTCTAGATTAATTTAAATGTATATATGTGTGAAGCTCCCTCTTAGAGACACTCTTAGAGACTTGAACTCCGACCCTTACCCCACAACACCTCACAAGCGCTTATACTTGTGAAGTGATCATTGCATCAAGGGTCTGCAGTGGTGGCATATTCTTAAATATGCAAACAAGCTTGATATTTTATTGACATAGCAGGTCAATTATTACTGGCCCAATATTTTCAGTATTGATAAATACTAATTAGTTCAAATAAGATGGGTTAGCACTTTTTGGTGTTTTTAAGACATCCATGGTTGAAATCTCCTCTCCGTTATAACTATCCATTAAAAAAAAAAAAAAAAATTTAAGATGACTATTAAAAGTACATCACTCGACCTAAAAATTTAAGTTAATATTTTTTGCTTCATATGTTATATTAATTACTCATTTATATATATATATAAAACTATCAATTGTGAAACGTTACTACTTAGCTAACCAAACCATTTTTGGTATGAAAATACTCTTTCAATTTATAAAAAGAAACTCTTGGATCAAATTTAAAACTTTACGTACAAGTGATATTCGCAAAGGCACTATTTCTATTGAAGACTTTTTATTTTTGAGATAACATAGGTGGTCAAAGCTTTTTGAACACTTAGATTGTTAGATGTTTTTGTGTTTTTATTTTTATTTTCTCTCGTATGATTCACTAGTGAAAAGGCTCTTGAAAACTAATAGGTAATGCTGTTTGCTTCCCTTTCAATTGATTTCTTGACTAACTGGCCGTGTATTTGAGGAAGGATTGACTGCATCAGGAAAAAAGGACTGTTCTAGCCGTGTATTTGGGAGAAGGAGAGTTGGTCATGCATTAGACTCAAGAAAGAAGGTCATGAGAATCCTTTCACAACACACATCTATACATTTGGCAACTTTCCAACTTGCCGTGCATTAGAAATGATGACTAAATTGAAGATGATGACACTGTTGCAGAATTTCATTTTCATCTTTGAAAAGGTTAGAAAAAAGAAATCTTTTTTCCTATGGTTGAGGACATCAATGTTTGAGACTAATTCCAAAATTACTAAAATGGTGTGGAATGTCTCTACCCAAATTTCTTTAGAGATTTATTATTGAATGTGATAGGCCAGATTTATTATTGTACGCTGCCTCTGCATTTGATCAATGCTCATCAATGGAAACATCAATCTCCGAAAGTCTCAAGTTTAGTTTTTTAATTTAATTTCCTTTTTCAGAATTAAGACCACTCCTTCAAATTTTTTATTAAATTCCTCCATCAATGTGCTTGGATCCACAAAATGAACTTAATTAATTTTAATTTTAATTTACTCATATATATATATAGGCAAAACTTAGAGAAAGTTCAATTGGATTTTAAAATTAGAATCCAATTTTGTGTTATGTGTTTAAATTTATATGGGACCATACCATAATTATCCACTTAAGTTTGAGCTATGTTTCTACTTAAGTTTTTTAATTTTTGTGATAAGTGAGTTAATGAGTGCAAAATACTAAGAATCTAATATTAATGAATTATATATTTAAAAAAAAAAAAAAACCAATCATACATACTCAATAAAAATCACCACACGTTCATTTTATTAAAAATTAGAAAAAAAAAATGATCATAAGTAGTATTAAATTTAGGTAAGAATTTTAACATGTGACTAATTACGTTTTCTTTAAAAAAAAATTGCCTAATTATTTATATTTTTATAATAAAAATTGTGTTTGATTTTAAATGTATCTATATGTATGCATTAATGCATGTATTACATGTTATTTTTTTTAATAATTTGACCAATGATTTATATTTCTATAATAAAAATTGTGTTTAATTTTAAATGCATCAATGTGTTTGCATGGGTTACATTCTCTCTCTCTCTCTCTCTCTCTCTCTCTCTCTCTATATATATATATATATTAATAAACAAAGCTGAGAGAAAATTCAATCAGATTTTAAATTGAAATTTAATTAGAATATAATTTTGCATCACATATCTCATCTAATCTAAATTTTTATATTTTTGTGTCAAATCAGTTAATTCAGTGTATAAATTGGATTCCAATTAAGGTTTAGTAGGTTTAGTTTTGCAACATGTGTTCCATCTAATCTAAACTTTTAAATTTTTGTCTAAAGTGAGTTAATTCAGTATAAAAAATTAGATTTCAATTAGGGTTTATTTTTGTACCGCGTGTCCTATCTACTAAGTTTTTTAATTTTTGTCAGTTTTTTGTAGTGTGTAGTAGCCCCATCATGCCTTTGGATTTCAGTAATGATGTTCGATTTCAATAATGACTTGAGAGAGAGAGAGATTATTGACTATATTCACCTTTTTTTGCGTTTGGGAGATTGCAAATTTGCACTAGTAGTACCATAAATAGAATAAGAGGCGTTAATACTAATAAAGTACCCAACACTTGAAGAAGGATCATTTTTTAAAATAATTTTTATTGATTAAAATTTTAGGGCTCAATAAAAATTTGTCGATGTTATATATAGAGAGAGTGTATTCCATTTGTCAATAGAGAACATTATTTATTTATTTATTGCCAAGTGAAGGGGACCTTAAATAAAATTTCTACACTATAAGATAGATACGAAGGAGTATATTCTAATAGTATATAGAGTGGATCCTTCTTTCATTTAGGGGCCTTAGGCCAATGCCATTGCCTAAGTGAACTAGTGTTTGAATAAAAATGTTCCAAAATTTAGCTTATAATGAGAGACTAATGAAAATAACTACTAGGGCCATCGGTATTAGTAATTACTAATTAGTTCAAAATTATGCATAGAATATAATATTATAAACTATATAGTAAATAATATCTGATTGTCGCAAAATTTGACATATGCATTAGGAGTGTAAAGCATATCCTGGGTGAGGGTGAGGGTCAACAACATTTGTATCAATGTTTGTATAATAAAAAAAGTATCATATTTTAGTCAACCAAGTATAGAATTCACTCACATGAGGCAATGCAAAATTTTGTAAAAATACATTATTGCTACAATAATCGTGTAAATTTATACTGGCATTATTTATTTTGAATTTCTTTTTTATTTTTATGTATAATGAAAATAAAATAAAAGTGTGAATGATAGTTGTTAGGTGTGAAGAAAGAAAAAAAATTGCTATTTGTAAACTAGATAATTTATATAATCTGGAGTGTTTTAAAAGTGAGTATGTAAATTAAAAAAAAAAAATTTAGAAATTTTTGTTAAAAATAAGTTATTGTACATAAATAAATAAGAATATTTGAAGGAGCCCATCCAGATACTTTGATGGTGAGGGTGAGGTCAAATGACTCAAATTATGATTCAAATTTCAAATCATGGGGTATGAACAGATCTCCAAACTGACCTCATACGCAATGGATATATTAGGTGGGAATAAATTATTACGGTCACACTCACACGAATACATTTGCTTACCAAAAGACATGTAGAATGCGATTGAGAAGCCCATAAAATGATAAAAAGCTAAGAGCCGTTTGACACATGTTTAAACTCATATTTTTCTTGTTTTTAAATAATATTATATATAATTTTATATTTTTTTATTTATATATATTTTTAAAAAATATAAATAACATTATTAAAACAATATTATCAAATAAGTTCTAATTATCTTTTTTGGGAGATGGAGGGAGGAGGGGAGTTTATTTTGGCAGACTGTACCTAACGTATGCCTGAAAAGTTTTTGTATATCTATTTATTTTTAACTTTCTAACAATACTCTCAACTAATAAAAGTACACGTAACTTACAACGATCATGCTTTGATTATATTGAAAATGAGTACACCTTTCAAAATTCAGGTTATTTATTTATTAAAAGAGTTGTTTTAAAATAAATACTCCTCTCAGTTTTTTTTCTATTTTATTTTGAGAAAAGTTAATAATTTACTGATATTTTTATTATACTCTTATTTTATTTTTAAAATTATTTTTTAATAAATTTATTTAAAAGTAATTTTTAAAATACATATATTTTATAAGATGGACAATATAATAAATAATTTTCTCCTGAAAAGTTTAACTTTTGGTAAAGAAAGTGAAACGGAGGTTGTAAAATTAAAGGGATTGAAGTACGTTAGACATCTGGATTAGGTGAGATGTAAATGCATTGGTCCCATTTCCCATAGTTAATAATGTAGTCTCTTAATTAAATCAATCAATCAAATTCTTCTTCATTCACCTTGTCTGTCAAAGTACTACAGCCTGCAGGTGTCGTAGCCATAGGTAGGTTTGCTTAGGTTAGCAATGGGATTAGACAGGCAAAGAATCCAAAGGCCGGTACTTTGCTTATTCTTACTTGCTCAGAGACAGTGAGACTGTGTTGTAGTTACTTTCTAGGCCCAGAAGATTATTAAATATGATTTTTTCATGATTGGGATTTTTGGTGTTTTGTTAACATATACCCTATAAAATTAAAGCCGCAGGAATCTAAATTCCCTAGTTAAACAAATTCTTTTATATATAAAAAAGAATAGAGAAGACATGGAAGACAAGGGTTAGAGAGGGATTAAAGCGGGTGGGGTGTGAGTTGGTAGGACAGGAGGATCTCATTTTCATCATTAAAACTCAGATACTACGTGTGCCTCTGGACTACCTATCAACCCTATTTCCATTCAACACTGCAATTAACACATACATCTACTCCTAGTGACTACTCTCAGTGAGGTCTAATCTTGCCCTTTCAACTTCTACTCTTCCCATCCATGAGTTTCGGGAATTTTTGGATCTATATGAAAACAATTATTATTCATGTAAAATGCGGATATTAATAAGGATTTTTGTTCGAAAGTGTTTTAATTTATGGTATTTTTAATTACTTTTCATCATCCTATTAAGAATTAAGACATTATTTAATTTTTTATATATACAGAGATTGAACTTTAAATATTTTATTTAATTATATAAAATTTAATTAATTAAATTAATTAAAATTTATGTATTAATAAAATTAATAATAAAAAAATAAAAAAGTTAATTTTTAATTTTAACCGATAGCTTTAACATCTCCCATGAAGTGATCGCATCATGATTTTTGTCCATAAAATTAAAGTTAGTTCCGTATTTATTTTTTATGTTTGAAAATTTTATGTTAGAATTTCATAGCAATTCATATTTGACAGTAATTTGGTGAATACTTAATATTTAGGTGATATTAAGAATGTGATAAATTTTAAAGAGGTACTTCATTTACAACATTTTATATTTTCACAACAAATTGTAAACCTTATAAATTGATGTATTATTAATTACTAAGAAATAAATTAAACATTTATTTATTTGATGGTTGAACTTCATCAATCATATATATTGCGAGTCTAAATCTTCTATCCCACTCTTACTGCTCCACTATATACTCCACAAATATATCAGTTTTTTTTTTTGGTGAGGAAGCTATATCAGTTTGTTAGGATTATGAAGTAAATTTTTTAATGCTTTTAGCATTTTCCTAATATTATATGGTGACATGGTTTAATACACACCATTTATTTGATAATTAATGGCTACAAATTTAGATGTTAGAGCTATTATGAAAATGAAATAAAACATGAAGGTCCAAAGAAAATAATTATAAACATGTAGGTCACAGCCTATTGATGCGCATATATTACAATTTATTTCATGCATATAGCTATAATATAAGATAAAGTGTGTAACAAAAAAATAAAATAAAATATCTAAAGAATCAAAATGGGACGCAACTATAGATGTGTGAGCAAGCGTGCACGCAAGGAAGGAAAGAGAGGATTAAATAGAAAGATCAACCCCTGTACCAACTTCAAAAGTCTTGAGGTGACACAGAAGCCATTGAATTTGCTTCACAGAATAATAAGAATATTATGTTATTTTTTGGCATGGATTACATGGTATATATCCAAACTATAGAAGATGTTGAAACCAACGGCCACTTGATCCACTTTTTCATAACATTGGTATTCCTTAATTTCAACTTTCATTTCAATGGAATCTTTGATTATCACCACCATCACCATGTAAATCTATTATTTAGTCAAACAACCTTTCCTTCATATATTCCTTATGAGAGGCCATAAATGACCATGATATGACAATTCTATTGCCAACCTATTTCATGATTAATTCATATATATAATCCAACTTTTAGTCATGAGTGTTTAATTATCCTTACGAAAACTTTGCCTTTTGGGGTTTGGTATTTCATTGGTTTCTTTGCATATTCTTCGGCAGATACAAACTACATACTCAAGAAATTTAATGGTACACGTATCAGATATAGTGATGAATCAGAGTGAATTCGGGAAAAAGACAAGGAATAATCCATTAGTGTACACTATGATTATCCTTATCTAAGTTATTAAATGAGATTCCTTATAGTTAGTGGCACTAGCGGCTGTGACCACCCTCACTTGTCAACAATATATATATATATATATATGCAAAAAAAAAATTGATATAAATAATTATTTTAAATTAATATGTTCTGTGACCCCCTAACTTTAAAGAAAATGTATATATATACTTTAAAAAATATATTATACACTAAATTAACTTATTTTGACCACCTAAGAAAAATATTGAACACCTTTACTTGAGAATCATAAAAATTTGAATTCAATAAATATAAGAGTAATGCTATATCCATAACATTTTTACAATAATTTCGCAATAATTCTTATGTGGTAAGTTGTTATTAATTCTAATTAGAGTTTAATATTGACATGTTTTACCCACCAAGAATAGGCTAATAACTTGTTGCATAAGATTTGTTATGAAATTGTTGTGGTCACCTTATTATTCTCGTATCAGTATTTTCAATTTGTACTTTATCTTTTATTAGTTTATTTTTTTTCCTTATTCTCTTTGTTTGTATAATAAAATTGTAATATTTCATGTATTTACACGTTTTTTTTTTGTGATGTTGATATATTCAAATTGTCTCTTTATTAATTTTGTATAATTTAAATTTTTTAGTGAAGAACCTAAAAAAAAACTTCTAGAGCGCGCCATTGGTTAGTGGGTGAGAGTCCCACCAAATATAAGACCATGCAATTGGGATTTACAAATATATATATATATATATATATATATATATAGGAGTTGAGCCAGTATACAATCATTTTTTTTTTGTTGATGAGAGCCAATATACAATCATGGTTGCCAATGATACTAACTGTTAAATAATACCCAAGCTAATCCATCAATCTTGTAATCATGGTAGTACTAACATATATATATATATATATATATATATATATATATATATATAAGATTGGAGTTTCTATGATAATCTAACACTAACACACGAGGTGCACCGTGGGCCTCACTCACCTAAACAAGGCAACATCTTCTTCTTTTTTTCTTTTTTTTTTTTTTTTTTTTTATGGAAAAACAAGGCAACATCTTATTAGCTAATACTTCATGAGAAAATATAGTCTAGAATGGCACCCCATGATTTCGTATTAGGTGAGAGACACCATCAATAGCGTTAGACCTCTCACTCTTTATGATAAAAAAAGGGACAGAAAGACAGACCTCTAGCTCCAATTTCCAAAGACCATGGATGCTGGATCTGTGTTCCATTATCTAATTAGACATAAATAGACTCTAATTGTACTTCATGCTCTACACATAGAGAAACGGATAAAAAAAAAAATCTATTTTCAATCAACTAAAGTTAATAAATTGATGTGATGTATGTGATGGTTGGGTATGCTTGATTTTTTTTTTTTAATTATTGGTGACTTTATAAATTTCATATATTCAATTTCTAGTATCTTATAAATTATAAATTGAAAGAAAGAAAACGTTGGGAGGTTAATTTATACTTTTTAAAATGAAAAATTTTAGGTTTAATTTATTAAGTCATTGTCAACATTTTTGTACCATCAATAATCAATATTTTTTTTGCTATTTTAAATGTAAACATTTGAAGTTAAATTTCTCACCAAATTATTAAAATATTAAAAAAAAATTAAGTTCTTAAATTATAGAGTTAAAAGCATTATTCAAAACATAAACATACAAGTTTGCGAAAAGAAAAAGAAAAAGAAAGGTGGTAGCTAGTGCTTAACCATGGGGGTCCTCCTATTGCAAAAAAGAAGCATATGACAAAGTCTCTAGGGGACGTAACTTGGTCCATTGTGGAAATATGAAACAAGAAAGGAAAGCTTTTGAGGAGGAGAAACGAAATTCGAGAAATGCAAAAGCAAATAGGCAAATATGAGATAAAGCTAGCAATAATTCACACACAATTCAAAGAAAATGGGAGTGCAGTACTTCTAATAGAGTGTCCTAATATAAGTGGCCCATGACATAATAAGAGGGGTAGGGTTTTTTTTTTTTTAAGAAAATTTATCAATCAAATGTTATGAAGGGTCTATGACTGTTGGCCACAACAATACAACATAATGGTCTTTTTAAAAAAAAAAAAAAAGGTCTTGAGGCCCTATTATAATGGGCCGTACGCCGCCGATTGTGAAAGAGTAAGGGTAGAGATTTTATATTAATTAGATGGGACAGTATAGGTTTAGCAATGTGAGTGTGAATATAGACTTAGAACCTTGAAGCTTGGGCACTAAACTTTTTAAGAGGCTTTGATGAGGGACTGATTGGAGGACTTTTTGAGTGATTGACAGACAGACTGCATGGGATAAAGGGCAAGTATTGATAATTGATAGACATTTGATTTCATTTCACAACAGGTCGAGGTCACTCTAAGTCCTATAGTTAATAGGGGCTGAGAAATATCGAATAGGCAAAAATTCATCAATTGGGTTGGTTGTCCGTCGATTCTAAGAATTAAATTTGGGTTAGTTTTGTGTTTTTTGATCATCTGTTGGTGGAGGCCACGAGTTGCACCAGAAGAATTATTGCAGTCATTAATTGCTCGTCCTTTAAGCTGGTACCTTCAATCGAATTGAGCAGGTGTTTAATGATTAAGTCTAGTACCACTGATTTATGAGTGGTGAGATCATGAACACATCTGCATGTATTATTTTATTTTCACCCTTTTCGACGTATCACGTGGTAAAGATAGGATAAAATTGTGAAAATTGACGTAATACTAAATTTACTTGGTGTATAATATCTACGTTATGATAGTGTGATAATAATAATAGACTAAAATGAGGAAAAAGTTTACTGATGAATTTAGATCAGCGATCTAAGATATACTATTTTTTTTTAAATTAACGATAAAAGAAAAGTTTATTAAATTTTTTAATGACTTTATATATTTTATATAAAAATAGTATTAAAATTTTTTAAAAATAATTTGTCAACAATTTTTGAGAGTACTCATTAACATAATCGTTAAAAGTAGCTTTTTATATCAATTCAATAAAAAATCTAAAATGAAAAGGTTTTTTTTTTTAAGTACTAAAGTTTTGATTTCAGTAGATCTTGATCTCTTTCAATCCTCATATTTGAGGAAAGACATCAAATTTTTTCAGAGATCAGGGAAAGACAAGATTGATCCTAAAATATTAGTACTAGTTAATTTTAATTTTATTGTGGTTTCAAAAAAAATTAACTTTATTATGATTTAAAAAAAAATTAAGAGTGTGTTAAAATATTTATTTCTATCGATTTATCTTATTTAAAAAATAAATAAGTGAGAATTTAAAATTTATATCTAAAGTAATAAACAAAATAGCCAATGGGGGCTTGGCTCAGCTGGCAAAGTTCGAACGTTTCGTGCAACACACTTAGGTTCGAGTCCCGTCATTGGCCCTTTGCCCGGGGGTGTAATATGACCATAAAGACCCCATTTTTTTATTCTCAAAAAAAAAAAAAAGTAATAAACAAAATAACCAAGAAACAAATTCCAATCAATCACACCCTTTACTCATTAAAATAATGGGATATGAAAGATACTTCTGTACCTGGTTTTGCGTATTCTATTTGCAAATTATTACTTCTTTTTCCCTGAATGTTAGAATTGGATGAACTATTTGTTTCTTTTCTTTTTTTTTTCTTTTTTTTTTTTTTTGGGTAGATAGAGCAGTTTATTTATGAGAAATGTTAATAGGCATCATAATGTGCTCCTTAAGGAAGATTTATTGTGGGATTCATCTAATAAAAAATTTGATAAATTGATAAGGAGATTGAAAATATTATTGAAGTGACAAGTAAAGTGAAACTCAAAAGTCAACTTCAGTGGCATAAAGTTGGTAAAAAATCTTATATAAAACAAAATAATTTGAAATAAAGCTATTTATTAATAGGCACCTTACGATGTTCATTAACACAATATCAGAGTAATATTACAAGCATTGTCCATAGGGCTCTCACGAGGAGTGTCTAGTTACAAAATATTAAAATTGCGATGATTCTCCCATCCCCTTTTTGCTAATTCATTTTTTATGCTATTAGTTTTACGAAAATGTGATGTAGAATGATTATTCATTCTTGGTAAGCAACATCCCAAAATCAAAAAATCAAAATAGATATTTCTGGTGCCAGTATGCTGTATATGTTGTTTGCTAGTTGATAATAATCTTAGAATCAATCTCTAAATTTATATGTTTATAGCCCAAATCCCAAGCCATTTTTAATTAATGTCTAATTGCCCATATTTCAGCCATATTATTCAAAGCGGTGCTTATATGAATTGAAAAACCTCTTATCCATCCTCCCTAGTTATCCTTGAATACATCGTTCCCTCTTGCTTTGTCAGGATTAAGCTATTTGTGTCTTTGTCATTGCATAATTCCATCTAATTGAAACTCACAAACATCTTTGCAAAAATTAAATGATAAACAAAAAAATCTTGTAAGAGCATGATTTAACTCACCATTACACTTCCACAATATACATTTCTATCATGACAAAGTATGCATATTAAAAAGGGTCTGATTAATAGGTACCCTAAAAGTATTTGTTAATAAATTATTTTAAGAAAATTTTGATTCCACTTTTAATGAAAATATAAAAACTATTAACAAATTAAGTTGCTATTTTTTTTCCTAAAAAAAATCTTAAAATTATTTCCTAAATGAAAACCTATACATTAACAACATTCTGTTAACAAAAAGAAAAGAAAAGAAAACGAAGGGGGATAAAATGGTGTGTAAAAAGAAAAACACAATAGCCCAGTTGCCACTGAAGCAACTCGAGAGCACCAATATCTGGTGTTTATTTTGGGTGGGGTGGGGTGGGGTGGTCTCCTTAATTGTATTTACACATTTTTCTCTGGAATGCATATCTGAGTAATTTAAATTTTTTTTTTTTTTTGGGATGTGATAACAAAATAAATAAGCCTACTATGTTCAACCCTATTGTTTTTGGGCCAGTTCCATCAAGCCTTCTTGTCTTGTGTAAAAACTGTACCAAAAATGGCCCAGAAATCTAGACTATAACATAGCTGGGCCTACATTCTCTATTTCCTGGGAATTGGCTCTAATAGTAAAATGCTTAGCCTGAATTCAACCCCAAAAATATTTTGGGAAAACTAAATCTATAGTTTAGGAATGTCACAAATTAGGCCTATAATTTCACAATGCAACACCTAATTTTTTTTAATAGTTGTTAAAATAAGTGAAAGAAGGAGGATTCAAATCAAGTAATGTCATTGAATTACAACCTCTCAGGAAACCAATCAAATCATAATATTTTAAAAAGTATTAATAGATTAAAACTCAGCCCATCTAAATGAAAGTGTATTGTATTTGATAATGTGAGTCATTTGTTTAATAACTTTAATTTACTACCATTTCCAATATCAAGGTTTAATTTATTACACCCATTAACTACATGAATTAAAATGTAATTTTTCCCAATATTTTTGATTGAGCAGTGCAGGCAAGGCAAGGAACGAGCTTTGGGCCCATGCTATTTTGGATTGCCCTATAAATATCACGTACAGCCTCTCCTAGGTGCTCGAAATTTATGATTAAGCGATTGAAGCCTGTACAAAAGTCTGGTTGGTTGCCATGGAAGCTTGATTCTGGAAGCTGACCATTTGCTTCTCAAATAAGCAGTCCAAACGTGAAACCATTAACAAAAGAAAAAGAACAGAAAATATCCACCGCCAATTATGTCAGTTCAAATGTGGCTGGCACCTTGGAAACATTTTCAGAGTAATACTAGCTTTCAGCTTAGTGATGAGATTGTTCAATTAAGTTTTGAATTGTACAATGTAAATTCAAGCACTAAAGCATATCTGAATCCAACAATGAGGCAACAACTCAATGAACAAAGTTCAGCCTTTTAATTTTTTTATGGGAATATATGGTGATTTCATTGATCTGAAATTGAATTACAACAGAACTAGAGAAGCCAGAATTACGATAAGCCATCATCTAAAATCTACTGGATAAAAGGAGGTGAGACCCCTTTCCATGTATGGGATTGACCCGAGAGTTTTGCTTCCCAAGCTAATTCATGAGCAACTCTGTTGCCATCCCTTTTCAGATGCTTGAAGGTGCTCCAGCTGAAGGCCTGAGTCGAGGACTTAATATCCTGGAGAATGTGGCCGAGCTCCCCCCCATTTTCAATCGAGTTTAGTGCCTGAATAAGAGCTAAGGCATCAAACTCAAATATGGCTTTGGTGGTCCCCATTTCTGCAGCAAAAAGGACCCCCCTGATGCAGTGCAAACACCTCAGCGACAGTAGCAGAAAAGGCCGAAGGGAGGAGTTTGTTGAAAGCTCCAATAGTGCCTCCGGTGTGGTTTCTAATAATAACTCTATGCTAGAATGTTCTCCATCATTTGCTGTTACCCCATCCACGTTGATTTTGTGAAAACCTGGAGGGGGAGGAGACCAATGAGTCCTAACCGTGGGGTGAGAGGAGTGATCATGAGGTGGCAAAGTCTATTAGAGATCGCTTTGCTATCTCCCAAGCTTGAGTTGGAGGGCAGCCAACGTCATTGTAAGTTCAGCCATTTTGAAGGTTAATGAATTCCATTTCTAATTCCAATATTTGTATGGTTAGTAAAGAAACAAGTTGACATAAGAAATCAACACCAATCTCAGTTTCTCAGAATAGGTAATAGAACTCAATATCATCAAATCATGTTCAACAAAAGCATATATGCCCTATACTTAAAATGCTCTACTCTAAGTCCTGTGCTAAGTTATATCTATTCAACGTACTCCTCCCTATTCATTCCATATTTTATTTATAGGACTTGATCATACACACATAGAAATGCTGGTCAAGTGGAACTATGGAAAACCAAAAGCAATGGAGTAGCAATGAAATCTATGGAATCTAAATGGAATGTAGGGTTGTAAACCTTGTGTATATACTTAAGTCCTTCTGTTTCCACTGAACCATAGCCATGAATGTCATCAGGGTTATCAACCAAAGATAATGTCCTTGAAGAGTTGAACTAGTTGTAAAAAAAAGAAAGAAAACAAGTCAATCAAATGAATCAAGCCAAGGAAGATTAACCTTAAGGACTTAGACAACTCAATTTGTATACCAAGTTTTAAATTGTGAATTCATGAAAAGGTGTTGGAGTTCTATAATTGGACAAACAGACTCAAATCAGTAAAAGTTGTTAAGGGATTGAGGGGCTTATTTAGTCATATAAGAGAACAACCCTTTTGGTTATTTTTATGACAAGTAATCATTATTTTTAGATGAAATATTTCTTCTATAGTATTTTTTTTTTTCCTTTGATTGCACTCACCTTTGCATTCTAAAGAAGAGGAAAACTACTCTAGTAGTCAAGATAACAACAGAATTCAAAGAAATTGCTGTTTGTTTAGCTCCAAGAAAAAGGAAAAAAAAGAAACTGCTCTGTTCATAGATTGAATAATAAAATAAAACGAGTTAAATCAAGACATTACCACATTAATTTCCTTCTATTTATCTTGGCAAAGAAATAAAGCAAGAAGATGATTTTTATGCAAGTCTAAATTGTGAAACTCACCATAGTTCTTACCATCATCAGACAATGCCTGTGTTGCAGAAGTAGATTTTTTTGAAGATGATATTTCCTGGAATGAACAATCCATTCCAATTGCACCTAAAACACAAATATTAAAAATTAAGTTGGGATTCTCTTCTGACATACTAGTACATAATACATTAGACGAAGACGTACTACTTGTATACATGTTTTAACTGTCCACACCTAAATGTATCGTTTTAGGCATGTGCACTTACAATCTTGGAAACATGAAGAAAGTATCATTGAGAATATTATAACAATCCTTTGCACATTCACAGCTATATGTGAAATTTGATGTTTTGTTGCAAAAGCCACCCCCACAATCAGTCCAGTGGCAAGCTGTAAGACCAAAATAACAAAATTAACAAATTAATTTAAAAAAAAAAAATGCAACTATGAGTCTATGTAGGTTAAAAAAATGGTATTACGATCTAAGAATGATTCGTTAGCTCTGCTCCCTTTGTCTTGGACGGGTGAGGAGGCATTCATGCAGGAGTAATTGATGGTACCTAAGAAAACATCCAAAAACTATCAGCATCATCAAATCATGGACTTCTTTAATGGTCGCTATACTAGATCAAAGGTTTAATATACAATCTTAAGGCTTATCATCCAACATGTAAAATAAAAAATTACTCTTCAGGTCAGGAACAAGATCATCATCACATCTTTACAAGTGTTTAAGGTTTAACCCTTCCAAGTAAGTTGGACAGATCTCAACGCAAAACAACTCTATGAGATAATTAAAATGTGATTGACATATATCACCAATTTTAATTAGTGTGTCTAATCTTAATATTGTAGATTATGCGCTGTTGTTATTCGACCTTGAAATCTTGTTCTCTTTGCAAGAAATCTAGTCCACGTACAGTGACTACTGACCAGACAATTTCATCTAACTTTTCGGACCCCTTCAACTTTCCCAAATAAACCATATTGAACTACAAAAGTATTCTGATGCCATCAAAAAACATCACAAAAACTAATAAAAAGTTACCAAGTTATCGCTACTCATGCAGTAATACAAATACAAATCAATTCATCAACAAATTCCAGTGTGAGGGATTGTAGTCATGTATTCACACGCACAATCCATTTGGATTTGAGAGAAAGAGAGAGCTCTTACAATTGGGAACCACTCAAGGTAGAAACTTCAAGTTTTCGGCAAGGCCGAAGCTAGCCTGCTTCCACCCAGGGACAGATCCAGTAGGGGGCCCAAGTGGGCCCAGGCCCCACCTGGCCCAATTTTTTTTTATTAGGTTTATTTTGTGTTTTTAATAGTTGGCCCTCTTTTCAAAGCCTTAACCCCAATAGCTGGCCCTCTCGAGCCAGCCCAGAGCCCAGTTCAACTAAAAAAAAAAACTAAAAACCCATTAAAAAAGAGTGACCGAAAGATAGAGGCTGGAGAGAGTGGAGACCAGAGAGTGAGACCAAGGATGTGAAAATAAAAATAATGAAGAAAATGAAGCTAGACAGAGGCACGGTGAAAACAAACATACAGAAAGAAAGAAGAAAATGATGGGAGATTAGGGGTGGGTTTGAAATGGTGAAATAGTAGTGTTTAGCTGAGATAAGAAATGAATATAAAAGAAAAGAGTAGCAGAGTCACGTGGGTAGGAGTAAAAAGGTAGTTGTGGACCTGATGGGCTAAGTTTAGCCATTCAGCTAGGATTACATGAGTTAGAAGTTGAACTTGATGCCAAAGTGATTGTGGACCTCATCAACTCTGATAATAATCCTAATACAGCTTATTCCCCTCTCCTATCTGACTACAGGTCTCTTCTAGCCAGCATTACTCAAGTCACGGCGGCTCACATGTTTAGGGAAGCTAACAAAATTGCCGACTTGTTGGCAATAAGGGGGTTGTTATCTCCAGCAACTCACTGTAGCAAGGTGCTAAAAAAAGTTATTTGTTTATTCAAACAGGTATATGGTAGTTAAAGGAAAACATAAAGAAAGAATAAAAAAAAGAATATTTAGATGAAGTGGTAAAATAATAGAATCTTTGATATTTGATGTATTATAAAGTGAGTTGTTAAAATGAATAAATCAACTTTTTGAGATGCTAAATGCTATATTTTATATCATTCTTGATGTGAAAAATTTCATGGAATGATCTCCAAAAACAGAATTCAAAACTTTAGAATAAACTTATAATGTATAGAGAGAGAAGAGTCTATAGAGAATATATAATATTGTTTGGTGATTGACACTTTGATTGTTTGTGTTGGGTTAAAATAACTTGATTCTGGTTAATTAATTCAATTACTTAAATTGATTAGTTAGTTCAAATTACATGCAAATCGTGAATGCACCAACAAATCACCAAATAAACTAAATGTAGTGAAAATTAAATTGACACGGTAATTTGTTGACAAATGGGGAAAACTTTTCGCAAGGCCAAATCCCACTAGATAAATTTAAGGTCACCACTCCCAAGAATCCACTAATCAATAATCAAGCGGTTATAAGTATGAGGAATCTTACCACTACCCTGGCCTATCCTAAAATACTAACCTACAGTTGAACCTTCGCTTCAATATCTAATTAAACTTGTTCTTGTAGTAGTCTTCTTTCCTTTAATGCACAAATCTTCAAATTTTGACTAACTCCTTTGCACGAATTTTAGTATGTGACTTACTCTAACAACTTGAATGATTGCTATTGGCTGCAAAGTTCTTCACCTTATTAACAATGTTCTTCACCTCATTAACAATGAAGACCAGGAAGCACTTGGTTATAAAACCCTATGGTGTACAAATGCAATAACTTCTCATAAAGAAAATTAAACTCTTAGTCTCTGTATCTGTGTATGACTGCTCTTAAAATAAGTTTTATATATGTCTAGAGTTGTGAGAGAAGAAACACTAACACTACATTATTTGCTTATTTAAACAATTTCCTTAATCACCCTCTTAATTGAAATATTGCATTAATTAATGATAGAGATATGTAAACATGTAAGTTTTGTGCATATTTCAATAAAGTTTCTCTCAAGGCGTGCTTTTTTTCCTACAAGTTGGCCAACCCATGGTAGGTCTCATTCATAACAGGAATTGGATACTAGGATTGTTTTTGATCATGTGGAGAAGGTAATCTTGTTTTGTTGCATTAACAGTGTGTGACCTTTTACAGGTGATCATAATTCTTGGCTCTGATCTTTCTGTGTGTGTATCATTTGTCAAATACCACATAATTTTTCTTTGTAATTATTCTTTGGTTTCCATTTCAGTTAGCCCCAGTTCCTTTCAGCTGTTGCAGTCACATCTCTTGCTGTGGTGGCTACTATAAATGCTTTGGTTCTGCCCTAGTTAAATCAAGCAAGCTAGCAGTGGCGATGCCACTTACTGTCCAGGGTGTTCCTAGGAACACCCTGGCTTGAAATGTATTTTTTTAATATATATAATAATTTAAAATTTTTTTATTTGTTTACCTTTTAAAAAAAAATAGGAACACCGTCAAGCAATATCAGGAACACCCTTAAAATTTTTATACCAAACAAATTTTGAACTAAAATCTTAAAAAAAAAAAAAAATTGTAACAAAGAATCTGAAAAAAAATAATTTAAATTTTTTTTATTTGTTAGTCAGTTGGTGTTGGTGAGTTTGTCTTTTAGTATATTGTGATTTGTGAATTTATCTGACTGACTCTTCTTGTGTGAATCTTATCTGTTAAGTGGGGGGTAGATGGGGCCATGTGGCCATGTGGTGTAGGGTCAGGGGTGGAATATTTGAATTGAGAAAGTAAAAGTCATATAGAGGCAGGACTTTGTGCACACATGAGGTGTGTGCTAACGCACAGTGTGGTGTGTGCTAGACTCCTAGTAGTTAGTAAAAAAAATGAATGAAGCAACTAAATACCAATAATTAATAATTTAATTAACTAATACATTATAAAAGACAAACAAATTAAATTATGTTAGACTAAACAACAATTAATAATTTAATAGTTAATGAAATAACAATACAACAAATTATAGTTTATAAAAGACCAAAAAATATATGAAACAACTAAACAACAATAATTAATAATTTTTTTAATATTTCAAATGAACTTATAGTTTATTGTACAAGTATCTTTGTTCATTTCTTTTCTTTTCTTTTTTTTTTTTTTTTTCTTTTTGAGGTTTTTCGGTGTACAAAATGCAATTTTAAGATTTTTTTTTTTTTTTTTTAAGTACAAACTTCATGCTTGTTAAATCTTGAATTTCAGTCGATATTTACCGAAACACCCGAAATAGACCGAATTGACCCAAAAATTTTTCAAAGTGGAATAGGAATACCCTGAACAAAATTTCTAGAGTCGCCACTGCAAGCTAGTCTCAAGTTTTCAATTATTAACTCCCTTCACATACTTGTCTTCATTGAGATAATCAAGTTTCTACTAAGACCTTTATTTGGCTGTGTCAGTTTCTTGAAGACATTAAATAGAATCTAGTTATGCATATATATATATATATATATATATATATCTCCTTTCCTTTCCCCTTTTATTTTGTATTTTGTTTTTAAAAGAAGTAGATTGAGAAGTGGGTACAAATTACTCCATATTACCATAAGTCGGCAGTGAAAAAATGCCCAAGTTGAGTTTGTGAAGAGAGTGAAAATTTTGTTAGTGAATAGTTTTATGTTCTAATTCTTTGGAAGGGGGGTGGGGAATTACATAGGTCATTAATTTGTTTTGTAGTTGCAATGCCAAAAGCATGTAAATACCTAATGAATTCTATATGTTTGACAGTGCAAAAGGGATTTGCAATAATTCAAGAAGGATTGCTGTGGGATTGGATTTGGACCTTGGGGCTCCAAATTGGTGCTTGGAGAAGAACATAAGTAGAGTTGGGGCTGATGCGTATTCCAGAATATCCCTCTTTCATGGCAATGGCTTGCAACCTCTTGAGGCCAAGCTAGTCAACTTTGAGCCTCAAGAACTGATAAGTAAAATTACACTGTAAGAGGGCAAAGATGGTTCTGAGACTTGTGCATTGGAATCTACTGTGCAAGTGGGATCTATTGCTGATGATAAGTACATGAAGAATTTGCCACTGCCTCCTAGAGACATTGTTTGTGCATTTAACTATAGTTGTTGTTGTCTCCATAAACGTGTAGAATTGATTTTGTACTTTAAGCATGTCCTTGATGCCTTGTCAAAAAAAGGTGGTATATTTGTGATGGATTTATTTGGTGGGACATCATTAGAGCACAAGCTAAGACTTTAGACAAGCTTATATGACAACAATCATCATTAAGCGAGACTTTTAATACATGAGAAAGTGAAATCTAAATATCTCCTTATAGCTTAATGCTATTAAAGTTGCTAAGACACGGAAGGAACTAATTATTATTTTGTGTTCATTCATGTCCAGGGCACAACATAAATCAAAAAATATTTGTAGGACAAATTTGATGTTGGACATTTATCTAATAAGCATTTTCCACAAAATGGGAAGAAAACACAAGTTGTTTGTTTGTAATTGCTAAAAATTTCTTCATGCTTCCATGTTAAAAGGACTATTTAATGTAATTCTTCTTTGTTTCTAATAAAGCATTTCTATCCTTTTTAGCTCAAAAAAAAAAAAAAAAAAAAAGACTTGACTTATTTGATAATGTTTATATTGTGATTGGCTTATATTTCAATTGGACAAGCTCGCTTTCCTTGATGGGAAGAAAATTTTATCCACTTTTGAGAAAGAGAGAGTACAAAGGGTTGCTATTTTTGAATTCTAGGCTACCATTTTGAAGTTGAAAGTGTTATCATTTTTTTTTTTATGGGTAACATTTACTAGAAAATAAGGACAGACCTTTCATATATATAAGATGTATATAAAAGACTTTTTTTAGGCTGTAAACAAAAGGTTTATCTAAAGAATACAAAGTGCTATATATTTATGTATTTCTTTTTATTTTTCTTTGAATTTTAGAATAACTAACATTTTCATGATTATTTGCAAAGCCCAATTGTGGCCCTCGCAAATAATTTAGTATTAGTGATGGTATATTTTTAACTTACACAAAAAATAAAATTTTTGCAAAGAATTTTTATTGTCCCTCGGAAATAATTTGGTGGGAACATTTCCCTCCAAATTTTTTATATTTTAATGATTATTTGTGAAAGTCAATCCTAGCCCTCGCAAATAATTTAGTATTAGTGATGGCATTTTTTTAACCGTCACAAATAATACACTTTTTGCGAGAGATTTTTAATTGTTCCTCGCAAATAATATGGAGGGAAAATTTCCCTCTAAAATATTAGTATTTGTGACGCCTATAACACATAATTACGACATCTTTTTTTGTTGGTCATAAATATTTTACATTTTACCAAGTATTTGCGAGGGCTTTACTTTACCATCATAAATAATATTTTTTGAGAGGGCTTTTTGGGTCCATCAAAAATTCTTGGTCGCTAATAGGCATTTTTTTTTGTAGTGTAAACAAATAATACAGCATGGGCCGAATTTCAGATATGGAAATTCTAAAATCGTAATTCTCGATAGATCGAGTTTGTGTTGAGCTTTCAATTTAGTCTCAATATCAGCTATCTGTCAAGTTTTAATGAAACAACTTTTCTTCACTTCACTTGTTTCTTGAAACAATCTTCATGTCTTTAATACTAACACTTGATATATTTGAACAACATATTTCTTGATGTAATAAACTCAATTTAAATCTACCCAATTACAAATAAAGTGCATTTTGTCAAAAGATTAACCAATACATAAACATTAACAATTTGTTTGCAGTGGGGCAATAGTAAGAAATAAGTGAGAGAAATAGATGCAAAAAAATAGTCTTTTATTTTTGTTGGTAGATAATTGCATTTTAATATATTAAAAAATAATAATTTTGTGTATTTATTTTAGTTCATAGTTTGTTAGTAGCATATGAATGTTTATTTGAAGTATTTTTATTTTTTATTTTGCTTATAGTTTTGCATTTAACTTGAAATCTTGGGTCCATTCTTTCCCCACGCAGGATTCGCATTCACATGCAAAGAGGAAGAAGGGGGGCCGGCTCCCCTCCCGTTCTAATTTCTCCCGTGGTCTCCCATTTTTACACAAATGAGAGACACGTGGCTAACAACAAATCCAAGGCTTAAAAATAAGCCACGTCTAACATTATACCCTCTCATTCTTTCTCGACCCTTTTTAGTAGCTCCCTAGAAAAAACTGCCGTCTACATGCCACCGTAATGCCTTTCTCCAACAAGATCAAAACTTGATTAGAGTCGTGGGGACACATGAATCCAGCTATTATCAAGCATTTTTCATTGGGTGGTGACCAATTAAACAACACCAAATCAAATTAAAATTTAAAATAGAGGTTATACTGTTAAAGTTCCATTTTTTTTTTTCTGGGTTTGTATAACCTGTAACAAAAATTGATCTTTCAAAATGATCTTTGATGGTTTCCACTAGTACAGAATGATCAGCCATTCCAAACCCATCTCCAGCATGCTCAAAACTCTTTCAGGAGCTTCAACAATTTGATGGGGAACGGAACAATGAATTGGGTCTTTGAATTGGGTTTTATTTATTGTGATTCAGATGTCAAGAGAAAGGGCAATTAATTGGATAAATGAATAAAAGATTATAACTTGGGAAAGAAACCATGAGTTGGGTGAAGGAGTGGTTTCAGCAGAGCATATATCATGGCAGCTTTCAAGAAGGAGAGGAAGCTTTTAAAGCTCCCATGAATGATTCTTTCACAGCTTAGTAAACGATTCCGATGAAGTCTCATCCATTAACAAAACAATGAAGATCTTCTTTGCCGGCTTCAACTCAGTGTAGAGCAAGTTTTTGTGGAGTGTGGGAGCTGGTTTTTCTAAGTAATAAGGAAGTTGATGAAAAGGGTTGGAGAGAGAGGGCATTATGTTAGACGTGGCTCATTTTTAAGCCTTGCATTTGTTGTTAGCCACGTGTCTCTCATTTGTGTAAAAAGGGAGACAACTGGAGAAGGCGCTTTCATTTGATGGCTTGCAAGTTCCTTTTCCACATGCCACGTCTTTGCACTGTTGCACACATCATCTGTGGTAAGAAAAGGAAAAAAGAAAAAAAGGAAAGAAAGAGACAATTAGTGTGGCAAAAGTCATTTCAATCCCAACTTAGTGTCATGCAGATTTGAAAATCTAGAGAGAGTGGAAGACCCATTCATAAGAAACTGCCAAGATGATATGGCAATTTATAACAGTATAATACAGAAAACCAATAAAGAATGAGCTTAATCATGACCCAGGAAGGTTTAAAGAAATTTAAAGATAATAGGAGAGAGAATAAGCAAAAGGTTTAACAACAAACAAAAAGCAGGAGAGAGAAGAGGGGGCAAAAGGTCTTTTTATTTTTTTGGGTTAAAAAGGAAAAGACAAAAGGTAGCTTAGGGGTGTTTGGATTGCCAATTTTCATAACTCATAACTCAGTTTCTATAACTCATAACTCAAAAATTGTGAGACCCATGGCTGAAACTTTGTTTCGGAGCAAATAACTCAATTTCCATAACTCTGTTTCCATTACTCAATTATCTGATTTTTGAGTTATGAGTTATGAAAACTGAAAACACATTTTAGCTGTTTTCAATTTCTATAACTCATAACTCAATGGCATTTTTGTAATTAAACACACATTGAGGGACCCACAGCCGCAACTTTTGACCGGCTGACTTTTTTTTTTATTTTTTTATTCTAGGTTCGGTCTTAACTTTTTTTTTTTTTTTTTTTTTTTTTTTTTTTTTTTTTTTTTTTTTTTTTTTTCTGGGTTCGGTCTTAACGTTGGTTTTTTTTTTCTTTTCTGGGTTCGGTCTTAACGTTGGTTTTTTTTTTTTCTTTTCTAGGTTCGAGCTTAACGTTGGTTTTTTTTTTTTTTTTTTTTTTTTTTTTTTTTTTTCTGGGTTCGGTCTTAACGTTGGTTTT
This sequence comes from Castanopsis chinensis, assembly GCA_032878915.1. Taxonomy (NCBI): domain Eukaryota; kingdom Viridiplantae; phylum Streptophyta; class Magnoliopsida; order Fagales; family Fagaceae; genus Castanopsis; species Castanopsis chinensis. The sequence continues at coordinate 1,445,692 of JAVQMG010000039.1, forward strand.
TTTTTTCTTTTCTGGGTTCGGTCTTAACGTTGGTTTTTTTTTTTCTTTTCTAGGTTCGAGCTTAACATTGGTTTTTTTTTTTTTTTTTTTTCTGGGTTTGGGTGATCTGGTACTAAAAAAAAAAAAAAAAAAAAAAAAAAAGACATACCGACGTGAAGAACAAACCTAGGAAAAAAAAAAAATTGCACTGATTAACAGACGTGAGACCCATAAATAGTGTGAAAAATATGAGTGATGAAAACTGAGTGATGGTGCCAAACGGGTATAATATTTTTAAGTGATGAGTGATAAGTGATGAGTGATGAGTGATGAGTGATGAAAATTGAGTGAGCAAAATTTTTTAACCAAACAGGGCCTTAGCAATCCAAGGTTTGCCGAATAAATAGTACTACAAGAAAACCAGTGACACAATTGGAAGCCATGCTCACAAAAACAAAGGCAGAGTGAGAGAGAAGCTGTGTTTGTATTTAATAAGTTAACGGTATGGACTAAATTGACTGAAAGTTGAAAATAATAAAGATTATATTGACTGCTATCAAAATGTAGGGATCAAATTGACAGTAACCTCAAAATATAGGGACTAAAATGGTGTTTTCGCCAATATATTAAATACCTTTATAATTTATAAATATTTATTCTATTTGTTTTTTAATTACACAAATTATTTTTCATAAAAAAACCAAACTCAAATTAATTAAAAAAAATGTAGACTGAGTTTCATAAAAAATAATAATAATAAAAAAAAAACACACACGTTAAGTGGGTTTCACTTTCATCCTCTCTACCCATTGAGCCAGGCTTTATTGATGAAATTGATGGGCGGATATAAGCTTTATTGATATGCAGATTTGAAATGATTAAGTGAAAATACTATTTCAGATATATAATAACATCAAAACCTCTTTAGTTGGGGCAAAATTCTCAAACTCAAATCCATCATGTGCTATCAAAATAATTCAGATCAAACAATTTATGGTTGTAATTATTCTTCAGACTCCTGCATTTTAAATTGCCAAATCCAAATGAAATTTCCAAATCACCAAAATGAGAATACAATTTACTTTTATGTAAAGCACTAGAGTTAAATTTCTTATTTTGATAGGTAAAAGTTAATTTAATGGAAAGTACTAGAGTTAAATTTCTTTAAATCATATATTTTTCAATCTTTCAATGAACCGAGATCCAAATGATCAACTTCTTCAGAATGCAACAATTAAGCATTACAAAGACATAAAGATGATAGAGTAGACAATAAAAATGCTAATTAAAAATTCAAATGAACAGAAAATTAAAAATAATTTAAATGGAAAGAAGAATGTAATCAATTTTTTGATCCAAGTACCAAATATATATATATATCTCAAATACAAACAAGACTGTTGTTGTAATACATTCAAACGTTTTTTAAACTATAATACATATGCTGCATACCTTTGTCTAGACGGGTTTATATAAGCACACTCAAAAGGAACAAACAGCCATTTGACATAGATTAAAAGACCCGGAATTCAAAAATTGAAGATTATGTGAAACAATGAATGAGGTAGCTCAAGACTTTGGGTCTGTTGGAAGTAATGTAAAAGCAAGCAGGTCAAACCTTTAGGTTTGTTGGAAGAAAAGATATAGAAAGCAATATTAATTTGTCCTGTAACCAAATGAAATATTTATAATGAATCACTTGATTTGGATAACAAATTTTGAGGGTTTTTGTGATATTCAATATTTGGTTATCTTTTTTCCTCTTCTCTCTTCAAATTTCTTCTCAAATCAGAAGGATAAATATTTGTGAACCCAGAGTAATTTTTTTTTTCTTTCTTGTTCTCTTTCTTAAACCAAACAAGGAAAAATAGTATTTTCTCCTCTATTTTCCTCTCATTTTTTACCATCCTTTTTCAACCCAACCAAATAGAGCCTTAAAGCACATAAAGATCCTCCACGCACTACCACCACTTTAAATACCGGCACCCCTTGCCATTCTTGCATTGCACAACAACCCGTAGACTTAGCATTTAACAATTCTTTGTGAACAAAAAAAGACATACCATCGTCTACGTACTACGATCAGGCCACATACCATCCTTTATGCATTGTGATCAAGCTGCAATACCTCACCTAATGAAATAGCTTAGCCAAAACAAATGTACTAATATAACATACAGAGACATTACTTAACCCAAAAACCTATGAGTTTAGATCTAACTATATTATATTAATTACTCACTCTTCTTACTATTATTAACATCATAAAAGATGGCATACATTTACATATTTAACAGAAATTCAACTTGTAAAATAAGCTATTAGCATAACAACAGATAGCATACATTTATATAGTGAACAGAAATTAGCTGCTTGGGGTTCTACACCCTCGAACTCTGCACTGAACCCATAACTGATCACCGCGAATTAATCTCAGACGAGAAACGAAATGCTTCTCTTCTCATTTTCCAACAAAACAAATAGCCTCCTAATCACCCGATCCATCTCAACTTTTGTACTCCCATCCACTTCTAAGAAGCTAATCAGATCAGTGATACATGCTACCTGCTCTTCTAAGTTCTTGATCAAAGCCATCAGATTGCTCTCAATTCCCCCACGGCTTTCAGACTCAGCACTAGTACCAGCTAACACCGGCTGCTCAGTTGTGAATATGGGGTCGTCATCTTCAGTGGCGGCTTCTACCTGAAATAACTCCGGCTGCTTTAATAAGAACTCTTCAGCCTCTTCTTCTAGTGGTAAATTGGGCTCGTCTATTATGCCCAATGAATTCCAGATGAAATTGATACAATCATCCAAGCCATTGTTCCCATCCTTTTGATTAATCAATATCTTCCTTAATTTTTCATCCCCCTTCTTAGAACTTAAGAGACCAAACAACTCCTCTTTGTTTTTTACCAATTTTTGACCAAAACTTTTCAGATTATCCAAACGAAAAGGAGGCACACCATATCTTTTGAAAACCAAATGACGACCCCTTAAAAAAAAAAAAAAAAGCAATGTTCAGATATATTCCAAACTATTACAGGAACTGAAAATAATCCACAACGTTTGTAGGAAAGTGCCTCCGGATAGCTCTCCCACCTCAATATTGATTGTGAAAATATTATGACTACATAGAAAAATCTCCAAGAATTAAACAATAGAAGTTGGTGTATCAATATTCTCACACACACCCAATCTCTAAGACACCCATAGTTCTCTCAAAAATAACAAAAAATAGAGAAAACATTGCACCCTATTTCTCACCTTCAATAATCACTCTCATTGACACAGAACTCTCACAAATATGCACTAGTCAATTTCTCACCTTCACTCTCTTTTTCTCTATAATTGCGATTGCTTTGCACCAAAATTGCTATAAATTAAAACTAGTCTTAAGAACAATTAGGACACAGTGTTGTACATGAAATAAGAAGATATGGAAATAGGGTTGGCAATGAAATAGACTTCAAGTATTGTACGGCACTCCAAAACAATCATAGCTTAAGTTGAATTCAAGCCACCGACTTTACATCTAGTCCCTCTCCATACAATCAGTTGTACTGTATAATAGCAGTACATGCTGATCAGCCCAATACAAAGTTGCTTCTTGGATCACATCCAATAGCCATCTTGATCATTTACGTACATAGGGCAAGTGTCAAGAATCTCAAGATGTTAACAACATTAATGCAATGAAGAGTTTTAAGAATTGAGATACTGTACCATGAATGCAAAGAAAGAGTTCTTATTTTTTTAAAGAAGAGAATGCCATGAAGAGTGAGGTATATACACACCTTTTGAAGGCCAAATCTGGATCGATTCTGAACCCATCACTTGCAATGATCTTTTTGATACTTTTAAACTTAGGTCTCTTCTTAACCTTCATGCTTCTGGGAAGCCTGTTTTCGAGGACCTCTTCTGTGTCTGCAATGAGAAGAAGATGGAGATATTGTGGACTGAGGGTTTAAAGATTTCAAAGATGGCGAGGATTGAGAAATGAGGGTGTGTATATATTGAGTGTTTCATTTGCATGAGTCATGAAAGGCTTTTTTGTTTTTCAATAGAGAAATACATTCTTGCCCTTACTTTTTGGTTTTTTCAAAGAATAAAAAATCTGGGTATTTTTGGAATATAGAAAAAAAGTGTATACAAATGAAATAAAAAAAAAGTGTATAGACAAAGACGTAGAAAAAAAAGTCTTCACACAGACTGATGGTTTAAAAATTTCAAAGATGGTGAGGATTGAGAAATATGCATATATGGAGTGTTTCATTTGCATGCATGAGTCATGAAAGAGAAATACATTCTTGCCCTTACTTTTTGTTTTTTCAAAGAATAAAAAATCTGGGTATTTTTGCAATATAGAAAAATTAAAAAGGTGGATAGACAAAGACGTAGAAAAAAAAAGTCTTCACTTGGAGGATATGGAGATATTGTGGACTGAGGGTTTAAAAATTTCAAAGATGGTGAGGATTGAGAAACGCAGTGGCGACGCCACTTATTGTCCAGAGTGTTCTTAGGAACAACCTGGCTTGAAATGTTTTTTTTTTAATATATATAATAATTTTAAATTTTTTTATTTGTTTACCTTTTAAAAAAAAAATAGGAACACCATCAAGCAATATTAGGAACACCCTCAAAATTGTTATGCCAAACAAATTTTGAACTAAAATCTAAAAAAAAAAAAAATTGTAACAAAGAATCTAAAAAAAAATAATTTAAATTTTTTTATTTCTTGGTCAGTTGGTGTTGGTGAATTTGTCTTTTAGTGTATTGTGATTTGTGAATTTATCTAATTGACTCTTCTTGTGTGAATCTTATCTGTTAAGTGGGGGGTAGATGGGGCCATGCGGCCATATGGTGTAGGGCCAGGGGTGGAATATTTGAATTGGGAAAGTAAAAGTCATGCAGAGGCAGGACTTTGTGCACACATGAGGTGTGTGCTAACGCATAGTGAGGTGTGTGCTAGACTCCTAGTAGTTAGTAAAAAAAATGAATGAAGCAACTAAATACCAATAATTAATAATTTAATTAACTAATATATTATAAAAGACAAATAAATTAAATTATGTTAGGCTAAATAACAATTAATAATTTAATAGTTAATGAAACAACAATACAACAAATTATAGTTTATAAAAGACAAAAAAATTTATGAAACAATAATTGAGTGTGCATATATTGAGTGTTTCATTTGCATGCATGATTCATGAAAGAGAAATACATTCTTGCCCTTACTTTTTGTTTTTTCAAAGAATAAAAAATCTGGGTATTTTTGGAATATAGAAAAAAAGGTGGATAGACAAAGACGTAGAAAAAAAAAAGTCTTCACTTGGAGGATATGGAGATATTGTGGACTCAGGGTTTAAAAATTTCAAAGATGGTGAGGATTGAGAAATGAGGGTGTGTATATTGAGTGTTTCATTTGCATGCATGAGTCATGAAAGAGAAATACATTCTTGCCCTTACTTTTTGTTTTTTCAAAGAATAAAAAATCTGGGTATTTTTGGAATATAGAAAAAAAGTGGATAGACAAAGACGTAGAAAAAAAAAGTCTTCACTCAGAGGATTTGGAGACATTGTGGACTGAGGGTTTAAAAATTTCAAAGATGGTGAGGAATGAGAAATGAGGGTGTGTGTATTGAGTGTTTCATTTGCATGCATGAGTCATGAAAGAGAAATACATTCTTGCCCTTACTTTTTGTTTTTTCAAAGAATAAAAAATCTGGGTATTTTTGGAATATAGAAAAAAAAGTGGATAGACAAAGACGTAGAAAAAAAAAAGTCTTCACTCAGAGGACTTGGAGATATTGTGGACTGAGGGTTTAAAAATTTCAAAGATGGTGAGGAATGAGAAATGAAGGTGTGTATATTGAGTGTTTCATTTGCATGAGTCATGAAAGGCTTTTTTGTTTTTTAAAAGAGAAATACATTCTTGCCTTACTTTTTGTCTTTTCAAAGATAAAAAATCTGGGTATTTTTGGAATATAGAAAAAAAAAAAAAGTGGATAGAGAAAGACGTAGAAAAACAAAATGGTGTTTGGCAACTCTTTTTAAACAATAATTTTTAGTTTTTAAACAATATTTCACGTATTTTCACATACTTTTTCACATACACATATCTCCACATATATTTTCAAATAACAATTTTCAATTTTTAAACATATGTACCAAACAGGCCCAAAGTCTTCACTTATTGGTTGGCTATTTTCATTATACGTCCCTAATTAATCCTTCCCCTTGTGTCCTTGTCCGCCGCCCCGTCCGATTTCTGCCCTGCTCTTTTGATTGGAGTAACATTAAAATTGCGGTTGAAGTTTGCTGTACCGCAAGAATTTTCTTGTCCCTCAAGAATACTCTATAAAAAATAATAAAGGCACATGAATTCATATTACTACTTACATTATAGAGTTTCCAAAATCGATCTTATATTATCAATTGTTAATAATAATAATAATAATAATAAAGTGATGCCTAATCAGTACATTAATTTTTTTAAGTGATGCCTAATTAGTGCATTGATACTTTTGTAGTTAGCTTTCTTCTTAGCCTTCTTGCATGCTTAAACGTGTTAGTGGAGAAATACTTTCTTAACCTTACTTTTTGTTTGTGAAAATATCAGCTGATGTAAAAAATCTGGGTATTGTTTGGAATATCGGAAAAGAGTTAAGAGGGAACGCAGGGGAATCTATTAAAGCACTTAACCCATATAACCCATATATTTGTTGAAAAAGGCTCGAGCGAGCGGAGGGGAATCTTTAACCATATATTTGTTGGGTTTTTTCATTATTAAAACCTCCCTACGGGCCTTCCCTTGATCCTTTCTTATTCTTACCTGATTTTAATCTCAGCCCTTTATATAATCTAATGGCTAGAATGAAAGGACACTCTAATCTTAGCCCCTGAACCAAAACATGTTGAGCATACTGCAGAAAGTAAATGGCAAGAAACCAAGGATAAAACGACTTGTAGCAAAGTAGAATTAACACGTGTTGCAGAAGTTGGTTAGTGACACGTGTGATAGGAGCAGAAGTTGGTTGGTTAGTTTGTTTTATTTTGGGTGGGAATGTGCTCTGTTATTGTATATGAATACAGATACAGCTTTGTAAATTTAATTAATTCAATCTAATGAGAAATATTCAATCACGATTTCTCTCTTCACTCTTCTAGATTCTTCTTTCATTTTACATGGTATCAAAGCGTCCTTTCACTCTGTGTTTGCAATCCTTTTGTTTCAATCCCTAATTCTTGATTTCAAGCTTTCTTAAACATTTCAATGGCTTCCGCAAATGGTTCTTCACAATCTGTACCAAATTCCACAACCAATCCTTCGCAATCTGTGTCTAATTTGATAGCAGCAACAAAAGATGAATATGCTAACAATCCTTATTTTCTTCCTGCGAATGAAAATCCACGGTTTGTTCTCACTTCTCAGCCTCTCACAGTCCAAAGAATTACATGAGTTGGGCTCGTTCTGTGTTTTTGGCTTTGAGCTCCAGAAACAAATTTGGATTTGTCAATGGATCAATTACAAAGCCAGATCCTTCTTCTCTTTTGTTCAATTCTTGGAGTCGTTGCAATACCACAATTCTTTCTTGGCTTACCAATTCTCTGAGTGTGGAATTGAAGGCTAGTGTGATGTACATCAATAATGCAAAGGATTTGTGGTTTGATCTCAAAGATAGGCTATCACAAGGTAATACTCCACGATTGTTTGAGCTCGAGAAAGAAATTTCTCACCTTTCACAAGGTTCTCTTTCAGTCAGTTCTTACTTCACCAAGTTCAAGACATTGTGGGATGAATTTGCCAATTATCAGCCTTTCACTATTTGTTATTGTGTTTGTGCTTGTGGATCCAAAGCTTCTCAGTTGGATGCTTTACACAAAGAACATGTTTTTAGGTTCTTGATGGGCCTGAATGACAGTTATGGCATCTTATTGGTCAAATCTTGTTGATTGAGCTATTTCCCTCATTGAGCAAAGTGTGTTCTTTAATATTGCAAGAGGAGAAAATAAGAAATATTGGTCATGGTAGTACTGGTTATAATCTGGAAGCAGCAGTTGCTATGTTTGTTAATCAGGCTAAGGGCCAATTTCAGACTCACTATGGTGGCAAAAGAGGAGGGCAGTCCAAGAAGGAAAGGCCTATTTGCACTTATTGTGGTCTTGCAGGTCATACAGCTGACAAATGCTATAAGCTGCATGGATATCCACAAGGATATAAACCTAAAGGGGGTAATAAGGCCATGGCTAACCAGGTTGTTGGAAACTTTGGGACTTTTGATCCTATCACAGCTTTGACTACTTCTCAAGTCAATAGCAATCCCTCTCCTAATGTTTTCCAATCAGTTGCCTCTTCTACAGCACCAAGTATTTATGGTAATCCATTTGGAGCTGCTTCACTCCAGCAAATTCAACAGCCTTCTTTGGCTCAATGTCCAATAGCTCAAGCTTAGTGTGAGCAGTTGTTGAACTATTTGAAACTTCATTCAGTGACTGGTTCAGGAAATGGTACACAGACTTCACATCAAGCAGTTTCTATCATGACTTCTATGATGCCTTCTATAGTTTCACAACCTTCTTTCTCTACTTCCAGTTCTGTTTCCTCTCCTTCTCCTTCTCCTTCTCCTTCAACCTTTTCAAGTAATCCCTTTTGGCTTCCACCAAATTTATCTCATTCAATATTTTCTACTCAAATTACAAATAAGCATGATTTTAAATCCAATAATTGGATCATTGATACTGGAGCAACAGATCACATGGTGCATTCTGTTTCTCAACTCACTTCCATAACTTCTGTAGTTCATTCTTATGTCTATTTGTCAAATGGGGAAAAGGCTTTGGTCACTCACATAGGCACTGTGCAACTTTCCTCAAATTTTACTATCATGGATGTATTGTGTGTTCCCTCCTTTAGTTTCAACTTGATTTCAGTTAGTAAGCTTACCAAACATCTACATTGTTGCCTTATTTTTCTTGGAAATTGCTGTTTCATCCAGGACCTTGCTCAATGGAGCATGATTGGTCTGGGTAGAGAATGTAATGGGTTGTACCTGCTGCAGACTTTCTCAATGCACACTGCTCTTGCTATCACAGCTGGTTCTTTCTCAGAATTGTGGCACATTAGACTAGGCCATCATTCCTATTCCAAGTTTTCATTGTTAAAACCTGTCTTAGATGTTAATGTTTCAAATAAACTTGATTGTTGTGATGTTTGTCATCTCTTTAAGCAGAAAATACTTCCTTTTGTTTGTAGCAATCATGTATCCAATAAACCTTTTGAGCTAATACACTGTGACCTATGGGGTCCTTTTAATACTTGTACTTTTGATGGTTTCAAGTATTTTTTAACAATTGTGGATGATTTTACACGGTGTACTTGGGTTTATCTTGTTAAGCAAAAATTTGACACTCAAATTTTACTTCCTCATTTTGCTAATATGATTCATACTCAATTCAATACCAAAATTAAAATCATTAGGAGTGACAATGGTACTGAGTTTTATCTTAAGACTTTTCCCATACCAATGGCATCTTACATCAGTTGAGTTGGGTTTATACTCCCCAACAAAATGCCATTGTTGAAAGGAAGCATCAACACATACTCAATGTTGCTAGAGCATTGCTTTTTCAATCTCAGGTTCCATTGTGCTATTGGGGTGAGTGTATTTTGACTGCAGTCTATTTACTTGATAGAGTTCTTTCTAAATCTTTAGGCAGTAAGAGCCCTTATGAACTTCTTTTTCACTTTGCCCCCTCTTATTCCCATCTAAGGTGTTTTGGTTGCTTATGTTTTGCTTCCACTTTATCAAACAATAGGCACAAGTTTGCACCTAGGGCTCGAAAATGTGTGTTTCTAGGCTATCCCCATGGCATTAAAGGCTATAAGCACTTGGACATTGATTCCAATTCTATTTTCATCTCTAGAGATGTTCACTTTTATGAACATATTTACCCTTTTGCTGATTCAGTTTCACCTTCTGCCTCTTTCGTTGATACTTTTGTCTTTCCTCATTGTGGTTCTTCCCACATTAATTGTACTTCTGATCAGATTCCTTTAGGGTGTATTTGGTTGGGGTGAAAACAGGGATGATGGAAAATAGGGAGAGGAAAATAGGGTGGAAAATGACATTTTTCACTGTTTGGTTGAAAGGGAGAGGGGGAGAGAAAAGTGGTGGGGTCCACAAGTTTTCTCTCCTTTCCCTTCAAAATACAATCTCTCCAAATTGGAAAGAAAATTGAAGTGAAAAGTGAATTTTTTTTTTGAGAAAATTGCCCCCACTTTTCTGGGTTTTTTTTTTTTTAACCACACGTTTCTGGCTCTTTCTTTTTTTTTCTTTTGACTTTTCTACTGTGGCGTTGTTTTTTTTTTTTTTTTTATTTTTTTTTACTTTTCAACGTAACGTTGGTTTCTTATTTTTCTAAATTTTTTTTTTCTTTTTTCTTTCTTTTGTCTAGTCAGGTGGGTTCTTCCTTTCTTTTCTTTTTTTTTTTTCTCTTAATTTTTATTTTTATTATTTTTTAAGAAAACAATTTTGGATGATTTCTTATACTATTTTTTTTTGAAATTTCCACTTTCATCTATACACAATTGTTTTTAAAAGTATAATGTATTACTTTCTCTTTTATTTAAGAGGGACATGATGGTAAATTTATACAAACTTTATTTTCTACCAAACCAAAAAGTTTTCCATCCTTCTACTTTTCCACCCTCTCAACCAAACACAACTAAGGAAAACTAAAAACTTTTCTATCCTCTCACTTTTCCATCCTCCCTCTATTTTCCATCCTTCCACTTTTCCATCCTCCCAACCAAACGGACCCTTAGCTTCTTCTTCCATTCCTTTACCTGCTGATCTTGTTGATTCTCCTTCAATTCCTTGCCCTGATCTTCTTGAGGTTCCTTTACCTTCTGCAGCCACTAATTCTATTGTAGAGCCCAATCCTCCTGTTTCCATTGATTCCCATCCTCCATCTCCCCTTAACCTTAGAAGGTCTGGTAGGTCTCACAACCCTCCTGCCTATCGCTCAGACTACTCTTGCAAGTCTGTCTATACCAAGCCTGCTTCTGGTTTACCTTATGATGTTTCAGCTGGTCTAGACTACTCTCATCTTGGTTCAGCTTTTCACTCTTTTGTCTTGGCAGTAAGTTCCACTCCTTCTGAGCCTACTTCTTTCAATCAAGCAGCCCAGTTTCCTAAGTGGAGAACTGTCATGGATAAGGAGATTGCTGCCTTAGAGCTCAACAACACTTGGACTTTGGCTCCATTACCTCCTGGTAAGTCTATTGTTGGCTACAAATAGGTCTACCGAATCAAATATCATGCTGATGGCACTATTGAAAGGTACAAAGCATGCTTGGTTGCCAAAGGTTTCACTCAACAACATGGTCTAGATTACTCAGAGACTTTCTTACTTGTTGCAAAATCAGTTTCTGTGAGGATTGTTCTTTCCTTAGCTGCTATGAAAGGGTGGTTTTTACATCAGATGGATGTTAATAACGCCTTTCTACATGGTGATTTAATTGAAGATGTCTATATGTCTCTTCCACCTGGTTTTCACAGCAAAGGGGAGAATCTTGTATGCAAATTGAATAAGAGTTTATATAGTTTTAAGCAGGCATCCAGGCAGTGGTTTGAGAAGTTTTCTGCCACAATTCTACAAATGGGATTTGTCCAGTCAAGATTTGACTATTCTTTGTTCACACACACATCTGGGACTTCCTTCACAGTACTGTTAGTATATGTTGATGACATATTACTTACTCGAAATAACCCATCTTGTGTTAAAGGTTTGAAGAAATTGCTTGATGCTAAGTTTGGTTTGAAAGATCTTGGCTCCCTAAGGTATTTTTTGGGACTTGAAGTTGTTAGAACAGATGAAGGAATTAGCTTAAATCAAAGGAAGTATGCTCTAGAAATCTTAAAAAATTCAGGTTTCATTGGTAGCAAACCTGTCAAATTCCCTATGGAACAGAATTTGAGATTATCTAGATATGAAGGTAAGCCACTTGCCAATCTTGGATAGTACAGAAGATTGATTGGGAGATTGTTGTACCTAACATTGACTCGGCCAGATATTACTTATGCTGTGCATAGATTGAGCCAATTTGTGTCACAACCTAGGGAACCCTATCAGCTTGCAGCTAATAGGGTGCTTCAATACATCAAGGGTTCACCAGGCAGAGGTATATTTTTCCCAAGCAACTCAATGCTGCATATCAACTCATTTTGTGATGCAGACTGGGCTGGCTGTCCAGACACAAGAAGATCATTGACTGGTTATGCAGTTTACTTGGGTGATTCATTGATATCTTAGAGGTCTAACAAGCAAGGAGTGGTTTCAAGGTCCTCGGCTGAAGCTGAATATAGGGCCATGGCAAGTGTAGCTTATGAGATCACATGGATGTTGCAATTGCTCAAGGATTTGAAGTTTGAACATCCTAAGCTAGCAATGCTGTTCTGTGATAATCAAGCAGCTCTATACATAGCTGCTAATCTTGTTTTTCACGAAAGGACAAAACATATTGAGGTGGATTGTCACTTAGTGAGAGACAAGATTATGGAAGGTATGATTAAGACTTTTCACATTACCACAAACTCTCAGGTAGCAGATATATTCACCAAATCATTGGGTTATTCTTCATTCACAAGACTGTCAGAGAGGTTGGGATTGAAGGACATTTTTAGTTCAAGGCAGAGCAAGCAAGGTGCTACAATTCAAGTCACAAGTCTCCAAGATTGTGACTTAAGGGGGAGTGTTGAGCATACTACAGAAAGTAAACGGCAAGAAACCAAGGATAAAACGACTTGTAGCAAAGTAGAATTAACACATGTAGCAGAAGTTGGTTAGTGACACGTGTGATAGGAGCAGAAGTTGGTTGGTTGCACGTGTGATAGGAGTTAGTTAGTTTGTTTTATTTTGGGCGAGAATGTGCTCTGTTATTGTATATAAATACAGATATAGCTTTGTAAATTTAATTAATTCAATCTAATGAGAAATATTCAATCACAATTTCTCTCTTCACTCTTCTAGATTCTTCTTTCATTTTACAAAACATCCTCAACACAACCAAACAGGTTCTATACTAATTGTTGGATTACATTATAAATTTTATTTTGAATGCTAGCTATTTGAATGTACGTGTGTTTTCTTTTTAATAGAATTAACCAAGACTTTAAAAACCGGTTAACCGATTTTCAACGGCTTGGTGAATTAAGCAAAGTTGGTGGGGGCAGCAAAATTTCTTTGTTGAAACGAATGAGATGAGTGTATGATTTCTCTTACTCTACTTCTTTTTATATTTATGTTTTTTGTTGCTTGTCTATTGCCCCTCGACTGTGCTACATGATGTTCCTATATTTTTATTTTATTTTTTTATATAAAATATATCATTATATCATTTTTGTTTTAATATGGGATTTTTCTTCTTTTTTTAATATGTTATTTTAACCAATTTAATATTAATAACACCATATATAATATAATATAAATATAAATAAATTAAATTTTGTGTTGTGTCGGTTTTATAATGTGTCAAATTATTTCATATATATTTTCTCAACAAATTATTTTTTATATACTTCTATAAAAAATTATTTTTTTATTTTTATTTGGGTTTGCATTCTTTGACATCATCATGGCTCTTGTAAAAGTAAAATCCATTAGTTTTCTTCTTTGCACAAATCCACTTATTTAATTTAATTATCCCTAAAAAAGACAAATTCACACTTTAAATTTCAATTAAGCACAATATTGATTATTCAGCATTATCCCAAAATCAACTATAAAATGTATGAATTAAATTAAAGTAAGTATTATAATGCTTTCTAATTATGATATAAATATGCAAAATTAAGCTATGATCGCACTCCTCAACCAGCTCATTGCTAGTCCCTAGCAATTTAAGCGACTCGAGACAAAGACACAAAATTACAAAAAATTATTACTTTAGTAAAAATAGTTGATCAAAAGTCAAAACACTAACAACCACCAAAGATATTCCACATGCCATCAATACTCAGTGTGTGAATAGTTTAGCCAATACAAACACAACCTTTGTCTTAAGATAAAACATGGCTTGAATTTTCATCCAAAGTTATACTTCAACTCAAATCTCATAGTGGTTAACACTCAACAAATAAAATCACTCCTAATATGGTGTAACACTCTCAAACATATGTGAGCTGAATAATGTAGAACAAAGACTAATATCTCATATATAAATAAGATAAAGAACGGTGAAGTAAAATAAAGGACATTTATAGTTTCATGAAAGGATGCCAAACACTAAGAATATTACACCACACACATTGATTATTCATGTCAAGATCCAAACCATACCTTCCTTAAGATCAAATAGGACTTTCATTGGGACGTAACGCAAGGTAAACAGGAGGAATTTAGAACAAAGGGTATAGGTAAAAATAAAAAGTGCTCCCAAGAATAATTAGAGAGACAACTTCTTTTGAGTATATGATAATGGATTTATCCTCTCAAGTTTCTTGAATATTGCACTTTCACTTTCTTTCTTTTTTCTTCGAAATTTCATCAACAAATTTATTTTCTATTTCTTCCTCTTTCACATTCTTTTTTTTGTTCAACATTTTTCCTTTTCTATTTATGAATTTTTTTTTTTTTTTTTTTAGTGTGTTAGGACATATGTGAAACTTGTTATGAACATATGTCATATAGAATTGGCTAATTCTTTGATAAAACGCACTTTACTTGTAATTTTATAGATTTAGGATATATTTAATACTACAAGGAATAAGAGTTCAAGCCTAAGTATTGAAGACATGCAAATCTATCTAAGAATTAAGTGAAGAAGTGTTGTTCATTAAGGCTTGATAGATAGCTCGACATATAGAATTGACTAATCCTTTGACAAAACACACTTTACTTGTAATTGGGTAGATTTAGGATGTGTTTAATACTTCAAAGAAAAAGAGTTCAAGTCCAAGTATTGAAACCATACAAATCTATCTAAGAATCAAGTGAAAGAAGTGTTGTTCATTAAAACTCGATAGATAGCTCGACATATATAATTGACTAATCTTTTGATAAAATGCACTTTACTTGTAATTGTGTAAATTTAGGATGTGTTTAATACTTTAAGGAACAAGAGTTCAAGTTCAAGTTCAAGTATCGAAACCATGCAAATCTGTCTAAGAATTAAGTGAAGAAGTGTTGTTTATTAAAGCTTGACCGATAACTCGACATATAGAATTGGCTAATCTTTTAACAAAATGCACTTTACTTGTAATTGTGTAGATCTAAGATGTGTTCAATACTTCAAGGAACAAGAGTTCAAGTCCAAATATTGAAGCTATGCAAATCTGTCTAAGAATCAAGTGAAGAAGTGATGTTCATTAAAACTCGACAGATAGCTCAACATATAGAATTGGCTAATCCTCTGACAAAATGTACTTTAATTATAATTGGGTAGATCTAGGATGTGTTTAATACTTCAAGGAATAAGGGTTCAAATACAAGTATAGAAGCCATGTAAATCTGTCTAAGAATCAAGTGAAGAAGTGTTGTTCTTCAAAACTCGACCGATAGCTTGATATATAGAATTGGCTAATCCTTTGACAAAATACACTTTACTTGTAATTTGGTAAATCTAGGATGTATTTAATAATTTAAGGAACAAGAGTTTAAGTCTAAGTATTGAAACTATGCAAACCTGTCTAAGCATCAAGTGAAGAAGTGTTGTTCATTAAAACTTGATAGATGTATCTATCGAGATTTAATATTTAATTCTCGATAGCTCTTAACAAAAGTTGTATTTATTGGGAATTGCAAAGTTTAGATTTTCAGATCTGTTTTTCACACATGTCCAAGTTATTTATGTAGGGTTTCTTTTCTCACAACTCTAAACATATATAAGGATTATTTTAAGGACCGTCTAAGGTGATGCAACTTGATGCAAAGTGATTATTCACTCAAATTGTAAACAGAGACAATTTGCCCTAGTTTATCTTTCTCTTGAAGAAGTTACTGCGTCTTTGCACCAAGGGTTTTGTAATCAAGGAGCTTTTTGATCTTCATCATTTGAATGAACTGAAGAACTTTGCAGGCAACATCTTTCTTAAGTTGGTGTGTTAGTCACGTACTTGGACTCGTGCATCGATTAATTAGTTACGTACTGGGAGCCGTGCATTGAAAGGAGAGATTGTCACTACATTACAAGTTCAATTGTGTATTGGGGTAAGGATTCAGCTGTAGGTTGGTATAAGATACTAGAATTCCTTTACTTATAACCGCTTGTTTTGATAATACTGGATTCTTGGGAGCGGTGACCTTAAATTCACCTGGTGGGGTTTTTTCCTTGATGGTTTTCCCCATTTGTAAACAAATCACCCGTATCAAATTTATTTTCCGTTGCATTTAGTTTAATTGGTGATTTGTTCATGCTACCACGCGTATTGCATGTAATTGAATCTAATTAATTAACTTGACTAATTAATTTGATTAAGTTACCGAAGGGGCCAATGCATTTATTTCACCACAAATTTACCACAATAAGATAATTTGATTGCATTCATTCTTGGAACATTTTAGGAAAAGGTTTTGGAAAGAATGGTTAAAATAATAGGCTCAAATGAGTGACTAGTGATAATGTATCAAGAAAGAAAATAATAAAGACTCAAAATTAACAAAAATGACCTAAAATAATCTCTTAAGGATTGGGATAGTTCTTCAAAATCCATGACTTTAACATATTCAAGTGTGGCGTAAAATTGATGAATTCTTAGCATTCGTCCAAATAAAAGAATAATGAGACTAAGTAACAACAAAGTTATGTGCTTCCAAATGAAAAATGAGATCAAAAGAAAATAACCCTAAAAAAAATGAATGGCTCAAGAACTCACTTGGGTTATAGCCTCCACATTTTATTTTCAAGATTTTCAAAGTTATCTCTATCTCTTAACCAAGAAATATGTTTATGTGGCTAAAGTGCATGTGCATAATAGTTGGGCATGAAAAACAGTGGAATTCTCTAGATAGAAGTAGCATAAAAAACTTTGACTTAAGACTCTTGCTAAAGCAACACTTTTTTTTTTTGGTTGAAAATTGGATTAAAAACAAAAACAAAATTCACTAAAAACAACCCAAAAAAATTTAAAATGAAATAAAACCAAATGCAAATTATCTCAAGTTCTTCCCCCCAACCTAAAACTTACATTGTCCTCAATAATAATAAGAAAAAACAATAAAGAGTAGAGATTATAAAGAGTACCTTGAAGAAATGAACATAGATGAACAAAAAAAACTTTAACAATTGCAAAAGGGGTTAGAAAATAAAATAACAAAAAAAAAAAAAGAAAAAAAAAATCTAAAATATGACACGAACACTAATGCTAATTGCTTGGCAAGTTTTGATAAATAGGATTCTCCAAATTAATGGATTTCTCCTCTTGTGAAAAATTCTCAAGAAATGGCTTAAGACATGATCTATTCACCTTAAATATGTTACCACTCTTAAGATTTTCAATTTCTATAGCACCATAGGGGAAAACAATTTTAACAATGAAAGGTCTAGTCCATCTAGATCTCAATTTTCCGAGGAACAAATGTAACCTAGAATTATACAAAAGAACTTTTTGAGATGATTCAAAAGATTTCCTTAAAATTTGTTTGTTATGAAAAACCTTCATTCTTTCTTTAGAAATCCTAGAATTCTCATATGCATCATGCTAAATTTCTTCAAACTCATTCAATTGCAATTTTCTTAATGAACTAGCCTTGTCTAAGTTAAAGTCAAACATCTTTATTGTCCAATATGATTTATGTTCCAATTCCACAAGCAAGTGACATGCTTTACCATAAACAAGTCTATATGGAGACATACTGAGAATATTTTTATAGGCAGTGTGGTACGCCCAAAGTGCCTTATATATTCAACCTTAAAGACCAATCTTACGATTAGGGTTAACTATTTTTTCTAAAATTTGTTTAGTCTCCCTAGATGGTTTGTCATTGTCCTTTAGATAGATCCTATGAGTACAAACCAATGGACTAAGTCCTTTTAAGTTAGCCATGTTCCTTCCTATGACACCTTTATGTTTACTCAAAACATTTAATAACTTACATTCTTGCAAGGAGTCAAGTTCAGAATATATTACCATAGGAAAAGTCTCATCGGTTCCTAGAAAAACATACTTGAGATCATTTGGTCAAGGTTTCAACTCCCATTTAGGTACTTGCCCACTAGATGGCAACAACTTTATCTCACAAGGTGGTAACTTCTCATATTTCAATTTCCAATTACTCGCTTCCAATTTTTGTGCACATTCCAAGAGACAATGAATGTATGCAATTTCGGAATTCTCATCAAAGTTAAAAATCACATGAATTGACTAAACAAGTTTCTAATATTTGGTCTTAAACAATTGTTTCAATCAAGTTAACTTCACGCACATCCTCTTTATCCCTAGGTTGCATACAAGTATTAAAAATATTAAGCTCAAGGGTCATATTCCCAAAAGATAATTTTAAGACTCCACTTCTACAATTTATCAATGCATTAGAAGTTGCAAGAAATGGGCGTCCTAAAATCACAAATATTTGAGAATTAGCATTAGAAACAGGATGCATGTCCAAAATAATAAAGTCAACAAAAAAAAATAATATTTGTCCACTTAAACCAAAACATCCTCAACAACACCTTTTGGAATAATCACAGATCGATCGACAAGTTGTAAAATTATGGAAGTGGATTTTAGCTCGCCTAGACCTAACTACTCATACATTGAATATGGCAAAAGATTCACACTTGCCCCAAGATCAAGCAAAGCTTTCTCTATTTTTGAATTATCAATCGCACATGAAATAGTGGGACAACCTAGGGGCCCGTTTGGTATGTGTGTTTAAAAACTAAAAATTTTTGTTTGAAAACATTTGTGGAAATACGTGTGGGTAAAAAAATGTGTAAAAATATGGAAAATGTTGTTTAAAAACTGAAAATAGTTTTTTGAAAACACAAACCAAACACCCCCTAGATCTTTGAACTTAGGAGGTCTATTGTTTTGAATAATTGCACTAACTTGCTTAGTCAAAAATGTCTTCTTATGTACATTAAGCGAAAACAGTACACAAATCTTTCAAAAATTTAGAGGAACTTGAGATGATTTGCATTTTAGCATCCAAAAGAGGAATGTTCACTTTAACTAGCTTAAGCACTTCAAGGATTTCAAAAATTTGATTCACTTTTTGAGGTGTAATCAACCTTTGGGAAAAGGGAGCGGGGATAGGACACCTTTCAATTTCATCAGATTTAGGCTCAAAGACTTCATCACTACTCTTTATTTTGGAAGATTCATCATATGTATTGCTTTCAGGAATATCTTTTTCAATGATTTTTCCACTATGAAGAGTAGTTACAGATTTAACTTGACTCACTTTATTTTCAGAGGAATTACAATTATCAACACAAAATTGACCTTGGGGGTTTGGTTGTGGTTGAGATGGAAATTTACCCTTTTTTTATTGTGCTCATTGATGTGGTCAATTTAGTGAGAGTGATCTGAATGCCATTTATGGCTTGTGAGTTCTAATTATTAATAGTGGATTGAGTCTGCATGAATTGTTGCAAAGTGTTGTTGATGCCATATTTTGGCCGCCCTCGATTTGCATGCCAAACCCTCAGAAATCCAAAAATATCATTTTCTCTCTATGGGGCCATAAGAACATCTAGAATGTTAGGCGCAATTTGTTCAGGCATCAGAGCACTCGAAGTGCCTTTTCAGCCAAAATGACCAAAACACCCCTGGTTAGTCCTAGATTTAATTGAAGGTCAAACAAAGTCCAAACTTTCACAAAACAACTTTTTCCAAAATTTTACATCAAACCCAAGCTTATCGAAAATTTTTAGCAACTTTGACTGAGTTTGCCCCGAAGTCGACATGAGGTGGGCCCAAAAACCCTAATTTTGATCCGACAGCCAGAACAAATTGAATCCAAAACCATTGTGAAGATTATCAAATTCTCGTTCCAACGACTATTCATAGGTTGAAATCGGAATTAGAACGGCCGAGATATCGCGAAAACCGAGATGGTATGTCGATCGACGCATCATAAATTTCCAAGAGCCATAACTTTTGATCCAACCGTTGGATTTTTAAGTTCCACACCTCTTTAGGATCAGGAAGCCAAGATCTAACCAAGGGAGTAAAGATCCATTTGATCTGGGCTCAATAGAGGTTGGCGGCCCTACAAGCGCTGCTACCTCAATTTTCGTGCCTAGGTCTATAAATAGCCCCTAGCACGCCCTAAACAAGGGGGACACACATTTTTCTGAAATTTTCCTTCTATCCAACTTCTCTCTATGTTTTTTTCTCTGTTCCAAATACCCAAAAACGCTCCAAAAACACATCAAAATCTCTTGATTCTTCTATCTTCACCAAGAACACAAGGTATTGCTTTTTTACCTAATCTTCCTTTCCTTGGGTCTACACTTTGGATTTGGAGTTTAGGGGTGTGGATGTAGCTTTTTTGGTTATCATCCTCACCCCTAAACTCCTAAATCTCTTTCTAGCTTTTATCTTTCTTTTTAAAGCTTGAACATGATTTATTACTTTCTTTAGCATGCTTCTTGCTTTACGTGCGTTCTTTGCCTAGATCTATATGTTTATGTGCTTTTTGCCATGCTTTATGCTTAGATCTATGTTTCTACATGCTTATACCTTCAGATCTACATGCTTAGGGTTTTATTCCATGTTTCCTTTGTTTCGTTCCTCTTTTTGCTTTATTTTGATGTTAGGGTTATATCCTCACATGCTTGATATCATGTCCATGGTTATGCTTTGGTCGGATCTATATGTTCATGTGCTTTTTGCCATGTTTTGTGCTTAGATCCGTATCCGTACATGTTTATATGCTTGGATTCATGTTCTATCATGTCTATGTGCTAGCTTTCACATGCTCACACACACGTTGCCATGCCTATGCTCTAGATCTATGTTTTCACATGTTTGGGTGCTTAGATCTAGGTTTTCAAATGTTTATATGTCCAGATCTATATTTTCACATGCTTGTATGCTTGGAACTGTGCTTTACTTGCTTTATGCTATCTTCCTTGTGCTTGTGCGCTCTATGTCATGTTTGTGTGCCTAGGCCTAGACTTGTTTGTCATGCCATGTGCTATTGCAGCCATTTTATTCCTTTTATCGCATTTTCTTGTGTTTTGGCCTTTTGGTTCAGACTCGATCTAAACCCTATGGTCTTTGTCATCATCCATACACCTTGGCCCATATCAAAGGGTTTGGATCACCCATTTTGCATGTCTATGCTTGTTTGTTTCTATGCTTTATGCTCGTGTTAGCCTCTCTTATTCTAGGCTTTGCCATGTTTGGCGCCTTCAGTGTGTTTGTGGTTGTGTAGTTACATCTATTGCCCATGAGGCCTTGTTTGGATGTAACCATTTGTGATGCATCTCCGGATGCCACTTGCTTCGTGCATTCCTTCCCCTTTTCCACTCCGTGCGATGATTTTCTTACTATGCTTGTTTGTGCCACCTGTTAGCTTTCCATGCATCTTTACATGTTGGCTTACATGTCCATGCATGAGTCTTGCTTGTTAGTATGTCATTCATGCTTCAACATAAAGAAGTTATGGACGTTCGATCCAAACCTACATTTGTCCCCTTGTGGACACCACCTTTTGTTTGTTTCCTTGTTTGTTTTCTATCTCTTTTGCTTGTTTGCTTGCTTGCTTCCCCGTTCGTTTGTGCATCTTTCTTGCCCAATCTTCTGTCGCATGCTATGCTTGCCCTATTTATCTTGCTTGTTCGCTTTACGCCCTTTTGCTATTATCTACGCATTTTCCTTCCATTGCTTGTCTATTGGTTTTCTTGTCTTTTCCTTTGCATGTACACACATGGAGTGAGGATGCATAGATCTAGGGCTCGATCTCCTAGGCGCAAGCATAAGGGGCATGGATGCAAGCATGTGGTGGAGCCAAGCGACTGCAGTTAGTAGGTTTAGGAGACCAGTTTTTTCCATTTGGTTATGTACTCTTTAAACCACCTCCTTCCTCCTCCCTTTCTCCCTTAGATGGCTTGTATTAGGTATATTATGTTGTGTACCATTCGTCCTCATCTTTAGAGCATGGAGACCCCTATTTATTTTCCTACACTTATATTTTGGGCCATGCTCTAGGGATGTAGGTATTTACTTTTCTGCTTTGTGTACTTGCATTGTGCATGATATTTGTATATATATACCTACGTGCCCCCTTCCGGTGTCATTGTCACAGTCCGCGTTACCTAAGGCAAGTGATACCTAATTTCAGTAGTGAAAGCGAGGTGACTTGTCGCCGAATTTTCGCTGCGGAAATCTAGTACTTTGTTTGAATGCCTTAGGAAAGAATAGATTGAGACCACACCCATTCAAAAGCCAAAACCTCAAAGCCCTCATGCATGCAAAGCCCCAAAAGCCAATGCCGAAATCATGTTTTTATTGCCAATTTCTAAAAATTAAGATTTTATCAAAACAAATGACTGTCCTTGGATAGATGTTGTGGGGTGCTTAACATCTTCCCCACACGTAACCAAACTTCTGGACCTAAGAATCAAGATTTTTTGCCATCCACATTATATTAGGAAAAATGCCATTTTTCTTAACTTAGGATTGGTAATAAAATCAACTAGAAACAAGTGACCAATCACATCTTAGAAAAACAATGATTGATGGCGACTTCACTTACCTTTGATAATCCCTTAAAATTTGGCCTAGATTCCTGCCATAATGCCAAAGGTAGACCTACCTTCCTCCATTGAGAGAGAGAGAGAGAGAGCACCCAAAGCTCCATGCGAACCCACGTAACATTCGAGAGGGGCCTTCCAACTGGGCCCCGCGTGCATGGGAGTTGTCGCAATAGTGGGTGGTCGAACAAAGGCACAACGACGGCGGTTATTTTTCGCTCAGTCCGATCAAGGCCGGGCGTCGACATGTGTCCTCAAGACTCTTCTTTAGAGGGGGATTGTAAGGAACAAAATTTGAAGAACCATGTGTAGGAGGTGCAACCACATTATCATTCCTCCAACTAAAATTTGGGTAATTCTTCCACCTTGAATTGTATGTCTCACAATAGGGGGAAGGGAATGATTTTTTCACCATGGTCATAGCATTTGCTTGATCATGCAACACCTTTTTAAAAGCTGGAATTGTAAGACATTCATTGGTAGGGTGTTCCATGGTTTTACAAATTCTACAAACCTCATCAGTTTTAGGCACAGTATTGACTTCATTGACTTTCCTTAATTCCATGGCTTCAAGCTTCCTAGTTATACTAGCCACCCTAGCACTAAAGTCATCGTCTTCCCGAAATTGGTACTTACCACCCCCAGAGGGGTTGGTGGATACTCTAGACCTATTTGAGGTATTAGTGATATCTCAAGATTGGGCATTCTCAGTTAAGGGATCAAAATAATCAAAAGCCTCATCAAGATCTTTATTCAAAAACTCTCCATTGCACACCATCTCTACAAATTGGTGCATCTTTGGAGTTACTTTCATAGAAAAAAACTAATTATACGCCAAGTTTCAAAGCCATGATGTGGACAAGCATTAAGCAAATCTTTAAATCTTTCTTAGAATCGATAAAATGTCTCATTATCTTTAAATGCATTAGTCCTACGAATTGGAAAAAATTTCTTTAAAAACTCAATTTACATCTCTTGCCAAGTACCGATTGACTAAGGTCTCAAAGAATTAAGCCAAGTTTTTGCCTTGTCTTTAAGAGAAAAAGGGAATGACTTCAACCTAATGGTCTCTTCATTACATAATTGGTCATGGAAGATAGAACATACCTCCTCAAATTCCTTAAATTTTAGGTAATTATTGCTATCAAAATTCAAATCAGACAATTTATGGTTGTAATTATTCTTCAGACTCCAGCATTTTAAATTGCTAAATTCAAATGAAATTTCCAAATCACCAAAATGAGAATACAATTTACTTTTAATGGAAAGCACTAGAGTTAAATTTCTTTAAATCATATATTTTTCAATCTTTCAAGAATCAAGATCCAAATGATCAACTTCTTCAGAATGCAAGAATTAAGCATTACAAAGACATAAAGATGATAGAGTAGACCAAAAAAAAAATGCAAATTAAAAATTCAAATGAACAGAAAATTAAAAATAATTTAAATGGAAAGAAGAATGTAATCAATTTTTTTGATCCAAATACCAAATATATATATCAAATACAAACAAGACTGTTGTTGTAATACATTCAAACGTTTTTTATACTATAATACATATGCTGCATACCTTTGTCTAGACGGGTTTATATAATGCAATATTTATAATAAATCACTTGATTTTGGATAACTTTTGAGGGTTTTAGTGATATTCAATATTTGGTTATCTTTTCTCATTTTCTCTCTTCAAATTTCTTCCTAAATCAGGAGGATAAATATTTGTGGACCTGGAGTGCTTCTTTTTTTTTCTTTTTTTTTTTTCTACATTGTTTTCTTTCATTCTTGATTTCTCTCATGAATCAAACAAGGAAAAATAGTATTTTCTCCTCTATTTTTCTCTCTTTGTTTTCCATTCCTTCCATTTTCATCTCAATCAAATCGAGCCTTAAAGCACTTAAAAGATCCTCCACAAACTATCACCACTTTAAATACCAGCACGCCTTGCCATTCTCTCATTGCACAACAACCCCCTAGACTTAGCATTTAACAATTCTTTGTGAACAAAAAAAAAAGACATGCCATTATTTACGGACTGATCAGGTCACATACCATCCTTTATGCATTGTGATCAAGCTGCAATACCTCACCCGATGAAATAGCTTAACACAAAGAATATAAAGTAGTTTCTCAAAATATATATATATATATATATATATATATATATATATAAAAAGCCAAAATAAATGTATTAACATAACATATAAAGACATTAATTAATCCAAATACCTATGAGTTTAGGTCTAACTATATTATATTAATTACTCACTATTCTCACTGTTATTCTATGTGGACACGTGTGTACCCAGCAATTTATACAATGCCCAATCACCACACCATCCCAGCATCCCCCATTGCAAGTGCTGCCACCCAATGACTACCACTAGCTATCATCACCACCTCTTAGTAATACCCCTGCTGGAACTTCAACGGCTAGTACTACTATCTGTAACCATAGTCATCTGATAATTAAGGAATACTAATTCAACTTGTAAAATAAGCTATTAACATAATAAAAGATGGCATACATTACATATTTAACAGAAATTCGACTTGTAAAATAAGCTATTACCATAACAACAGATAGCATACATTTATATAGTGAACAGAAATTAGCTGCTTGGGCTCTAGCTCTACATTGTCGAACTCTGCACTGAACCCATACGTACATTTCTCTTGCTCTCATTTTTCAACAAAACACCTAGCCTCGTAATCACCAGATCCATCTCATTCTTTGTAATCCCATCCACTTCTAAGAAGTGAATCAGATCAGTGATACATTCCTTCTGCTCTTCTAAGTTCTTGATCAAAGCCATCAGACCGCTCTCAATTCCCCCAGGGCTTTCAGACTCAGCATTAGTATCAGCTAACACCGGCTGCTCAGTTGTGAATACGGGGTCGTCATCTTCAGCCGCAGCTTCTACCTGAAATAACTCCGGCTGCTTTAATAAGGCCTCTTCAGCCTCTTCCTCTAGGGGTAATATGGGCTTTTCGATTATGCCGATTGAAATCGCGATAATACCGATACAAGTATGCAATTCAGAGTTCCTTTCCTCTTGATTAATCAATATCGTCCTTAATTTTTCATCATTCTTCTTAGAACTTAAGAGCCCAATCAATTCTTCTTTGTGTTTTTCCAATGGTGGACCAAAACTTTTCAGACGATCCATATGAGAAGGATGCAAACCATATCTTTCTAAAACCGAATGACCACCCCTACGAAAAATAATAAAACTGTAATAAATAAGGCAATGTTCAGATATATTTCAAACTATTAAAGGTGCTGAAAATAAATCACAACGTTTCATTGTTGGTCTAGTCCCTCTCCATACAATCAGTTGATGATCCAATAGCCATCTTGATCATTTACATAGTGCAAGTGTCAAGAATCTCAAGATTTTAACATTAATGCAATGAAGAGTTTTAAGAATTGAGATACTGTGCCGAGAATGCAAAGAAAGAGTTTTTATTCTTTTTAAAGAAAAGAATGCAATGAAGAATGAGGTACACACCCATTGAAGACCAAATCTGGAGCGATTCTGAACCCATCACTTGCAATGATCTTTGTGATACTCTTGAACTTAGGTTTCTTCTTAACCTTCTTGCTTCTGGGAAGCCTGTTTTCAGGGGCTTCTTCTGTGTCTGCCATGAGAAGAGGATGGAGATTTTGGATTGAGGGTTTTAAGAAGTTTCAGACTTGCGCTGAGGCTTCTAAGATTTTGCATTGCATGATACAATACGTTGAATAACACTCGCAGATTTTCTCACGTATTTGGTTCGCGTTTTAACGTTGTTAATTTAGACATGGCAAAACGGGCGGGGTGGGGCGGGTCGGGTCGGGTCGGGTTGGGTTCGGTTCGGGTTAATCGGGTTACGGGTCAAACGGGTCACGGGTCAAAAACGGGTCATCTTAAGCGGGTTAAAAACGGGTTCGGGTCAATCGGATTGCGGGTCGGGTCGGGTCGGGTCGACCCGTATTGACCCGTATTTTTCACATGATTTTTTTTTTTAATAAATAAAACAACATGTATTTGTCATTTGAAAAGTTATGCAACAAATTATTTTATGTAAAATGCATTATTTTGACTTCACCACTTATATCAAGAATGAATTCAGTTAAACTTATTAATACTTATTTAATAATTTCAAAATTATACAAATCCTAACATTGTTATTTAAAACAAAATAATACAAATATAAGTAAAACAAATACACATGTTTTATTTCTACACAATATTAACATTCCAAAATATAAAACAAAATTACAAATGACTTATTGGATAACTCATTTGATAAAGAATAAAAACATATAAGAAATTTACAATCTTGAAAATTAATTTTATATTCTATTATCAATTGTGGTTGGCACTCTATTTCAATTTGAGATATACATTAAAATTGGATTGCTTACTTATTTATACATGGTCTCTTTTATGAATATCATATCATTGTTAAGCAACACACACTCTAGGAAATATCATAGTTTATTTTGAAAAGCCATTTATTTTGGACATAAATTGTTAAAAAATGAGTCTAAGCATTCATAATTTATGCTAATTTGATACTTTGGCTTCACTATTTTTATACTTCTAAATGTTTCTCACACATGTCTACAATTTCAAATCTATATTTTTAACTCTATTGTAACCATATTATCTTGGCATGTACTTTGTTATTTAATATTAAAATTTTTTTACTCATTACAGAATGCTTAACCTTTTATCTTTCAATTAATTTGCATATGTAAATGTATCAATTGTTTCTTTAAAGTTCATAATAAACAATTAAACTACTATTGTCTTAATTTTAATTTTTTTTACAAAAAAAAAAAAGTTTTAAAAAAGTGATTCGGGTTCGGGTCTGGTTGACCTGCAAAAAGTACGAAAAACTCGGGTCTGGTCACGGGTCAACCCGTTTTTGTTTCGGGTCAAAAAAATCGGGTTCGAGTAGAGTATTTTTCGGGTCGGGTCAGAAAATTTTGACCCGTTTTGCCATGTTTAGTTTTTATTACAACTCTATAACAAATAATAAAGACACGTATATTTGACTAAACATACCGGATTATAAAAATAAATAAAATGTTGCTTTGCAAGTTTCCCAAAATAAATTGAGGACAAAAACATAGCAAAAGGTACAGTGAGATTATACTTACACCACAGCGTAATTGTTGGATTACGTTATAAATTTTTCTTGGATGCTATTTCAATGTACGTGGCCTTTCTTTTTAATAAAACCGTGGTTTTAAAAACCGGTTTTCACCGGCTCGGCAAATTAAGCAAAGTCGGTGACGCGGCAAAATTTGCTTTGTTGAAGTGAATGAAGAGAGTGTATGATTTTTCTTATTCTTCTTCTTCTTTTTATATTTATATATTTTTTTGCTTGTCTATTGCCCCTCGACTGTGCTATATGGTGTCTCTGTATTTTTATTTTATTTTTTATATATAAAATATATCATTATATCATATTTATTTTAATTTGGGATTTTTCTTCTTTTTAAATATGCTATGTTAACCAATTTAATATTAATAACATCTTTTACATATATATATATAGATAAAGAAATAAATAAAAATGAATTAAATATTGTGTTGTGTCGCTTTTATAATGTGTCAAATTATTTCATAAATATTTTCTCAACCAATTATTTTTTATATACTTCTATAAAAAAAAATTATTTCTTATATATTGTGTAATAGGGACATACGAGTAAATTTATATAAATTATATTTTCTATCATCTCATTTTTCTTCTCAATCAAATAAACAAGTTTTATATCTTTCTACTTTTCCATCACTTCAACTAAACAATATGAAAAAAAAAAATTAAAATATTTGTTATCATCTCCCCATTTTCTATCATCCCAACTAAACAAAGCTATGAAAAATATGAAATGAAATTTGGGGAAAATCTCAAATATGGGTAAATTAAGATTTGGGGAGATCGATGGGAGAGACAAGGAAAGAAGATATACTTAAAGGAAGATTTTTTGTATTAAGTGATGCTATGGAGTGAAGATGAACTGGCTCGACGAGAGAGAGAGAGAGAGAGAGAGAGAGAGAGAGAGAGAGAGAGAGAGAGAGAGAGAGAGAGAGAGAGAGAGAGAGAGAGAGAGAGAGAGAGAGAGAGAGAGAGAGAGAGAGAGAGAGAGAACAATTACCCATCTAGCTTATAAAAGTTTTAGTTTTTGTTATTATTACTTAATTTATGGTTGCAATTATATTTTTATTACTATATTTATATTTATGATTGTAATTTTATTTTAATTTTTTACATATGAGAATTGATAACAAGTTATCCAGGTTAGGTATAACCTATTAATCACACATGTTATTAAATAGGTCATTTGTAATCAGTGTGGCAAAAGTCATTTCAATTCAATAACGAACTCAGGATTTTAAGCTAAGAAGGCCGGAGACAAGTGAAAAAAAAAAAACTTTAAACAAGCATAAAAACTATTTCCTGTTAAAAAAAAAATGATAATCAGTGTGACAAAAGTCATTTCAATTCAATAACGAACCTAGGATTTTAAGCTAAGGAGGCCGGAGACAAGTGAAAAAAAAAAAAAAATTTAAACAAGCATAAAAAACTACTTCCTGTTAATAAGTAAAGATGAACATAAAAAATTGAGTAATACGCATGACACATTAAATATAAATTTAATATTTTTTAATATATAAATTTACTAGTTTTTAATTATAAATTTATCTAATTTAAAAATATTAATTATACCATTATGAGTTAGGGGCAAGACCCAATTTTATTTGGTTAAATTTAAATAACATTTTTATATTATATTATGTATTTGTCTTTTGTCTCTTTCTCTCTGTTACTAACCCACTGCCCCAAATACAATATTACATTATTACCCCACTACCATAAATTAAATTTATAATAAACTACTTTTCGGACAGACTCATCCTCTGTATTATAATTTTATTCACAAATCACAACTCACGTCTCACTGTCTAGATACTCAGCAGCTGCAAAAACAAATAACACAGAGACTCCCAAACACAATCACAGGTTCACAAATTCAAATTTAATTCACAATCACCCTCAACAAAAAAAAAAAACAAAACTACAATCACAGATTACAGCATTCACAAATCACAAACATTATAAACGTACGGAGTGGAGATAGAAAACTCATATCAATAAATAAGTGTTAGGTTTTGAAGTTAAATGAGTGAAAAATACTTGGAGCAAATAGGATTCAGGATGGAGACAGCGTCGAAGGCGTGCGTGAACTCTGATCAGTCACTGGGTACATCGGCCGGTCTGGTTGTTCATGGACAGGGTTGCCGACAGCTGTGGTGGCGCCGGCGCCGGCGGCGACATGGCTCACTCTCTTCATCTCTGGTTTCTCCGGTCTCTCTCTCTCTCTCTCTCTGTTGACTTTATTTTTTTTTACCCCGAATTTGGTTTAGGCTTGTGGGGTGGGTTAATTGGGTTTTTCATTTTTTTTTGGGTTGGACTGGCCGGTTGGGCTGTCCGGGAAGGCTGGAGGGGGCTAAAGTTTTGGAAGAAGAGGGGCCCAATCCTAAAAAAGTTAAAATATATCTTTATATATATATATATATATATATTTTTTTTTTTTGAGAATCAAACATATTCTCATATTTTGAATATTAATAAAAGATTTATTTAACTTTTGGTATTTTTTTCCATTTAAAACATATTTTTTTAGGTGCAAAATTACAAATTCAAACTAATTCATAGTATTACTTAATGCCAATACAACTAAAATAAATATTATATATTGAGTAAAGCAACCAAATATTAAAAAATTATGATTGAAAGGGGGTGGGGTGGTCTCCTTAATTTATTTATTTTTATGAAAGGGTTGTCCTTAATTCTATTTACACATTTTTCTCTGGAACGGCTTATCTGAGTAATTTAAGTGTTTTTTTTTTTTTTTTTTTGGAGGTGTGATAACGTAAATGAATTATAATCACATCAGTCATCTATGTGTGGGATTAACAAAACAAATAAGCCTACTATGTTCAACCCTTTTGTTTTTGGGCCAATGCAATGCATCAATCCTTCTTGTCTTATGCAAAAACTGTGCCAAAAATGGCCCAGAAATCTAGAAATGATAACGTACTTGGGCCTACATTCTTTATTTCCTGTGATCGGCTCTAACAGTAACATTTTTCTTTTCTTTTTTTGCTGAAGGCTCTAACATTATCATGTTCAGCCTGAATTCAACCCCAAAAATGTTTTGGGAAAATTAAAATTTTAAGCTCTATGGTTTGGGGATGCAACAAATTAAACCTACAATTTCACAATGTAACAAACCAAATCTTTTTTTTTTTTTCAATAGTTGTTACAATAAGTGGAGGAATGAGGAGTCAAATCCTAATTTTTATCATAAAGGAAATCAAGTAATGTTATTGAGTTACAGCCTCTTGGAAACCAATCAAATCCTAATGTTTGAAAAGGTACTGACAAATTAAAACTCAGCCCATCTAAATGGAACCGTATTGTATTTGATGTTCAATATCAGCCATTTGTTTAATCACTTTAATATGCTACCATTTCAAATATCAAGGTTTAACCAATATTTTTGATTGAGCATTGCAGGCAAGGTAAGGAACGTGCTTTGGGCCCATGCTATTTTGGATTGCCCTATAAATATCACTCACAGCCTCTCCTAGGTGCTTAAAATTAATGACCAAGCGATTGAAGCCTGTAAAATCTTTGGTTGGTTGCCTTGGACGCTTGATTCTGGAAGCTGACCATTTGCTTGTCACATAAGCAGTCCAAACGTGAAACCATTAACAAAAGAAAAAGAACAGACAATATGCACTACACCAATTATGTCAATTCAAATGTAGCTGGCACCTTGGAAACATTTTCAGAGTAAACTAGTTTTCAGCTTAGCAATGAGATTGTTCAATTAAGTTTTGAATTGCACAAAGTAAATTCAAGCACTAAAGCATATCTGAATCCAACAATGAGCCAACAACTCAGTGAACAAAGTTCAAAGATCAACCATTTTGAAGATTAATGAATTCCATCTCTTATTCCAATATTTATATGGTTAGCAAAGAAACAAGTTAAAATAACAAACTAACATAACACCAGTCTTAGTTTGTCAAAATAGGTAATAGAACTCAATATCATCAAATCATGTTCAACAAAAGCATATATGTCCTATACTTAAAATGTTCTACTCTAAGTCCTGTGTTGAGTGATATCTATTCAACATACTCCTCCCTATTTATGTCATAATTTATTTACAGGACTTGATCATATATACATAGAAATGCTGGTCAAGTGGACCTATGGAAAACCAAAAGCAATGGAGTAGCAATGAAATCTAACTAGAATGCAAGGCCGTAAGCCTTGTGTATATAATTAAGTCCTTCTATTTTCACTGAACCATAGCCTTGAATGTCATCAGGGTTATCAACCAAAGATAACGTCCTTGTAGAGTTGAAGTAGCTAAAAAAGTCAATCAAATGAATCAAGTCAAGGAAGATTAACCTTAAGAACTCAGACAACTCAATTTGTATACTAAGTTTTGAATTGTGAAATCATGAAAAGATGTTGAAGTTCTATAATCAGAAAAACAGACTCAAATCAGTAACAGTTGTTAAGGGATTGAGGGCCTTATTTAGTCTTATAAGAGAACAACCCTTTAGGTTGTTTTTATGACAAGTAATCATTAATTTTAGATGAAATATTTCTTCTAGAGTTTTTTTTTTTTTTTTTTTTTCCTTTGATTGCACTCGCCTTTGCATTTAAAAGAAGAGGAAAACTACTCTAGTAGTCAAGATAACAATAGAATTCAGAGGAATTGCTATTTTTGTTTAGCTCCAAGAAAAAGGAAAAAAAGAAACTGCACAGTTCATAGATTGAATAATAAAATAAAATAAAACGAGTTAAATTAAGACATTACCATATTAACTTCCTTCTATTTATCTTGGCGATGAAATAAAGCAAGAAGATGATTTATATGCAAGTCTAAATTGTGAAACTCACCATGGTTCTTACCATGGTTTTGTGTATTCTGTTTGCAAATTATTACGTCTTTTTCCTTGGATGCAAATT
The DNA here is from genome assembly GCA_032878915.1 of Castanopsis chinensis. NCBI lineage: Eukaryota > Viridiplantae > Streptophyta > Magnoliopsida > Fagales > Fagaceae > Castanopsis > Castanopsis chinensis. Next base: position 1,478,437 of record JAVQMG010000039.1, read on the forward strand.
ATTAGAAATGGATGAACTATTTGTTTCTTTGTTTTTTTTTTTTTTTTTTTTTTTTTTAATTTTAAATTTTGGTAGAAAGAGGAGTTTATTTATGGGAAATGTTAATAAGAATTGTAAGGTGCTCATTAAAGATGATTTATTGTGGGGTTTATATAAAAAATTGATATAAATTGATGAGAGAACCGGAAATATTATTGAAGTGACAAGTGGAATTCAAAAGGTTAGCTTTATTGGCTCTACACCATATGAAATTGGTCAAAAATGTTACATAAAGAAAAATGATTTTTCATGAAGCTATTTCTTAACAAATACTTTACTATGCTCGTTCACACAGTAGCAGAACAATATTACAAGCATTGTCCATAGAGCCCTCGCAAGAAGTGCCTAGTTGCAAAATATTAAAATTGCGTTGATTCTCTGTCCCTTTTTGCTAATTCATCTTTTGCGCCATTAGCTTTATAGAAGATGTGAGGTAGAATGACGATTCATTCTTGATAAGTAACATCCTACAATCAACAATCAAAAATCAAAAATCAAATTAAATATTTCTGGTGCCAGTATACTGTATAAGTTGTTAGCTAGTTAACAACAATCATAGAATCAATGTCTAAATTTATATGTTTATAGCCCAAATCCCAAGCCATTTTTAATTAATGTCTAACTGCCCATATTTCAGCCATATTATTCGTATCAGTGCTTTTATAAATTGAAAAATCTCTTATCCATCTTCCCTAGTTATCCTTGATTACGTTGCCCTCACCTGCTTTGCCAAGATTAAGCTGTTTGTGTCTTTGTCATTGCGTGATTCCATCTAATTAAAACTCACAAACATCCTTTGCAAAAATTAAATGAGAAAAAAAAATTCTTGTAAGAACATGATTTTGGGTCCGTTTGGATAGAGCTTATTTTTGCTGAACTGAAAATTGAAACTGAAATCACTGTAACAAAATAATTTTTTAATGTGTGAATAGTATTGCGGGACCCATTTTTTATAAAAAATTGCTAAAAAAAGTACATGAAAGTGCATGAACAGTGTCAAACAGTGCGTGAACAGTGCCAAACAGTAATTTTTGTCTCCGCACAGTACTGTTATAGTGAAAAAACGTGCATGAACAGTGCCGGTTACTGTTCATGCACGTTGAAAAGAAAAAAAAAAAAAAAAAAAACGCAGAAACGAAACGGGCTGCTGGATCCAAACACATACTTTATTCACCATTACACTTCCACAATATGCACCTCTATCATGACAAAGTATGCATATTAAAAGTGGTCCCATTAATGGATACCCTTAAAGATTTGTTAATAAATTATTTTAAGAAAGTTTTGATATCATTTTTATAGAAAACATAAAAAACTATTAACAAATTAAGTTGCTATTTTTAATTCCTATAAAAAAATTTAAAATTATTTCCTAAATGAATACCTATTCATTAACAAAAAGAAAACAAAAGAAAACAAAAGGGGATAAAATGGTGTCTAAAAAGAAAAACACAATAGCGCAGTTACCACTGAAGCAACTAGAGAACACCAATATCTGGTGTTTTTTTTTTTTTTTTTCGTGGGGGGGTTTATATTCAATGTACACATTTTTCTCTGGAATGCATATCTGAGTGATTTATATGTTTTTTTTTTTTTTTTGGGGTGTGATAACGTATATGAATTATAATCACATCAGTCATCTCAATACGGTATTAACAAAATAAATAAGCCTACTATGTTCAACCCTTTTGTTTTTGGGCCAGTTTCATCAAACCTTCTTGTCTTGTGTAAAAACTTTGCCAAAAATGGCCCAGAAATCTAGACATGATAACATACTTGGGCCTAGATTCTTTACTTCCTGGGGATTGGCTCTAATAGTAAAATGCTTAGCCTGAATTCAACCCCAAAAATATTTTGGGAAAATTAAAATTTTAATCTCTATAGTTTAGGAATGTAACAAATTAGACCTACAATTTCACTATGTAACACATCAAATTTATTTTTTAATAGTTGTTACAATAAGTGGAGGAAAGGATTCAAATCCAAATTTTGCTTATAACGCAGATTAAGTAATGTCATTGAGTTACAACCTCTCGGGAAACCAATCGAGTGCCCGTTTGTTTCAGCTTTTTAGAGCTGAAATGCACGTTTTGAAGAAAGCTGGAGTCCAAAGCCCGTTTGGTTCAGCATAAAACGCAACTTTTTGCAAAAAGTTGCGTTTTGGGCCAAGGCATAAAACGCGCAAGCCATTATTGAGCTCTAGAGGTCCATTTTGCCAAAAGCTCGTGCGCGTTCTAATATATCCGTTGGATAATCTTGGACAATTACCAAATTACCCTTCAATAAATCTGTCCATACTTCTTTCTTCGTCTTCTTCAACGCCTCTCATCAAGCTCACTCACACCTCTCATCTCTTCCTCTATATTTTTTTTAAAAAAAATTTTATTTGTCTAATTTGATCAACACAAAATAACTTAAAATCAACTCAAACTCCATTGGAAAACCCATCCCAAACCCAACTCAAAATCAACCCAAAACAAAATCAACTCAAAATCAAACCCAAAATCCACAAGAAAAAAAAAAAAAAAAAAAAACCCAAAATCCCAAAATCCACCCAAAATCCTTATGTTTCAATCTTCATCATCATCATCATCATCATCTTCTCTGGAGTGTGAAAAAAAAAATAAAGAAGGAAAGACGAGATAAGGAAATAAAGAAAAAAGACGAAAAATGAGATGTAGAGACTTCTTCATCATCATCATCATCATCATCTTCATCTTCTTCATCATCATCATTAGCTTTCCAACTGTCAAAAGAAAAAAAGAAAAAAAAAAAAAAAAAAAAGAGATGCAGAGACTTTGAGGGATGAGAGAGAGGTTTGAAGTGTGTGGAAGATTCTGGAGTGGAGTGTGAAGTGGAAGGGAAAAAGATGAATTAAAGAAATGAAGAAAAAAAGTAAGGGCACGTGTGTGGAGGAAGTGGCAGGGAAAAAGAGGAAAGAAAGAGATAAAGAAAAAAAATTAAGGGTTCGTGTGTGGAGAAGAAAAAAAGATGGAAAAAAAAGAAAAGAAAAGAAAAGAAATGTGAATAAAAGAATAAAATAAAATAAGGGAAACATCAAATAAAAAGTAAGAAATTAAATTGAGAAATATTGTTACAATATTTTCACAATAAATTTTAAGTGGTAAGTTATTATTAGTTAATATTAGTGAGAAAAAAATAATTTGTTTAGAAACAGAAAAAAATAATTGTAATAGTAAGTTCAAATTAAAATTAAAATTAGTATAAATTATCACAATATTTTCACAATAAATTTTAAGTGTTAGGTTATTATTAGCTAATATTGGTGAGAAAAAAATAATTTCACAATATTAATTTAAGTATAAAATAAACTCCCTTATATATGTATTGTCCTTTTTGGTAATTTATCCCTCAAACTGCAACTTTTATAAGTACTATCCAAACACTTAGCTTTTTCAAAAAACACTTTTTAACAGCTTTTACTAAATACTTAGCTTTTTAAAAAAAATACTTTTTCATTATGCACTTTTTGAAAACTCCACTTGTTCATTATGCACTTTTTCATAATATTTTAAAAAGTACTAACAGATTAAAACTCAGCCCGCCTTTTGTTTTTTAAAGATAATTAGAACATGCAGCTAACCCCGCAGCTCGAACCATTTTCCCCCCAAAGACCCCCAAGCATTTTGTGCATGGGGAGGTGCCAATTCAGTTACAAGGCCTTTGGCACTCAGCCCATCTAAATGAAAGTGTATTGTATTTGATAATATGAGTTACCACCCTTTCAAATATCAAGGTTTAATTTATTACACCCATAACTACAACACTTTTTTTTTTTAAAAATATATAGAGGAATTAAAATACATGAATTAAGATGTAATTTTTCCCAATATTTTTGATTGAGCACTGCAGGCAAGGCAAGGAACGAGCTTTGGACCCTTACTATTTTGGATTGCCCTATATTTATCACTTACAGCCTCTCCTAGGTGCTCAAAATTTATGACGCTTGATTCTGGAAGCTGACCATTTGCTTGTCACATAAGCAGTCCAAACGTGAAACCATTAACAAAAGAAAAGGAACAGAAAATATGAACCACCAATTATGTCAATTCAAATGTGGCTGGCACCTTGGAAACATTTTCAGAGTAATACTAGCTTTCAGCTTAGCAATGAGATTGTTCAATTAAGTTTTGAATTGCACAATGTAAATTCAAGCACTAAAGTATATCTGAATCCAACAATGAGGCAACAACTCAGTGAACAAAGTTCAAAGTTCAGCCATTTTGAAGATTAATGAACTCCATTTCTAATTCCAATATTTATATGGTTATAAAAGAAACAAGTTAACATAACAAATCAACACCAATCTCAGTTTCTTAGAATAGGTAATAGAACTCAATATCATCCAATCATGTTCAACAAAAGCATATATGCCCTATTCTTAAAATGCTCTACTCTAAGTCCTGTGCTGAGTTATATCTATTCAACAGACTCCTCCTTGTTCATGTCATAATTTATTTATAGGACCTAATCATATATACATAGAAATGTTGGTCATGTGAAACTATGGAAAACCAAAAGCAATGGAGTAGCAATGAAATCTATGGAATCTAACTGGAATGCAGGGCCGTAAGCCTTGTGTATATAATTAAGTACTTCTATTTCCACTGAACCATAGCCATGAATGTCGTTATCAACCAAAGATAATGTCCTTGTAGAGTTGAACTAGCTGTGAAAAAAAGAAAACAAGTCAATCAAATAAATCAAGCCAAGAAAGATTAACCTTAAGAACTCAGACAACTCAATTTGTATACCAAGTTTTAAATTCTGAATTCATGAAAAGATGTTGGAGTTCTACAACCGGAAAAACAGACTCAAATCAGTAAAAGTTTTTAAGGGATTGAGGGGCTTATTTAGTCATATAAGAGATTAACCCTTTGGTTGTTTTTTATGACAAGTAATCATTATATTTAGACGACATATTTCTTCTAGACTATTTTTTTTTCCTTTGATTGCACTCGCCTTTGCATTCTAAAGAAGAGGAAAACTACTCTAGTAGTCAAGATAACAATTGAATTCAAAGGAATTGCTATATTTGTTTAGCTCCAAGAAAAAAAGGAAAAAAAGAAATTGCTCTGTGCATAGTAATAAAATAAAATAAAACGAGTTAAATCAAGACATTACCATATTAATTTCCTTCTATTTATCTTGGCAAAGAAATAAAGCAAGAAGATGATTTATATGCAAGTCTAAATTGAAACTCAACATGGTTCTTACCATCATTAGACAATGCTTGTGTTGCAGAAGTAGATTTGTTTGAAGATGATATTCCCAAGTTTGAACAATCGATTCCAATAGCACCTAAAACACAAATATTAAAACTTAAGTTGGGGTTTCTCTTCCGACATACTACTTGTAGATAATACATTAGGAGAAGACATACTACTTGTATACATTAGATATGTCATGTGTTAATATTAAGTTTTATCTGTTTACACCTAAATATATCATTTTACCCATAATAATTTTCTTTGGCAACTTGTTGGCATGTGCACTTACAATCTTGGACGCATGGCAAGGAAGTATCATTGAGAATATTATAATAATCCTTTGCACATTCACAGCTAGATGTGAAATTTGATGTTTTGCTGCAAAAGCCACCTCCACAGTAGGTCCAGTGGCACGCTGTAAGACCAAAATAACAAAATTAATAAATTAATTAAACAAAAAAAAAAAAACTGTAACTATGAGTCTATGACAGTTAAGGTTAAAAAAATGTTATTACGATCGAAGATTGAGTCATTAGCTCTGCTCCCTTTGTCTTGGATGGGTAAGGAGGCATTATTGCAGGAGAAATTGATGGTACCTAAAAAATCATCCAAAAACTATCAGCATCATCAAATCATGGAATTCTTTAATTGTTGCTAAACTACATCAAATGTTTAATATACAATCTTAAGGCTTATCATCCAACATGTAAAATAAAAATTTCTCTTCAGGTCAGGTACAAGATCATCATCACATCTTTACAAGTATTTAATGTTTATCCCTTCCAAGTAAGTTGGACAGATATAAGCGCAACACAACTCTATGAGATAATTAGAGTGTGATACATCACCAACTTTAATTAGTATGTCTAATCTTGATATTGTAGATTATGCACTGTTGTTATTTGAACTTGACATCTTGCTCTCTTTGCAAGAAATTTTTTCCACTGTACTTGACTACTGACCACACAATTTTATCTAACTTTTAGTTTAGGACCCCTTCAACTTTCCCAAATAAACCATATTGAACTACAAAAGTGTTCGGAGGCCATCAACAAACACCACAAAAACTAACAAAAATTTGGCAAGCTATTGCTACTCATCCAGTAATACAAATACAAAGCAATTTATCAACAAATTCTTCTGCAGTGTGAGGGATTGTAGTCATATATTCACACACACATAATCCACTAGGAATTGAGAGAGAAAGAGAGAGCTCTTACAATTGGGAACCACACAAGGTAGAACCTTGAAGTTTTCGGCAGGGCCATAGTTAGACTTCGCCCACCCAGGATTGCATTCACATTCAAACAAGAAGAAAGAGCTTTGATTTGATGGCTTGCAAGTTCCTTTTCCACACGCCACTTCTTTGCACACATCATCTGTGGTAACAAAAAGAAAAGAAAAAGATAATCAGTGTGACAAAAGTCATTTCAATCCCAACTTATAGTCATACAGATATGAAAATCAAGAGAGAGTGGGAGGCCCAATTGTAAGAAACTGCCATGATGGGAATTAATAAGAGTATAATACAGAAATCCCATAAAGAATGAGCTTAATTATGACTCAAAAGGTTAAAAGAAATTTAAAGATACTAGAAGAGAGAATAAGTAAAAGGTTTAACAACAAACCAACGACTGGAGAGAAAACAAGGGGCGAAAGGTCGCTTAAAGCAATCCAAGGTCGCAGAACAAACAAAACTGCAAGAAAACCAGTGACACAAGTGGTAGCCATGTCTCACACAAACAAAGGCAGAATGAGAGAGTGAATCTGTGCTTCGTATGTAATGGGTTAATAGAAACAGTTTGGAAAAACAGGAAGCTTTTGTTGATGGAAGCGGGAAAGCTAAGTAGCTAACGTGGCTGAGCAATAAATGCTCACACGGCCAGGTGGGGTGAGTCGTTGGACTTTGAGGGATGGTCTTTTTCGGTTTGAATACCATTTATTTAGATGAAACTTATTATTTTTTTTTTTTGGCTAAAAGAATTCTATAAAAAGGTTAAAAGGAACTTAAAATAGTACAGTAAGAACTATAAATAATACTAAAAAATGCAATGAAATTTATGAATATTAATAAAAATAAATTAAATAATAAAAAAAACTGATTTTTTAACATAATACCAAAAATAAGCTGAAGAGATTTTGGTGATTATATTCCTTTCCAAACTTTAATGAAAATGAGTGTGCTTGCATTCCGTTAAAATTAATTTCATCCAACCAAATCTGTCGGGTTAGGTCGGTTTTTAGGGGTTGAGTTGTGAATTATTATTATTATTATTATTATTTTTTTTTTTACAATGGGTCAAGTTGGGTTTAGGTCATAAAATTCACAAATCTATCTAACTCGACTCAATCCACATATAATGAATATATATTTTATAAAAAAACATATTTAATGTATAGTTAAAAATATATTATACAATTTTTTTATTTACTTTTTACTCCCTTTTCCTAAATAAAATCCAAACTCTAAGTTTTCCACATATAGTTTGTGTTAGTTTGGTATTATGCTTATAATTATGTAGTTATAAATTTGCTCTTATTTTTGGTGGTGTTGTTCTAATGCTCAATTCGATATAATAATAATAATAGTAATTAAAAAACACTATCCAACCCATGGGTCTAACTCAATCTACATGGGTTGGGTTGGACCCTTGTGATGGATTGAACTGGGTTGAATTATTTTTTAATCCACTATGATAGGTTGGGTTGAAAAAACCCCTTAACCTGACCCAACTTGACCTATGCACACCCTTAGAAATGGCATTTCCCTCCATTCAGATTTAAGGAAATCAGTACATTAGTCCTTCCATAATAAGCTATAATAGTAACAAAATATTCTAAATTTAAAAAAAAAAAAAATTCTCTTGACCAAACCTTTACCATGGTTAATGAAAGTTTTTGTTGGTTAAATATTGCTTCCTTGCCACCATATCGTAGTTAGTGTTGAGAATATTATAATAATCCTTTGCATATTCACAGCTATATGTGAAATTTGATGTTTCCAGTGGCAAGCTGTAAGACCAAAATAACAAAATTTATAAATTAATTTTTTTTTAAAAAAACTGCAACTATGAGTCCATGTCATATAAGGTTAAAAAATCGAGACAGTTTGAAAAATAGGAAGTGGGAAAGCTAACGTGGCTGAACAATAAATGCTTACATGGCCAGGTGGGGTGGGTCGTTGGACTTTGGGGTATGGGTTTTTCTTTTCTAGTAAATTACATAATTAAGATTTCAGATTTGGGCGATTACATTCCTTTCCAAGAAATGAGCGTGCAGCAGCCAACCCGTTAAAGTCCCGCGTGGCCGCATATGCGCCTTTATTTAGATTCTTTCTATTCTCTTATTTTCCATCCAATTAATGGAGAGTCTTTCTAAAAAAATATCTCTAGCAAAGCACAATTCGCAAGGAAGTCAATACTATACCGGAGGTTGTATCAGTTTGATCTGCGGTACGATATATTTTGGATACCGGTCAATACCGGTGTACCGTTTCGAGTTTACCGCTATTTTTTACTATTTTATAAAAAATACAAAGTTATATTTCTAATAACTCAATATATCACTTTGACAATTTTTTATATATTTTTTTTGTGAAGTTATCATCATTAATATAAAAGTGAGAAGAATAAAAAATTATTAAATAATCAAACACCAACTAACTCAATAAATGCCAACCAATGTGTCAAAATATTATAGCACCAATTCAAAGTTTTCAAGTACATCTTTAGATGCTTTGAAAAATTCAAAAGGCTGTGAATCATTTTCTTGGCAGACCGGCAGAGTGGTTTGAAAAAAGCAAGAAAAGTTTCAAAAAAAAAAAAAAAAAACCAACTAGAAAAAAAATGTTATATTCACAATATTTTTTACAATATTTTTATAAGAATCACATCAAAATCTTATGAGAAAAGTTGTTATTAGTTTTAATTTGAACCCATTGCTAAAATTATTTTTTTACTCACTAATATTAACTAATTACTTAAAATTTATAAAAATATTGTAATAATATTTCTAAGTGTTCATTTCTTATTCATTTCCTTTATTTCGTCCATACGTTTACTTTGTTTTTTTTTTTTTCTTGTTTTTTCTCCACCACACATCTATTCACATTTATCTCCATCCCACCTTTTTATCTCTGCTTTCCGCTTTTTCCAGAACCTCCGTCTCTGTTTCTTGGTTTCTCCTATTCTCCTGTGCTTCTTTTTTGTTTCTCTTTTCTTTCCTCTTCGGCTCACTTCACACACACAGCTCTATGTTTGCATTTTTTATTTTTATTTTCTTTCTTCCTCATCTCACTTCACTCACACACACAGCCGGCAAAGATATTGGCCTTCGTCTATCTTTTTTTTTTTTTTTTTTTTTTTTTTTTTTTTTTTTTTTTTTTTTTTTGATTCACTTTGATGTTACAATGGAACTTAGATAGGCTTTCAAGTTCTTGATTTGTTGTTTCTGTTGTGATTTTAAATTTGTTTTGATTTTATATAGGCTTTCATTTTTCTCCTTCTTTCTGGGTTTTCTTTTTAGATCTGGGTGATCTAGGCATTTCATGTTTCGGCCCAGTATCCAATTACCGGCCGAAACAGCCAGATTTTGCCGGTACGGCCGGTATGTGGCCGGAACAGTCGGTATTTTTTTCGGTACGAAATAGGGGGTGTACTTGTACCGGCGCACTGGCCAGTATGGTATATACCGGCCATATCGGCTAGTACGGTACGATATCACCCACACTGACAATTCGTCAAAGGGATAAAAAAGAGAGAAGAGAAAGGAAGGGCAGTTTTGTCCTTTTTTTTTTTTTATAAATAATTTGTCTTTCTTTCAATCCAAATAAGAGAACATGGAAACCACTAATCCGATCCAACTAAATTTGTAGGTGGAGTTGATTTTTAGGGGTTGATTCGTTGAATTGAGTTGTGAATTATTTCCTTTTTTACAGTGGATTAAATTAGATTCGGATCATAAAATTCACAAATTTACCTAACTCTACCCAACCCACGTATATTGAATATATATTTAAAATTATAAAAAAAACATATTTAATATATATTTAAAAATATATTATACAATTTTGTTATTTACTTTTTTTCTCCTTTTCTTAAATAAAATCTAAACTCTAAGTTTTCCTCGTATTGTTTGTGTTGGTTTGGTGTTATGATTATAATTATTTAGTTATAAATTTGCTCTTATTTGTGATGGTGTTGTTCTAATACTCAATTCAATAATAATAATAATAATAATAATAATAATAATAATAGTAATTAAAAAAGACTGTCCAACCCATGGGTCTAACCTGATCTACTTGAGTTAGGTTGGATTTTTAACCCACTATGATGGAATGGGTGGAAAAAACCCCTCAGCCCGATCCTTGGAAATGACACTCTCCTCAATTCAGATTTAGGGTCTGTTCGATTGGAGGAGTGGAAAAGTGGGAAGATGGAAAATTGTGGGAGGATAGAAAATATTTAGTTTTCCCTCTTGTGTGTCCGGTTGGAGGGGTGGAAAAGTGGGAGTGTGGAAAAGTGGGAGGGTATAAATTGACTATTATACCCTTGTGTTAATAGTAACATTGAAAAAAAAAAAAAAAAAACAAAGAAAAAACAAAAAGTTCAACGTTACTGTTGAAAAAAAAAAAAAAAAAGGATTCAACGTTAGTGAACGTTGAAATGAAAAAAAAAAAAAAAGGTTCAATGTTTGGAAAAAAAAAGAAAAGAAAAAAAGCTGAAACGTTACTGGGTTCAGTAACGTTTGAAAAAAAAAGAAAAAAAAAAAACTTAAACGTTACTGAACCCAGTAATGTTTGAAAAAAAAAAAAAAGTTGGTTCAACGTTACTGAAGGTGGGATGGGGGCATTTTAGTAAATGCCCCCATCCCATGTTTTCTTCCCTTTCATTTTTCTCCCAATTTGGGAGGAAAATTTTTGTGGGCCCGGGAGGAAAATTTTCCTCCCGGTTTTCCATCATCTATTAGTTTTCTCTCCAAACGAACAGTGAAAAATGCCTATTTTCCTCCCTTAGTTTTCCATCCTCCCTATTTTCTCTCCAAACGGACGCACCCTTAAAGAAGTCAGTACATTAGTCATTCCATTATATGCTACAACAGTAACAAAATATTCTAAATTTTTTTAAAAAAATTCTCTTGACCAAACCTTAACCATAGTTAGTGAAAGTTTTTGTTGGTTAAATATTGCTTCCTTGCCACCAAATTGTAGTTGGTGTTATGTCAAGAAGGATCTTCTCAAAATTTAAAAGATTTTATTTTATTTTTAAAATTTTATTGAGGGAAAAGTTAACAAATGACTTAACTTAAAGGTATTAGTTTAGGAAATATTTTTAGAAACTTTTTATGGGAAAATATTTTCTTATAAAAGTGGTACTAAAATTTTCTAAAATTTTTCATTAACAAGTGCCCTAAAAAACCCATTTAATCAGACCATTTTATTAATAAAATGACTAATATGTTGATTTAATTAAGAGTTTAAAGTTTACCGTCTAGAGTTTTTATTTTTTTAATTTAAACCCACATCCTTGAAAGCATAATATATTCTTTCTCACTCCCACTTCTTTTTATACACTCTTTCAGGCAAGTTCAACAACTCATTCAAACGTATGACTCTTTGCATATACACTTTCTAATTAAGATTGTAAAGTCCAGAGTCTACTCTAGAGTCTAAAGTCTATGTTTTCCAAATTTATATCCACATTAGTGAAAGCATAATAAATTCTCTCTCAGTCACTTCTTTTTACACTCTTTTAGGCAAGTTTAACAACTTATTCAACTACCACCGCACACCTTTAGTACGATGGTCACTCTAATAAGTGCTTATGGGGTGTGGGGGGTAAGGGCTGGAGTTCAAGTCTGTAAGAGGGAACTTCACACACATATACACTTAGATTAAGTTAGAGTAGAAATTCTATCTTGAAAAAAAAAAAAAAAAAAAAAAAAAAACACAGCTTATTCAACCGCACACTCTTGGTGTAATGGTCACTCCACAAGTATAAGTGCTTATGGAATGTGGAGGGTAAGGGCTGTCTCGTGGAGGGAGTTTCACACACATATACAGTTAGATTATGTTAAAGTTGAAATTCTATCTTGTATAAAAAATAAATAAAAAAATTATTCAAACAGATGACTTTGTTCATATACACTTTTTAATTAAGAGTGTAAAGTCTAGAGTCTACTCTAGAGTCGAAAGTCTTTCTTTTCCAAATTAAAACTACATTCGTGAAGGTGTAATACATTATGTTTCACTTCCACTTCTTTTTACACATTTTTCAGGCAAGTTCAACAACCCATTCAAATAAATGACTCTCAGCAATGGATGGTGTTAGGCAATGTCCCGAAATCTAAGCTGTCCCAAAATAAAAATTATATTTAATATTTAAAATTTTTTATTATTTAACTCTTCCAAAATAAAAATTTGAATAACCTAAATTTTTTTTAAAACACAGTTAAAATACGCTTGAATATAATAAATAGCTTGAATATAATAAATTAAGTGTGCAAGTCGGTGCAACAGTGTTTAAATTTTGAAGTCTGACGTCTATTTAATGGCTGCCTCCTCCTCCTCCTCCTCCTCCTCTACTACCTTGCCTTGTCATCTTCTTCACCTTCACCCCTTCACTATCTTGTCCTGAACATTAAAAATAAAAATAAAAAAGCCCAAATTTCCACACTTCAAACCCTCTCTCTTATTGTGGCTGTGAAATCTTTCTTGTTTCATAAAAAAACCCAGTCTTTGCTGTGGGTTTTACTAGTTTTTGTTCACATTCGTGAGCACCTTGGAAACATTTTCAGATTAATACTAGCTTTCAGCTTAGCAATGAGATTGTTCAATTTAGTTTTGAATTGCACAATGTAAATTCAAGCACTAAAGCATATCTGAGTCCAACAATGAGGCAACAAAACAACTCAGTGAACAAAGTTCAAAGTTCAGCCATTTTGAAGGTTAATGAGCTCCATTTCTAATTCCAATATTTATATGGTTAGTAAAGAAACAAGTTAACATAACAAATCAACACCAATCTCAATTTCTTAGAATAGGTAATACAACTCAATATCATCAAATCATGTTCAACAAAAGCATATATGCCCTATTCTTAAAATGCTCTACTCTAAGTCCTGTGCAGAGTTATATCTATTCAACATACTCCTCCCTGTTCATGTCATAATTTATTTATAGGACCTAATCATATATACATAGAAATGCTGGTCATGTGAAACTATGGAAAACCAAAAGCAATGGAGTAGCAATGAAATCTATGGAATCTAACAGGAATGCAGGGCCAAAAGCCATGTGTATATAATAAAGTCCTTCTATTTCCACTGAACCATAGCCATGAATGTCATCAGGGTTATCAACCAAAGATAATGTCCTTGTAGAGCTGAAGTAGCTGTGAAAAAAAGAAAACAAGTCAATCAAATGAATCAAGCCAAGGAAGATTAACCTTAAGAACTCAAACAACTCAATCTATATACCAAGTTTTAAATTCTGAATTTATGAAAAGATGCTGGAGTTCTACAATCGGAAAAACAGACTCAAATCAGTAAAAGTTTTTAAGGGATTGAGGGGCTTATTTAGTCATATAAGAGATTAACCCTTTTGGTTGTTTTTTATGACAAGTAATCATTATTTTTAGATGACATATTTCTTCCAGAGTTTTTTTTTTCCTTTGATTGCACTCGCCTTTGCATTCTAAAGAAGAGAAAAACTACTCTAGTAGTCAAGATAACAATTGAATTCAGAGGAATTGCTATATTTTTTTAGCTCCAAGAAAAAAAGAAAAAAAAGAAATTGCTTTGTTCATAGTAATAAAATAAAATAAAATGAGTTAAATCAAGACATTACTATATTAATTTCCTTCTATTTATCTCGGCAAAGAAATAAAGCAAGAAGATGATTTATATGCAAGTCTAAATTGAAACTCAACATGGTTCTTACCATCATTAGACAATGCTTGTGTTGCAGAAGTAGATTTGTTTGAAGATGATATTCCCAGGTTTGAACAATCGATTCCAATGGCACCTAAAACACAAATATTAAAACTTAAGTTGGGGTTTCTCTTCTGACATACTACTTGTATATAATACATTAGAAGAAGACATGCTACTTGTATACATTAGATATGTCATGTGTTAATATTAAGTTTTATCTGTCCACACCTAAATGTATCATTTTACCCATAACAATTTTCTTTGGCAACTTGTTGGCATGTGCACTTACAATCTTGGACGCATGGCAAGGAAGTATCATTGAGAATATTATAATAATCCTTTGCACATTCACAGCTAGATGTGAAATTTGATGTTTTGCTGCAAAAGCCACCTCCACAGTAGGTCCAGTGGCACGCTGTAAGACCAAAATAACAAAATTAATAAATTAATTAAAAAAAAAAGCTGTAACTATGAGTCTATGACAGTTAAGGTTAAAAAAATGTTATTACGATCGAAGATTGAGTCATTAGCTCTGCTCCCTTTGTCTTGGATGGGTAAGGAGGCATTCGTGCAGGAGAAATTGATGGTACCTAAAAAATCATCCAAAAACTATCAGCATCATCAAATCATGGAATTCTTTAATTGTTGCTAAACTACATCAAATGTTTAATAGACAATCTTAAGGCTTATCATCCAACATGTAAAATAAAAATTTCTCTTCAGGTCAGGTACAAGATCATCATCACATCTTTACAAGTATTTAATGTTTATCCCTTCCAAGTAAGTTGGACAGATATAAGCGCAACACAACTCTATGAGATAATTAGAGTGTGATACATCACCAACTTTAATTAGTATGTCTAATCTTGATATTGTAGATTATGCACTGTTGTTATTTGAACTTGACATCTTGCTCTCTTTGCAAGAAATTTTGTCCACTGTACTTGACTACTGACCACACAATTTTATCTAACTTTTAGTTTAGGACCCCTTCAACTTTCCCAAATAAACCATATTGAACTACAAAAGTGTTCGGAGGCCATCAACAAACACCACAAAAACTAATAAAAATTTGGCAAGCTGTTGCTACTCATCCAGTAATACAAATACAAAGAAATTTATCAACAAATTCTTCTGCAGTGTGAGGGATTGTAGTCATATATTCACACACACATAATCCACTAGGAATTGAGAGAGAAAGAGAGAGCTCTTACAATTAGGAACCACACAAGGTAGAACCTTGAAGTTTTCGGCAGGGCCATAGTTAGACTTCGCCCACCCAGGATTGCATTCACATTCAAACAAGAAGAAAGCGCTTTGATTTGATGGCTTGCAAGTTCCTTTTCCACACTTCACTTCTTTGCACACATCATCTGTGGTAACAAAAAGAAAAGAAAAAGATAATCAGTGTGACAAAAGTCATTTCAATCCCAACTTATAGTCATACAGATATGAAAATCAAGAGAAAGTGGGAGTGGTAGACCCAATTGTAAGAAACTGCCATGATGGGAATTAATAAGAGTATAATACAGAAATCCAATAACGAATGAGCTTAATTATGACTCAGAAGGTTAAAAGAAATTTAAAGATACTAGAAGAGAGAATAAGTAAAAGGTTTAACAACAAACCAACGACTGGAGAGAAAACAGGGGGCGAAAGGTCGCTTAAAGCAATCCAAGGTTGCAGAACAAACAAAACTGCAAGAAAACCAGTGACACAAGTGATAGCCATGTCTCACACAAACAAAGGCAGAATGAGAGAGTGAATCTGTGCTTCGTATATAATGGGTTAATCGAAACAGTTAGGAGTTGATGGAAGAGGGAAAGCTAAGTAGCTAACGTGGCTGAGCAATAAATGCTTACACACCCAGGTGGGGTGAGTCGTTGGACTTCGAGGTATGGTCTTTTTCGGTTTGAATAACATTTATTGAGATGAAACTTAATTTTTTTTGCTAAAAGAACTCTATAAAAAGGTTAAAATAAACAGTAAAAATTATAAATAATTTTAAAAAATACAATGAAATTTATGGATAGTAATAAAAATAAATTAAATAATAAAAAAAACTAATTTTTTAAGATAATGCCAAAAATAAGCTGAAGAGATTTAGGTGATTATATTCTTTTCTAAACTTTAATGGAAATGAATGTGCATGCATCCCGTTAAAATCAATATGATCCAACCAAATCTGTCGGGTTAGGTCGGTTTTTAGGAGTTGATTGGTTAGGTTGAGTTGTGAATTATTATTGTTATTATTATTTTATTTTATTTTATTTTTTTACAATGGGTCAAGTTGAGTTTAGATCATAAAATTCACAAATCTATCTAACTCGACTCAACCCACATATAATGAATATATATTTTAAAAAAACATATTTAATGTATAGTTAAAAATATATTATACAATTTTTTTCATTTACTTTTTACTCCCTTTTCCTAAATAAAATTCAAACTCTAAGGGTCCGTTTGGATAAAACGTTTTGCTGAAAACTGAAAACACTGTAGCAAAATGATTTTTAAATGTGTGAATAGTACTGTGAGACCCATTTTTAATAAAAAATTTTCTGAAAAGTGAAATTTGTGGGTCCCGTGAACAGTAAACGAGACCCACAAATATGATAAAAAAAAAAAGGAAAAGTCAACATAATCGGCTATTGTTCATGAACAGTGTCATGAACAGTGGCCGATGTCCCCCTCTGAGCCTGCAACAGCGAAAAAAAAAAAAAAAGAAAGGGAGAAAACGTGGAAACGTTGAACGCTAAACGCGTTCAGCGTTATCCAAACTTCCCCTAAGTTTTCCACATATAGTTTGTGTTAGTTTGGTGTTATGCTTATAATTATGTAGTTATAAATTTACTCTTATTTGTAGTGGTGTTGTTATAATGCTCAATTCGATATAATAATAATAGTAATTAAAAAATACTATCCAACCCATGGGTCTAACTCAATCTACGTGGGTTAGGTTGGACCCTTGTGATGGATTGAACTGGGTTGAATTTTTTTTAATCCACTATGATAGGTTGGGTTGAAAAAACCCCTTAACCTGACCCTTGACCTATGCATACCCTTAGAAATGATATTTCCCTCCATTCAGATTTAAGGAAATTAGTACAGTAGTTCTTCAATAATAAGCTATAATAGTAACAAAATATTCTAAATTTTATAAAAATTCTCTTGACCAAACCTTTACCATGGTTAATGAAAGTGTTTGTTGGTTAAATATTGCTTCCTTGCCACCAAATCGTAGTTAGTGTTGTGTCATGAGGGATCTTTTCAAAATTTAAAAGATTTTATTATTTTTATTATTTTTAAAATTTTATTAAGGAGAAAGTTTACAAATGCCCTAAAGGTATTAGTTCAGGAAATAATTTTAGAAACTTTTTATGGGAATAGACTTTCTTATAAAAATGATATTAAAACTTTCCTAAAATTGTCTATTAACAAGTGCCCTAAAGGACCCCCATTAATCAGACCCTTTTATTATTAAAATGATTTATATGTTGATTTTCTCAAATCTTAAGGGAGGGGAGACTTATTTCCCATAAGATTTAGGGTGAAGTGCCAATGTCCCAAAATTCAAGAGAAGTTTGTGTAATTTTCCTTTTACTTAATTTAAAAAAAAAAAAAATTTGTAGTAAGAGTATGAATTTTTTATTTTTTTGAGAAGGAATACTCTGAATTTCATTCAAGAAAAATCAGTGGTGATTGGCTAAGAGAACAAAAACTAGGTTTAGAGGAATATCCTCTATCCACACAGATAAACCTCTAACATGTCTAGCATATTTAGGTAAGTTGTGAGCTACAATGTTAGCAATTTTGCATACATGAGAAAAAGAAATACAATTGTTGGCAATAAAGGAAGATTTGGCTGAAGTAAGAATATGGCCATATGGAGATAGAGAACCTTGATGTTTATGTTGAAATACCATAAAGTGTCAATAAAGTGTCATATCGTAGGGTTTGGCTTACATCCAATACTTTTTTAACTAGATATGTATTTTTGTTTTAAATATACAATGATAAGTGGTAGTGTGTTTTAATCTCCACCTTTTACTTAGTTTGTGGATGATACGACAGTTTCTCATTAATACAAAATGAGATTTCAATTAAAAAAATACTGAAGGTAAGCCAAACTCATTGTAATATATATCTCATGAGATTGGCACATTGTAATTGTGTTGTTAATGGTGATATACTGTTATTAATGAAATTGATGTTACGTTAATTACAATGTCACGTTATTATTACCAAATAGAGTGCTCTTTATTGTATCACTATTTACTATATATTGGCTCATTTTTTCATCAATAAGCATAAACTTACATATAAAATTATTAAAATCATCTAAAGAATCTACCATTTTTTTTTTTAAATCGTCAAAATAATCTGGACCCGTGTTCTGATCATCTGGCCTAATCTTTTATGCCACCTGTTTAAAGGAAACCATTTCCCAGTGCCAATTGCTGATTTTGCTGCCTTCTGTCAAACATAGAAGAAACCAAACTTTTGTAAATTCCAAAGCCCGGAGGTGCTTTGATGGCGGCTGCTTTGTCAGGTAGCCCACCAACGTTTGTGGTTCTTTCAAATTATAATGTCGTTCAGTTGGATCACATGGGTCACTTAATAAAAGGAAAAATAAAAAAGACCTAGGCATTTTGATTGTCATGAATTGAGAAGTATATATTAAAGTTTGAATGGAAATATGAGCTGTAGATTCGGAACTTTTATCCAATTAGGAATAAAGTCATTTGGATATGTGAATTCTTTTTGTACATGCATTACCAGTAATACTAACTTTAAGGTTAGCAAAGATATGTTCGATAAAGTTTTGAATTGCACAATGTAAATTCAACCACTAAAGCATATCTGAATCCAACAATGAGCCCACAACTTAGTGAACAAAGTTCAAAAATCAGCCATTTTGAAAGTTAATGAATTACATTTCTTATTCCAATATTTATATGGTTAGTAAAGAAACAAGTTAACATAACAAATCAATACCAATTTTAATTTCTCAAAGTAGGTAATAGAACTTAGTATCATCAAATCATGTTCAACAAAAGCATATATGTCCTATACTTAAAATGTTTTGCTCTAAGTCTTGTGTTGAGTTATATCTGTTCAACATACTCCTCCCTGTTCATGTTGTAATTTATTTATAGGACCTGATCATATATACATAGAAATGTAGGTCAAATGGAACTATAGAAAACCAAAAGCAATGGGGTAGCAATAAATCTAACTGGAATCTGGAATGCAGGGTTGTAAGCATTGTGTATATAATTAAGTCCTTTTATTTCCACTGAACCATAGCCATGAATGTCATCAGGGTTATCAACCAAAAATAATGTCCTTGTAGAATTGAAGTAGTTGTAAAAAAAATAAAACAAGTCAAACAAATGAACCAAGCCAAGGAAATTTAACCCAAGAACTCAAACAACTCAATTTGTATATCAAGTTTTAAATTGTGAATTCTTGAAAAGATATTGGACTTCTATAACCCGAAAAAGAGACTTAGATCGGTAAAAGTTGTTAAGGGATTGAGGGGCTTATTTAGTCAAATAAGAGAACAGCACTATTGTTTGCTTTTATGACAAGTAATCATTATTTTTAGATGGCATATCTTCTAGAGTATTTTTTTTTCCTTTGATTGCACTCGCCTTTGCATTCTAAAGAAGAGGAAAACTACTCTAGTAGTCAAGATAACAATTGAATTCAGAGAAATTGCTGTTTGTTTAGCTCCAAGGAAAAAAAGAAATTGCTCTAATCATGGATTGAATAATAAAATAATTTAAAACGACTTAAATCAAGACATTACCATATCAATTTCCTCTTTATATGCAAGTCTAAATTGCGAGACTCACCATGGTTCACACCATCATCAGACAATGCTTGTGTTGCAGAAGTAGATTTGTTTGAAGATAATATTCCCAGGGTTGAACAATCCATTCCAATTGCACCTAAAACACAAATATTAAAACGTTGGGATTCTCTTCTGACATACAACTTATACATAATACATTAGAAGAAGACATACTACTAGTATGCATTAGATATGTCATACATTAATATTAAGTTTTAACTGTCCACACCTAAATGTATCATTGTACCCATAAAAATTTTCTTTAGCAACTTGTAGGTATGTGCACTTACAATCTCGGATACATGGCAAGGAAGTATCATTGAGAATATTATAATAATCCTTTGCACATTCACAGCTATATGCGAAATTTGATGTTTTGTTGCAAAAGCCACCTCCACAATTGGTCCAGTGCATAGTTTTAAAAACCGAACCAAGCATCAAACCGCTTCTTTTAAAATTTTCAGTTTTTGACCAGTTTTTTTTCGGTTTTTTATTGGTTTTATGGCTTTTAACTATACTAATTTTCCCGATTGAACCGGCTAATTTGGTTTAGTTTTTAAAACAGTGGTCTAGTGGCAAACTGTAAGACCAAAATAACAAAATTCATAAATTAATTTTAAAAAAAAAACTGCAACTATGAGTCTATGTCATATAAGGTTAAAAAATCGAGACAGTTTGAAAAATAGGAAGTGGGAAAGCAAACGTGGCTGAGCAATAAATGCTTACATGGCCAGGTGGGGCTGGTCGTTGGACTTTGGGGTATGGGTTTTTCTTTTCTAGTAAATTACATAATTGAGATTTCAGATTTGGGGGATTACATTCCTTTCCAATAAATGAGCGTGCAGCAGCTAACCCGTTAAAGTCCCGCGTGGCTGCGTATGCGCCTTTATTTAGATTCTTTCTGTCCTCTTATTTTTTATCCAATTAATGGAGGGTCTTTCTAAAAAAATATCTCTAGCAAAGCACAATTCATCAAAGGGATAAAAAAGAAAGAAGAGAAAGAAAGGGAGGTTTTGTCTTTTTTTTTTTTTTTTTTTTTTTTTTTTTTTTGTCTTCCTTTCAATCCAAATAAGAGAACATGAAAACCACTTATTCAATCCAACTAAATTTGTTAGGTGGAATTGATTTTTAGGGGTTGATTGGTTGAACTAAGTTGTGAATTATTTTCTTTTTTTACAGTGGATCAAATTAGGTTCAGATCATAAAATTCACAAATTTATCTAACTCTACCCGACTCACATATATTGAATATATATATATATATATATTTAAAATTAAAAAAAACATATTTAATATATATTTAAAAATATATTATACAATTTTGTTATTTACTTTTTTTCTCCTTTTCTTAAATAAAATCTAAACTCTAAGTTTTCCTCGTATTGTTTGTGTTGGTTTGGTGTTATGATTATAATTATTTAGTTATAAATTTGCTCTTATTTGTGGTGGTGTTATTCTAATACCCAATTTAATAATAATAATAATAATAATAATAATAATAATAATAATAATAATAGTAATTAAAAAAGACTGTCCAACCCATGGTTCTAACCTGATCTACTTGAGTTAGGTTGGATTTTTAACCCACTATGGTGGAATGGGTGGAAAAAACCCCTTAGCCCGACCCTTGGAAATGACGCTCCCCTCCCTTCAAATTTAAGGAAATCAGTACATTAGTCATTCCATTATATGCTACAACAGTAACAAAATATTCTAAATTTTTTAAAAAAATTCTCTTGACCAAACCTTAACCATAGTTAGTGAAAGTTTTTGTTGGTTAAATATTGCTTCCTTGCCACCAAATTGTAGTTAGTGTTATGTCAAGAAGGATCTTCTCAAAATTTAAAAGATTTTATTTTATTTTTAAAATTTTATTGAGGGAAAAGTTAACAAATGACTTAAAGGTATTAGTTTAGGAAATATTTTTAGAAACTTTTTATGGGAAAATATTTTCTTATAAAAGTGGTACTAAAATTTTTCTAAAATTTTCCATTAACAAGTGCCTTAAAAAACCCCGTTAATCAGACCATTTTATTAATAAAATGACTAATATGTTGATTTAATTAAGAGTTTAAAGTTTACAGTCTAGAGTCTTTATTTTTTGAATTTAAATCCACATCCTTGAAAGCATAATATATTCTTTCTCACTCCCACTTCTTTTTACACACTCTTTCAGGCAAGTTCAACAATCCATTCAAACGTATTACTCTTTGCATATTCACTTTTTAATTAAGATTGTAAAGTCTAGAGTCTACTCTAGAGTCTAAAGTCTATGTTTTCCAAATTTATATCCACATTAGTGAAAGCATAATAAATTCTCTCTCACTCTCACTTCTTTTTACACTGTTTTAGGAAAGTTTAACAACTTATTCAACTATCACCGTACACTCTTGGTGCGATAGTCACTCTAATAAGTGCTTGTGAGGTGTGGGGGGTAAGGGCCGATGTTCAAGTCTCCAAGAGAGAGCTTCACACACATATACACTTAGATTAGACTAGAGTAAAAATTCTATCTTGTATTAAAAAAAAAACACAACTTATTCAACCACACACTCTTGGTATAGTGGTCACTCCACAAGTATAAGTGCTTATGGAATGTGGGGGGTAAGGGCTGTGGTTCAAGTCTCTAGAAGGGAATTTTACACACATATACAGTTAGATTATGCTAAAATTGAAATTCTATTTTGTATAAAAAAAAATATATATATATATATATATATTCAAACAGATGACTTTGTTCATATACACTTTTTAATTAAGAGTGTAAAGTCTAGAGTCTACTCTAGAGTCGAAAGTCTTTCTTTTCCAAATTAAAACTACATTTGTGAAGACGTAATACATTCTGTTTCACTTCCACTTCTTTTTACACATTTTTACAGGCAAGTTCAACAACCCATTCAAATAAATGACTCTATGCTAAAATTGAAATTCTATTTTGTATAAAAAAAAAATATATATATATATATATATATTCAAACAGATGACTTTGTTCATATACACTTTTTAATTAAGAGTGTAAAGTCTAGAGTCTACTCTAGAGTCGAAAGTCTTTCTTTTCCAAATTAAAACTACATTTGTGAAGACGTAATACATTCTGTTTCACTTCCACTTCTTTTTACACATTTTTACAGGCAAGTTCAACAACCCATTCAAATAAATGACTCTCAGCAATGGATGGTGTTAGGCAATGTCCTGAAATCTAAGCTGCCCCAAAATAAAAACTATATTTAATATTTAAATTTTTTTATTATTTAACTCTTCTAAAATAAAAATTTGAATAACCTAAATTTTTTTTAAAACATAGTTAAAATAGGCTTGAATATAATAAATAGCTTGAATATAATAAATTAAGCGTGCAAGTCAGTGCAACAGTGTTTGAATTTTGAAGTCTAACGTCTATTTAATGGCTGCCTCCTCCTCCTCTACTACCTTGCCTTGTCATCTTCTTCACCTTCACCCCTTCACTATCTTGTCCTGAACATTAAAAATAAAAAGCCCAACCTTCCACACTTCAAACGCTCTCTCTTATTGTGGCTGTGAAATCTTTCTTGTTTCATAAAAAAGCCCAGTCTTCGCTGTGGGCTTTACTAGTTTTTTTTCACATTCGTGAGCACCTTGGAAACATTTTCAGTGTAATACTAGCTTTCAGCTTAGCAAAGAGATTATTCAATTAAGTTTTGAATTGCACAATGTAAATTCAAGTACTAAAGCATTTTTGAATCTAACAATGAGCCAACAACTCAATGAACAAAGTTCAAAGATCAACCATTTTGAAGGTTAATGAATTCCTTTTCTTATTCCAATAATTATATGGTTAGCAAAGAAACAAGTTAACATAACAAACCAACACCAGTCTTATTTTCACAAAATAGGTAATAGAACTCAATATCATCATATCATGTTCAACAAAAGCATATATGCCCTATACATAAAATGTTCTACTCTAAGTCCTATGCTGAGTTATATCTATTCAACATACTCCTCCTGTTCATGTCATAATTTATTTATAAGACCTGATTATATATACATAGAAACGCTGGTCAAGTGGAACAGGTAGCAAACCTTAAATGGAAAACCAAAAGCAATGGAGTAGCTATGAAATCTATGGAATCTAACTGGAATACAGGGTCGTAAGCCTTAAGTATATAATTAAGTCCTTCTATTTCCACTGAACCATAGCCATGAATGTCATCAGGGTTATCCGCCAAAGAGAATGCCCTTGCAAAATTGAAGTAGCTGTAAAAAAAGAAAACAAGTTAAACAAATGAATCAAGCCAAGGAAGATTAACCCAAGAACTCAGACAACACAATTTGTATATCAAGTTTTAAATTGTGAATTCTTGAAAATATATTGGACTTCTATAACTGGAAAAAGAGACTCAGATCAGTAAAAGTTGTTAAGGGATTGAGGGACTTATTTAGTCATATAGGAGATCAGCCCTATTGGTTGCTTTTATGACAAGTAATCATTATTATTAGATGACAAATGTCTTCTAGATTTTTTTTTTTTTCCTTTGATTGCACTCGCCTTTACATTCTAAAGAAGAGGCAAACTGCTCTAGTAGTCAAGATAAGAATAGAATTAAAAGGAATTGGTGTTTGTTTAGCTCCAAGGAAAAAAGAAACTGCTCTGATCATGGATTGAATAATAAAATAAAATAAAACGAGTGAAATCAAGACATTACCATTTCAATTTCCTTCTATTTATCTTGGCAAAGAAATAAAGAAAGAAGATGAGTTATATGCAAGTCTAAATTGCGACTCACCGTGGTTCATACCATCATCATACAACACTTGTGTTGCAGAAGTAGATTTGTTTGAAGATGATATTCCCAGGGTTGAACAATCCACTCCAATAGCACCTAAAACACAAATATTAAAACTTAAGTTGGGGATTCTCTTCTGACATACTACTTGTAGACATTAAAAGAAGACATACTACTTGTATACATTAGATATGTCATATGTTAATATTAAGTTTTATCTGTCCACACCTAAATGTATCATTTTACACATAACAATTTTCTTTGGCAACTTGTAGGCATGTGGACTTACAATCTTGGACGCATGGCAAGGAAGTATCATTGAGAATATTATAATAATCCTTTGCACATTCACAGCTATACGTGAAATTTGATGTTTTGTTGCAAAAGCCACCTCCACAATCGGTCCAGTGGCAAGCTGTAAGACCAAAATAACAAATAAAAAAACTGCAACTATGAGTCTATGTCGTATAAGGTTAAAAAAATGTTATTACGATCGAAGATTGATTCATTAGCTCTGCTCCCTTTGTCTTGGACGGGTGAGGAGGCATTCATGCAGGCGTAATTGATGGTACCTAGAAAATCATCCAAAAACTATCAGCATCATCAGATCATGGAATTCTTTAATTGTTGCTAAACTAGATCAAATGTTTAATATACAATCATAAGGCTTATCAGATACAAGATCATCATCACATCTTTACAAGTGTATAATGTTTATTCCCTTCCAAGTAAGTTGGATAGATCTCAGCGCCAAACAATTCTGAGATAATTAGAGTGTGAATGACATACATCACCAATTTTAGTTAGTATGCCTAATCTTGATATTGTAGATTATGCACTGTTGTTATATTCGATCTTTACATGTTGTTCTCTTTGCAAGAAATCTAGTCCACTACAAAGTACAATTACTAGTGACCAGACAATTTATCTAACGTTTGCTAGTTTAGGACCCCTTCAACTTTCCCAAATAAATCATATTGAACTACAAAAGTATTCTGATGCCATAAAAAAACACCACAAAAAATAATAAAAAGTTACCAAGCTATTGCTACTCATTCAGTAATACAAATACAAAGCAATTCATCAACAAATTCTTTTGCAGTGTGAGGGATTGTAGTCATATATTCAAACACACATAATCCATTTGGATTTGAGAGAAAGAGAGAGCTCTTACAATCGGGAACCACACAAGGTAGAAACTTAAAGTTTTCGGCAAGGCCAAAGCTATCCTGCTTCCACCCAGGATAGCATTCACATTCAAACAAGAAGAAAGCACTTTGATTTGATGGCTTGCAAGTTCCTTTTCCACATTGCACATCTTTGCACAATTCATCTATGGTAACAAAAAGAAGAATAAAAAGATAATCAGTGTGACAAAAGTCATTTCAATCCCAACTTAGAGGTATATAGATATGAAAATCTAGAAAGAGTGGAAAACCCAGTTGTAGGAAACTGCCTTGATGGCAATTAATAACAGTGTAATACAGAAAACCAATAAAGAATGAGCTTAATTATGACCCAGGAAGGTTAAAAGAAATGTAAAGATATTAGGAGAGAGAATAAGTAAAAGGTTCAGCAACAAACCAAAGACAGGAGAGAAAAGAAGGAGCAAAAGGTAGCTTAAAGCAATCCAAGGTTGCAGAACAAACGAAACTACAAGAAAACCACTAAACCAGGGACACAAGTGGAAGCCATGTCTCACTGTCACACAAACAAAGGCAGAGTGAGAGAGAGAAGCTTGGAAAACAGGAAGCTTTTGTTGACGGAAGTTGGAAAGCTTACGTGGCTGAGCAATAAATGCTTACATGGCCAGCGGGTCGTTGGACTTCGTGGTATGGTTTTTTTTTTTTTACTCTTTTTTTTTAATAGTAGATTACATAATCGTGATTTGGGTGATTAATAACGTTCCTTTGATCACCACCGGGCCTTGTGGCCTGGTAGTATCCGGTTAACATGTAACCTTTGAATTTGGAGGTTCGAGCCCCTACAATTACTTAGCAAAAAAAAATAAATAGATAACGTTCCTTTGATCCTTTCCAAACTTCCATGAAAATGCTTATAAAAAAACAAAAAAACTTCCATGAAAATGATTGTGCAGTCAACCCATTAAAATTGATTTGGTCTAATCAAATTTATTAGGTTGGATCAATTTTTAAGGATTGGTGAGTTGGGTTGAGTTGAGTTGTAAATTATTATTATTATTATTATTTTAGTGAGTTAGGTTGGGTCCGGGTTGTAAAATTTACGAATCTACCTAACTCAACCCGATCCATGTATACTAAATATATATTTGAAATTTAAAAAAATATTTAATATATATTTAAAAATATATTATATAATTTTGTTATTTACTTTTTTTCTCATTTTCTTAAATTAAATTGAAACTCTAAGTTTTCCTTATATAGTTTGTGTTGGTTTGATGTTATTCTTATGATTATTTGGTTATAAATTTGCTATTATTTGTGGTTGTATTGTTCTAACTTCTAATTTCTAATGCTCAATTTAATAATAATAATAATTGCAATTAAAAAAAAAAAAAAAACTATCTACGTTGCTTTATGATGGATTTGGTTGGGTTGGATTTTTTTTTTTTAACCTACTATAGTGGGTTAGCTAGAAAAAACCCTTAACCTGACCAAACCGAACTGATGCATACCCTTAGAAATATACTCCCCTCCCTACGGATTTAAGGATATCAGTACATTAGTCCTATTATAAGTTATAACTATAACATAATATTCTAAATTTTAAAAATATTCTCTTGACCAAATCTTAACTATGGTTAGTGAATGTTTTTGTTGGTTAAATTTTGCTCATTGCCACCAAATTGTAGTTAGTGTTGGGTCAAGAAGGATCTTCTCAAATTTTAAAATATTCTATTATTTTTATAATTTCATTAAGGGAAAAGTTAACAGATGCCCTAAAGGTATTAGTTTAAAAAATATCTTTAAAAATTTTTTTATGGGGAAGATTTTCCTATAAAAATGGTATTAAAACTTTCTTAAGATTGTCTGTTAACAAATGCCCTAAAGGGCCCTGTTAATCGGACAATTTTATTAATAAAATGACTAATATATTGATTTTCTTAAATCTTAAGAGAGAGGAAAGTTATTTCCTATACGATTTAGGGTTGAGTGTTATTGTCCCAAACTTCAAGAGAGGTTTGTGTGATTTTCCTTGTACTTTTCTATTTTTTGATGATTCTTAGTGAGAGTTTAAACTTTGAACCTTGATGGTTATGTTGGAATACCATAAAGTATCAATTAAGTAAGTTTCAAGACTCTTGGTATGTTGTAATATGTATCTTACGAGATTGGCGCATTATAATTGATATACAATAAAAGTGTTGTTAATTTTTTTTTTTTTTTAACTGGGTAGTGTTGTTAATGTTGATATCAACATTAACAACACTTTTATTGTAATTAGCATAATTTCATTGATTTCAACATTATGCTAATTACAACACTTCCTTAAAAATATATATATATATATATATATATATATTATGCTGATTACCTTATGTCACCTTGTTTTATTAGTTTTTATCTAATAGACTGCTCTTTACCATATTACTATATATTATAGTTCATTTTTTCAATCAATAAGCATAAACTTACGTAAAAAATTATTAAAGTCATCTAAAGAATCTACCAAAAATATTCATCTCAAGAATCCGAACCCGTGTTCTGATCATTAGGATTGATCTTTATGCCACCTTTTTAAAGGAAACCATTGCCTAGTGCCAGTAGCTGATTTTGCTGCGTTTTGTCAAATATAGAAGAAACCAAACTTCTGTAAATTCCAAAGCCCAGAGGTGCTTTGATGATGGCTCTTACACCTAATAATGCGGTTCGGTTGGGTCTCATGGGTTACTTAAAAAAAAAAAAAAAGGGACTTAGGTCTTTCAATTATCATGAATTGAGAAGTATATATTAAAGTTGTTGAGGGATTGTGGGCTCATTTAGTCAAATAAGAGAACAACCTGGTGGTTGCTTTTATGACAAGTAATCATTATTTTTAGATGATATATTTTTCTAGAGTATTTTTTATCCCTTTGATTGCAGTCGCCTTTGCATTCTAAAAAATAAAAAAACTACTCTAGTAGTCAAGATAACAATAGAATTCAGAGAAATTGCCATGTTTGTTTAGCTCCAAGAAAAAAAGGAAAAAAAGAAATTGCCTTGTTCATAGATTGAATAATAAAATAAAATAAATCATGTTAAATCAAGACATTACCATATTGTACGGAATATTACTCCCCCTCGAGCCCATTATTTGTCAAAACTCATCATAGTGGCATCACGTGTAAGGCCCTACTCTAGTTGGGCCCTGACTTGTTGACACCTCATTTTGCAACCCGCATTTAACCTCACTTGGAGGGTAAAAGGGTAATTTCACCTTAGAAATATGCATCTTGATTTTGGTCATTAGATCCTTAATCTCATTTCACCAAAATGATCTTGATGTTGTAACGATCAAATCGATTAGTTATAAGCCCTAATCGGACCATCAGATTGAAAGTTATCATCAAATCAAGTTTTAATGGCCGAGATGCACTATCACAAATTGAGTCCGACCTTATGTGATTATGAACAATTAATTCCAATTGGTTATAATTATAATCAATTTGAAATTAATGATGTGTCATAATTTAATTGGTTAGGACTACATTTTATGGTAAGGTTGCATACACCTAATTAATTAGATAGTTAAACATTAATTATTCAATGAGTAATTTGTGCAATTATCTTTTAATTAGGGTAAATTTGGAACTAATTAGGTCTGAAATGGGAGTGATTGGAGCCTATTAATGTTAATTGGCAACTAATTTGGGACCTATTAATGTTAATTGTGCTGAAACTATTTTTCTAAGAAATTACTTCTGCTCACTATTTCATTGATATCTCTCAGAATATTTTGAATCTGTGAATGAGGTTAATTTTCCCAGAAACTAGACATCCAGGGCTTCAATTTGAGCACAAGAACGACACAATTCCGATCAAAATTGAGTCAGATATGAGTTTTCAAAGTTGGCTCTACAGGCTGTTACAGCAGCTACGGGAAAACCGAATTTTGGCTTGCTCCCCACTCCCACAAATCTCTCCATTTAATGCACAAAATTTCCCCAAAAGCTAAAATGAGGTCTAGGTTCATGATTCATTGTCAACCCTCATTAATGGCCTTCCATTCCTATTTCCTCCACCACTACTATATAAATCCACCTCTCCTTCATTCCAAGACAGGAGAAAAACCCCCCTTTCTTTTCCTCTCTTGAGTTCCAGGAAGTGGAGTAGTCTTGTCATATTTTGGTCTTCTTGAGACTCAAAGTATTGAGTGAGACTTACTCTTCCTCTCCTAACTCTTCTTTTCCTCCACCCATAGGACCTCCCTCAAGAGTCTCCTCATCCACCATATGGATCTTGCATGAAGGTATAATTTCTTTCCCTAACTTGTTTTTTGTGTTGCCATGATAGGAATTTAGGATTAAAGCATGATAATAACTATTTAAATTTCCTTGAATATGTTTGAATGTTCTTAAATATTATTATGTATTCTTCACATGTTCTTGGTTGTTCATCACATGTTCATGCATAACACTAGTTTTAATCCTAAATTCACATCAAAAATATAAAAAACATGTTTGTTTAATAATTCTTTCAAATGCTTGAATCTAGGATGTCACCATACACACACATTCACTAGAATTTATTTTTCAATCCAAATGCCATGTTTAATAAATTGAATTAGGGTTCATCACATGCACACACCTTAAATTCAACATGCAAATTAATTGACATATTGGATGATATGATATGAATGTTGGCCACCATAGTCTAGAAGACCGGTTTCACCAGACAAGGTGGGTGCCTAACACCTTCCCACTTTGTAACATAGCCTCCGAACTTAGATCAAGGGTTAGTAGATCAAATGCTTGTCCATGTAATTTTCAATTTTTAGATTTGTAACTAGGAAACAAAGCCATGTACTTTTTCTTAGATTGTATCTAGGACCAAAGCCATGTAATTTTCCTATGACCAATGTAAATTCAATTGAAAATTAATAAAATGATGAATTTTTCAATTTTGGTTTTCTTATTTTTCCAATAATTAAATAAGTGGCAACTCCATTGTAAAACCCTTAATCTAAAGGGAAAAATATAACTAGTCGAACCTCCATTTTGAGAGACAATAACACGACTCCACCCATTCACGTGGGTTTGGTCACACTTATAATAAAACGGGCCGGGGGCACGGTCTCTCACACTCCTGTGATACCGTGTATAGTCGTGTGTATTACTAGACTCACGAACTAGGCCCAGGCAAGCTTTGACGCCCATCAAAAGCACGAAACCACAAAACAAAGACATTTACGACATGAACGATAAAAGTGAGATCCTACCTGGTTGAGAGATACGATTTCCCAAGAAGGTAAGTCCTGGTATGCTCGGCATCACCTAAGGAGTATCGCTGCGGCAAACCCTCTAACGGTGGAACCAATTCCAATGCCACTCTCACTACCTCTCATTCCCAACTAAACACCCACTTAAGGGTAATAACATTGGACCTTCCTTCCCACTGGCCAAGAAAATAATCATGATTCTTCCACTAGCCTTGAGCTATAAATAGGAGTTGGGAATTCAAGAGGAGGGGCTGGCAATTCGAGAGTAAACACTGAGAAAAGAGGGTGATCATTCTGGAAAAGATAAGGAGAACAATTTTGAGAGTATAGGAAACAAGGGTATTTGGGTTGCCGAGTATAGGACCACCCATTATAAGAAATCCAAAAGCCCACAAAATAAATAGATTGTGGGTCCAAATAGAAGTTGGGCTCAACAACTTCTTTCGGGTACGCACAATTGGCGCCATCTGTGGGGAACTCCTAAGTAGCTATGGTTCTATTGGGGCGCGCGCACAGGAAAATGTCTGGCAGTCGGTTAGGAAGTTATGCTGAAAGTGGCTCTAGAGGGTCATCGCGGGGGCCTACATGGCGAGAAAGAAGGTAGAAAAGGCATGAAGACAGGTAGCATGAGGAGGAAGAGCAGTCCAGGCTCAAAGAGGGATTGTTTCAAACTCTTCGGACAGTATCTGACGCCTCAGGGCGCAACTGCTTCAACAGAAGGGACCAAGAGCTTGAGCGGAGGGATCAGGAGCTCGAGCGTTTACGTAAGATAGTAAGCGATTTGGAGTTGGAAGTAAGGGGCAGACATCAAAGAAGGGATCATGAGGAATGAAGTGAAAGGACGGCTAGTGTGGGGGAACCACCATGCGGTAGAGTCCTATCAATCCAGGTCTCATCGGCACCGCGATCGTTCTCGGGAGTATGCGGACCGTGATTCGACTTCCCCGGATGAAGGACGACCTCGAAATGTGGCTATAGACACAATGAGCCAGGCGTTATGCCAAGCTGCCTGATCGCCATTCTCGAGAGATATTGAAGGTGCGCCGATGCCAAGCAGATTCACAGAGCTACCATTCAACTCCTACAATGGAAAGATAAACTTGGTAGAATATGTAAGCCATTACATTCAAATGATCTCTTTGCACGCTCAAAATGATGCTTTGATGTGTAAATTTTTCCCTTCGAGCCTCGGTCCCACTGCTTTGAGATGGTTCAACAGATTAAGAAAAGGCTCGATCCATAGTTTTTCCAAATTGATCCAGGAATTTGGTGTACGATTCATGACCTGCAGCCGAGTTTCGCAGCCCGTGGACGTGTTACTGTCAATGAAAATGGGGGCTGGGGAGACCCTTTGCAACTACGCTAACCGATACTGAGAGCTGTATAACAAGATCGACGGGGAGAATGAAAAGATTGCAGTGCAATTTTCAAATGGGGTTGCCCGAGAAGTCCAGACTGAGGGAATCATTGACGAGAAGGCCTCCCAAGGATATGAGGTAGTTGATGAGGCATATCGAGGAGTATAAGCGGTTGGAAGATGATCAGTTACAGAGCAAGGGGAAAGCCCCGGTCATAAATCATCATCGGAATATCGGTTTCCAACCCAGACCCTGGAAGGATTTGAGCCTCAAGGAATGGGAGAAATGAATGTAGCCTTCAAGGAACTAGCACACAAGATTGTCGATCGAATAAAAAATGAGCCATACTTTAGGTGCGGAACAAGATGGGGGGTGACCCATCAAGAAGAAACCAGAATTTGTATTGTACATACTACAAAGATAAAGGGCACACCATCGAGCAGTGCAAGGTATTGAAAGACCATCTAGAACAGTTGGTAAAAGCAGGGCATCTGAAAGAGCTTTTTGGCGGCAAGAAGAAATCAAGAGGCCCGGTAGGCAGATCGGTTGCACGAAAATCCTTTCTCACCCCCTTTGGGAGTGATTAAAGTCATCCATGCAGTTCCAAAGGGTGCTCTAGTGTCCAGGACAAGAAGGATATTGGTCGTGGTACTAGTAGAAAGTTGCGCGGTCGAGCATTCTCTTGGGAAGAAGCTGAGGTACATTAAATAGCCCATTGCTTTTGATGATGATGATATGGAAGGCACCATTCAGCCGCACGACAATGCTTTGGTAGTCACGGCCCGCGTAAGGGGTTTCATAGTAAAAAGAATAATGATAAATCAGGGAAGCGGTGCGGATGTAATGTACCTCGATTTGTACAGGGGGCTTAGGCTGAAGAAAGAAGACTTGTCCAAGTATGATACGCCATTGATTGGATTTGATAGCCATATGGTAATTCTAGAAGGGCAGATTTCACTCCCTGTCAGCATGGAGGGTAAAGAGGTAACTGTAGCGTTCATAGTGGTCGCTTCTTTCTCACCATACATAACAATTCTTGGAAGGCCATGGATTCATGACATGAGGGCCGTACCGTCCACCTTGCATGTAAAGGTTAAGTTCCACACCGAGGATGGAATCGTGGTGATAAGGGGCAATCAACAGGTAGCCATGCAGTGCTTAGTGGCCGCAGCCAACCGAGAAACTGGGTAAAGGGAGTCCACCAAGAAAAACCCCTTATAGCAATTACAGCAACCCCAAGAGGAAGTGAGGGCCAGCTGTGCCGAGGACCTGGTAAAAGTAAAGATTCTACCGGATTGTGAAAGGAGTTTCTTGATAGGGGCAAGACTGAAGGACAAAGAGAAGGTGGAGTTGTTGCTTTTTCTTGTACAAAACGTGGACGTGTTTGCTTGTAGTCCATACGAGGTGCCCAGGGTTGACCCTGAATTTATAGTTTACAAGCTTAATATGGACCCTTTATACCCTCCTAAGAAGCAGAGGTTGAGAAGATCGGCTAAAGAGCATGTCGAAGTCGCCAGATAAGAGGTTAGGAAGTTGAAGAAAGTCAGAGCCATAAAAGAAACGTTCTTTCCAAAGTGGTTTGCAAACACTATGGTAGTAAGGAAGAAGAACGGTAAGTGGAGGGTCTGTGTTGACTTTACTAATTTAAACCGAGCATGCCCAAAGGATCCTTTCCCGATGCCGAAGATTGATCAATTGGTAGATGCAACGTACGGGCACCCAAGGATGAGTTTTTTGGATGTTTTCTAGGGTTATTACCAAATTGCCTTAGATTTCGAGGATCAGGAAAAGACTGCATTCATAATGCCTGATGCTAATTATCATTACACCGTAATGCCATTCAGATTGAAAAACGCGGGAACCACTTATCAATGAATGATGACAAGGATGTTCATTGGCCATATGGTTGAGGTATACATTGATGACATGGTGATAAAAAGCGGGCAAGAATGGCAACATATTAACGAGGAATTGCCAAGTGTTTTATGGGTATACTGGACAACCCCGAGGAGATCCACTGGAGAGACACCATTTTCTCTAACTTTTGGAGCAAAGGCTGTCATTCCAGCTGAGATAAACCTATGCAGCGCTCAAGTTGCAGGATTCGCTCCAGCCAAGAATGAAGAATTGATGTTCGGACAGCTAAACTTGTTGAAGGAGCACCACAACGCGGTGACTATTCAGCTGCCAAAGTATCAGCAGAAGCTCGCTCGTAGGTACAACAGAAGCGTGAGGAGAAAGGAGTTTACCGTGGGAGATTTAGTACTTCGTAAGATTGTGGGGAATACACGAGACATTAATGCGAGGAAATTAACCCCGTCTTAGGAAGGGCCCTATAGAGTGACCGCCATTGCAGGTGTAAGAGCATACTACTTGGAGGATTTGGAGAAAAGACCGCTTCCTTGGCCATGGAACATTCACAACTTAAAGAAGTTTTATCATTGACTAGTTGTACACCAGGGTGCAAATTGAATGTAATCGTGCATATATGTTTACATGTTAATATGATGGAATTTATTCATGCAGATGCATTTAACTCCATTACTGTTAATTTATTATTGTTGGTCAACCAATACGGAGAAAGTTGAGTAGACTAAGGAACCTAATTCTACGCTAAGGACAGAAACCTGTCCTCGGTTCGATCTTCATCACTGAGTAGGTGGAAACCTTAAACTATAATATTCTAAGAACAGAAACCTATCCTCAGTTTGATCTTCATCACCGAGCAGGTGGAAACCTTAAGCTATAATATTCTAAGAACAAAAACCTGTCATCGGTTCGATCTTCATCACTGCGCAGGTGAAAACCTTAAGAAATTTCTCTTTGGTTCGATCTTCATCACCGAGCAACTAGAAACCTTAAAGTAAAATATTCTAAAGACAAAAACCTACTCTCGGTTCGACCTTCATCACTGAGTGGGTGGAAACCTCATACTAAAGGAATCCTAAGGATACAAATCTCCCCTCAGTTCATTTTCCCCGCCGGGCACGCAAAACCCCAAGCTTGAGGCAACATCTAAGGCCCGAAACCTGTTCTCGGTTCGATGTATATTGCTGAGCAAGTGCCGGTCATGAATCAAAACATAGTCAACCCTGATGTGGGTTCCCCACCACCGTGTATGAGAAAATAAGGTATGATAAGCAAATTAACCACAATCATGAGTAAATGCGGGAATTATCAACATGCACAGATGTGTTTAAAAGTAGTAAAACAAACAATTTTTCATCTCAACAAGATTAATTAGAAACCATTTGAAGATTAAATAAATTGTTCCATCGCCACAGCCCGATGACCTAGGCTTACTAAAAAAAATAAACAAAAAAAAAAAAGAGAAAAAAGAAGCTAAGTCTTTATGCGGCTAGGTCGGTTGGTTGAGGTTGAATAGTAGGTTGACCGGGTGAATCATCAGCTGTCTGGAATGTAGGGGGTGCCTGCGTTTGAACATTTTCGGCTCCGATATGAACATTCCTTGTAACCTCCAGATCGCTCGCACTAACTCCCTCATGCTAGGGGTATCTTCCTCATCCTTAGCACTAGCTTGACTCTAAACGAGGTTGGGAGGGGTTGGATAAGGGATCTGCTTCGGATTCCACAGGGGAGAATCCTCAGCCACTCCTATTGCTTAAAGGGCAGCCAACCACCCCTCCTCGAACCCATGATGTAGAGCTTGGTGGATGATATGATCCACTGAGTTTTCAGCTTTCATGAAGCTCGCGTTATACCACTTGTCCTCGCAGGCTTCAAGGGTTTCTTTCAAGTCAGCAATCTAATCGGCTTGGGCCAAGTTTAGGTTGCCCATCGTCGCAAGTTTGAACTCAGTCTCACCTAGATTGGTCACCATGTCAATCAGCTTGCTCTCCATCGCCAACCGAGCTTTCTCGGCACCCCGTGCCTTTCTCTCAGAGGCCGCAGTAGCTTCACCCTTCTCCTGGGCCATGGCCTCAACAACATCCTTCAATGCCTTCTCCCAATCAATTACTTCAGCAGCCTCCTTTTGTCCTCATTAATGACATGAGTCAGTTGCGTGGCCTGATGACATGACAATGATAATTATAAAATGGTAAGACAAGAAAGATATCTACATATTGTGACACATGGAAGAAGACAAGGCAGAAGATTACCGTGATGGTGTGCCACTGCAGCCACTTGGCTAGCAACTCGTTATTACCTTCTGAGAGGAAGTGGGCATCCTTGGGCAGATAGAGACCCTGTGCCAAGCTCTGGACAACTTGGCCCCCTTCGCCTTGTGCCCATATCCGCACATTAGTGTTCAATGACAAAGTTTTGTTGCCCAGTCTAAAGGCAGGCTGCCAAACCGCTAGCTGGGAAGAGGATGCCACGTTGGTCCCAGCCTGGACTGGCGGTTGAGGAACACCAATCGGCTCATGGATCTTGGGCCTACCTTTTGAGCGGGACAAGGTCTTTGGTGGAGCGTCACCCGAGATGAGAGTGGTTTTCTAGGTGGTGTGTTTTCTCTTCTTGCTCTCACCGATAAGAGGAGTCTGCCCTTTACCCTGGGGGAGCTGAGGTTGAGCCGCGGGGTTCGCACCGGGTAAGAATCGAGCAAGGGTCATCATTCTCTGCTTCACCATTCTCTAGGCTTGATCGGCCTTAGAGCCCGAAGTACTGACCGGCTCAGCTGTTTCTCTCTCGGCTAATAGGGCGGGGGCTTCAGGCTGTTCAACGGCAATGCGTCTCCTTCGATTTTGAGACACACGCTGAGTAGACTCGTCCTTCACTGGAGTGAGATAGTTTATAGTAGTGTAACGGGGCCCGAGGTCTCGAGCTTCACCTGTGGTAAGTGTGGGAGGGAGGAATTTTGCGTGAAGAACATCTATATACGAAAGGAGAGGGCTGTCTATTAATAGCGTCTGGTTGAAAAATTGCCAGGTGGTATACACTGGTGTGACATCAAGTATCAAATGAGACGCTCGGAGTTGTTCGTCATCGTGCACAAAAATCTTCGATCTAAGTACAAAATTAAGATCTCGCTCGTGTACAACTCGGAGATCCGGCTGGAACCTTTTTAACTCTACAACAAAAGAACCGATCGGTTCAATATGCAAACAGTAAGGAAATACAAAACTAAAGCAAATGGGGATTCTCAGTACCGACCAACATCACGTGGAGAAAGCGGGAAAAATAGCTCATTGGCAAGCCAGTTGCCACACACCCAAACAAACTCTCCTGCCGAGTTTCTATTAGAGTCGGGAAAACAAGGTATAAGCTGGACTCGCATACCTCTAATCTTTAAATAATAGTCACTTGAAATTTTGCCGCATAATTTATTCATGAAGTTGATGATATGATGGTCTAATTGCAGCCCAAACATTTGATTTAGTCGGTTAACACAACTACCGACTCTATAAAAGTTTAGGGAGAGTTGGTCAGGGCACAAGCCATAGAACCCAAGGGTGTGTATAATGAAGGGGTCTATGGGAAATCTAACACCACCCTCGAGTATGGACATTAACGGAAAGAACGCAACATTCGAATCGGCTACCCTCTTGAGGGCGATGTCGCCCTTATGTCATTATGCAACATCAACATCCCCTGGGTCACCAAAGGCTTCTCTAAAATTAGCCAAGGTAGACTCATGGGTAAGGAGGTGAGAAAATCCCATTCTCAAAGTATGAAGTGAAGAAGAAATGAAAAAAACAAAAGATAAAGAAGACTTACTTTAAACTCTAGAGAATGAGGAACTGGAGTGAGTGTTTTTTCGTAGAGGACGATGCTCGGCAGAGAGAAGATTGAAGGAGAAAGGACGTAGAAAGTGAAATTGAAACCCAGGAAAGACTATATATGGAGGTTAAGGAATTTAATGAGGCAAGAAGCGGTAAAAACCCCTTTTCAACTTTTTGGTAACCTCTCCACACGTGTGGGAGTCATTCACGAACCGTCATACGGTTCGCCAACCGACAGGTTATAATTGTTGACATGACAGCCTGACACAGCGTTGCTTTCAAGAAGACCTCGATAATTGTCTTCTCCGTGCATAGAAGGGCGTTTGGTATTCTCTGGGAATCATCATTGCAACACGGGCTTCCCTTAATCCGCCCTCAGTATCTCGCCTCTTTAGACTCCTTGGGTAATGCTTGGTTCACAGAATCCTTGATTCATGACCGAGAGCTGAACATGAATCAAGGGAGGGATTTTGTACAGAATATTACTCTCCCTCGAGCCCATTATTTGTCAAAACCCATCATAGTGGTGTCACGTGTAAGACCCTGCTCTAGTTGGGCCCTGACTCCTAGTACACCATGCATAGTCGCATGTATTACCGGACCAGTGAAACAAAGACATTTACGACATGAACGGTAAAAGTGAGATCCTACCTGGTTGGGGGATACAATTTCCCAAGAAGGTGAGTCCCGGTATGCTCGGCATCACCTAGGGAGTATTGCTGCCGAGTGAACCCTTTAACAGTGGAATCAATTCCAATGTCACTCTCACCACCTTCCACTCTCAACTAAACACCCACTTAAGGGTAATAGCATTGGACCTCCCTTCCCACTGGCCACGAAAATAATCATGATTCTTCCACTAGCCTTGGGCAATAAATAGGAGCTGGGAATTCAAGAGGAAGGGCTGGAAATTCAAGAGTAAACACTAAAAAAAGAGGGTGATCATTCTGGAAAAGATAAGGAGAACAATTCTGAGAGTACAGGAAACAAAGATAGTTGGGTTGCCGGGCATAGGATCACACATTGTAGGAAATCCAAAAGCCCACAAAATAAATAGATTGTGAGCTCAAATAAAAGTTGGGCTCAACAGCTTCTTTCAGGTACGCACACATATTAATTTCCTTTTATTTATCTTGGCAAAGAAATAAAGCAAGAAGATGATTTATATACAAGTCTAAATTGCAAGCCTCACCATGGTTCTTACCATCATTAGAGACTATTGGGGTTGCTGACGTAGATTTATTTGAAGATGATATCCCTAGGGTTGAACAATCCGTTCCAATTGCACCTAAAACACAAATATTAAAATTTAAGTTGGGGATTCTTTTCTGACATACTACTTGTACATAATATATTAGATATATATTATGTACAAGTAGTATTAAGTTCCAATTGTTCACACCTAAATGTATCATTTTAACTATATGAGCATTAGCATCGGTGGTGTCAAATTGCTAAATTTAACAACAATATAACTAAAGTGGGGCTACATCAGTGGCCTCTTGAGCTAAAATAATGTTTCTTTCCTTTTTATTCTCTTTTTTTTTTTTTCTTTTTCTTTCTCTTCCTATTCCACACTTCCAGTCACTCTCTCTTCGATACATAGTCTCACCCCCTTCCCTTTAATTTTTTTTCTTTTCTTTTCCTCCACTCTTGCCAACCCATCTTTTCCTAAAAGAATCTCCTTCAATGGCATCCTCAAAATCCATAGATGATAGGTTCCGGGCCCGAGCCAAAAAGGTGTTCAGAATCCTCCAAATCATTGCCATGGGGTCCGTCACCGACGAGAATGGAAGTGATATATAGTCTTATCAAATTTGTACATTCATATCAAATTGACAACACTGATAAATAATTCGATTTGTGGTTTGGGTTTTTGAGATCAAACCTTTTTTTATTATTTACTTTCTCTTTG
The DNA here is from genome assembly GCA_032878915.1 of Castanopsis chinensis. Taxonomy (NCBI): domain Eukaryota; kingdom Viridiplantae; phylum Streptophyta; class Magnoliopsida; order Fagales; family Fagaceae; genus Castanopsis; species Castanopsis chinensis. Next base: position 1,518,620 of record JAVQMG010000039.1, read on the forward strand.
GTCGTGTGGTGTTTTATGTTCTGTGTGGTGGTTTTGGTTGTGGCCATGCGATGGTTTCCATGGCTATGGTAATGGTTGCGGCTGTTGTTTATTGTATTGAAAATATTGTTTTATTGTATTGTTTATATTATTTTAATGCGTTGAATACTAAAATAAAACCATTGATGTTGAGTATATTGTAAAGTAAGGTGGTAAAATAGATAAAGTAAGTTTTTGAAGAGTTAAGAACTAAAATTTTTAGCTCCACCAATGCTAATGCTCTAACAATTTTCTTTAGCAACTTGTAGGCATGTGCACTTACAATCTTGTAAACACGGCAAGGAAGTATCATTGAGAATATTATAATAATCCTTTGCACATTCACAACTATATGTGAAATTGGATGATTTGTTGCAAAAGCCACTTCCACAATTGGTCCAGTAGCACGCTGTAAAACCAAAATAACAAAATTAATAAATTAATATTAAAAAAAGAAAACTGCAACTATGAGTATGTGTCATTTAAGGTTAAAAAAATGTTATTACGATCGAAGATTGATTCATTAGCTCTGCTCCCTTTGTCTTGGACGGGTGAGGAGGCATTCGTGCAGGAGTAATTGATGGTACCTAAGAAAACATCCAAAAACTATCAGCATCATCAAATCATGGACTTCTTTAATGGTTGCTAAACTAGATCAAAGGTTTATTATACAATCGTAAGGCTTAACATCCAACATGTAAAGTAAAAAATAGAAAATTACTCTTCAGGTCAGGTACAAGATCATCATCACATCTTTACAAGTGTTTAATGTTTATCCCTTCCAAGTAACTTGGACAGATCTCAGCGCAACACAACTCTATGAGATAATTAGAGTGTGATTGACATACATCACCAATTTTAATTAGTATGTCTAATCTTGATATTGTAGATTATGCACTGTTGTTATTCGATCTTGACATCTTGTTCTCTTTGCAAGAAATTTAGTCCACTACCAAAGAACAATGACTACTGAACACAAAATTTTATCCTACTCTTACGACCCCTTCAACTTTCCCAAATAAACCATATTGAACTAAAAAAAGTATTCTGACGCCCTCAAAAACACCACAAAAACTAATAAAAAGTTACCAAGCTATAGCTACTCATTCAGTAATACAAATACAAAGCAATTCATCAACAAATTGTTTTGCAGTGTGAGAGATTTTAGACATATATTCACACACACATAAGCCATTTGGACTCTTACAATCGGGAACCACACAAGGTAGAAACTTGAAGTTTTCGGCAAGGCCAAAGTTATCTTGCTTCCACCCAGGATCGCATTCGCATTCAAACAAAAAGAAAGCGCTTTGATTTGATGGCTTGCAAGTTCCTTTTCCACATGCCACTTCTTTGCACACATAATCTGTGTTAACAAAAAGAAAACAAAAAAAGATAATCAGTGTGACAAATTTCATTTCAATCCCAACTTATAGTCATACAGATATGAAAATCAAGAAAGAGTGGAAGACCCAGTTGTAAGAAACTGCCATGATGGGAATTAATAACAGTATAATACAGAAAGCCAATAAAGAATGAACTTCATTATGACTCAGGAAGGTTAAAAGACATATAAAGATATTAGGAGGAAGAATAAGTAAAAGGTTTAAAAACAAACCAGAGACAGGAGAGAAAAGAGGGGGCCAAAGGTAGCTTAAAGCAATCCAAGGTTGCAGAACAAGCAAAACTATAGGAAAACCAGTAACACAAGCGGAAGCCATGTCTCACACAAACAAAGACAGAGTGAGAGAGAGGGAAGCTGTGCTTTGCATTTAATGGGCTAATCGAGACAGTTTGAAAAAATCGGAAGCTTTATTTGTTGGTGGAAGTGAGAAAGCTAACGTCTCTGAGCACTAAATGCTTACATGGCCAGGTTGGGTGGGTCGATGGACTTTGGGGTATGATTTTTTATTTTCTAGTACATTACATAATTGAGATTTCAGATTTGGGTGACTACATGCCTTTCCAAGAAATGAGCGTGCAGCCGCCAACCCGTTAAAATTGATTGGATTTAAATTTGTTTGGTAGAGTTGATTTTTAGGGGTTGAATGGCTGGGTTGAGATGTGAATTTTTTTTTTTTTTAATAGAGGGTCTGGTCAGATTGGATTCGAATCATAAATTTTATAAATCCATCTAACTCTACCCAACTCACATATATTGAATATATATTTAAAATTATAAAAAAATATATTTAATATGTATATAAATATATTATACAATTTTGTTATTTATTTTTTTCTCATTTTCTTAAATAAAATCCAAACTTTAAGTTTTCCTCGTATTGTTTCTGTTGGTTTGGTGTTATGATTATAATTATTTAGTTATAAATTTGCTCTTATGTGTTGTGGTGTTGTTTTAATGCTCAATTTAATAATAATAATAATAATAATAATAGTAGCAGTAGTAGTGGGATTTTTAACCCACTATGGTGGAATGGGTGGAAAAAACCCCTCAACCTGAGCCTTAGAAATGACACTCCCCTCCATTTAGATTTAAGGAAATCAGTACATTAGTCATTCCATTATATGCTATAACAGTAACAAAATACTCTAAATTTTTTAAAAAAATTCTCTTGACCAAACCTTAACCATAGTTAGTGAAAGTTTTTGTTGGTTAAATATTGCTTCCTTGCCACCAAATTGTAGTTAGTGTTATGTCAAGAAGGATCTTCTCAAAATTTAAAAGATTTTATTATTTTTATAATTTTATTAAAGGAAAAGTTAACAAATGACTTAAAGGTATTAGTTTAGGAAATATTTTTAAAAACTTTTTATGGAAAAATATTTTCTTATAAAAATGGTACTAAAATTTTTTGAAAATTTTCCATTAACAAGTGCCCTAAAGGACCCCCACTAATCAGACCATTTTATTAATAAAATGACTAATATGTTGATTTAATTAAGAGTTTAAAGTTTACCGTCTACAGTCTTTATTTTTCGAATTTAAACCCAAATCCTTGAAAGTATAATATATTCTTTTACACTCCCACTTCTTTTTACACACTTTTTCAGGTAAGTTCAACAACCCATTCAAACGTATGACTCTTTGCATATTCACTTTTTAATTAAGATTTTAAAGTCTAGAGTCTAAAGTCTTTATTTTCCAAATTTATATCCACATTAGTGAAAGCGTAATAAATTCTCTCTCACTCTCACTTCTTTTTACACTCTTTTAGGCAAGTTTAACAACTTATTCAACCGCACACTCTTGGTGCAGTGGACACTTCACAAGTATAAGTGCTTGTGAGATATGAGGGGCAAGGGCCGAGGTAAGTCTCCAAGAGAAAGCTGCACACATATATACACTTAGATTATGCTAAAGTAAAAATTCTATCTTGTATATAAAAAATAAAAATAAAAACTTATTCAAATTATTTTGTGCATATACACTTTTTAATTAAGAGTGCAATGTCTAGAGTCTACTCTAGAGTCGAAAGTCTTTCTTTTCCAAATTAAAACTACATTCTTGAAGGCATAATAAATTCTCTTTCACACGCACTTCTTTTTACATATTTTTTCAAGCAAGTTCAACAACTCATTCAAACGGATGACTCTCAGTAATGGATGGTGCTAGGCAATGTCTAGAAATCTAAGCTGCCCCAAAATAAAAATTATATTTAATATTTAATTTTTTTTTTCTTATTTAACTCTTCTAAAATTAAAATTTGAATAACCTAAAATTTTTTAAGACACAGTTGAAATAAGCTTGAATATAATAAATTAAGTGTGCAAGCCGGTGCAACAGTGTTTGAATTTCGAAGTCTAACGTCTATTTAATAGACATGGCAAAATGGGTCAGAAATTTCTGACCCAACCCGAACCCAAACCCGATTTTTTGACCCAAAGCAAAAACAAGTTGACCCATGACCCAACCCGATCCGAGTTTTTTTTTTTTTTTTTTTGCGGGGTCAACTCAACCCAGCCCGACCTTGAATCATTTTTTTAAAACTTTTTTTTTTGGTAAAAAAATAAAATAAAATTAAGACAATAGTAGTTTAATTGTTTATTGTGAGCTTTAAGGGAACAATTCATACATTCACACAACTACATGCAAATTGATTGAAAGATAAATGGTTGAGCATTCTGTAATAAGTAAAGATTTTTAGATATCAAATAACAAAGTACGTGCCAAGATAATATGGTTATAGTAGAGTTAAAAATATAGATTTAAAATTGTAGACATGTATGAGAAATATTCATAAGTGTGAAAATAGTGAATCCAAAGTATCAAATTAGCATAAATTATGAATGCTTAGACCTATTTCTTAACAATCTATATCCAAAATAAACGACTTTTCAAAATAAATTATGATATTTCCTAGAGTGTGTACTGCTTAACAATGATATGATATTCATAAAAGAGACCGTGTATAAATAAGTAAGCAATCAAACTTTAATATATATCTCAAATTGACATAGAGTGCCAACCACAATTGATAATAGATTATAAAATTAATTTTTAAGATTCTAAATGTCTTATATGTTTTTATTCTTAATCAAATGAGTTATCCAATAAGTCATTTGTAATTTTGTTTTATATTTTAGGATGTTGATATTGTGTAGAAATAAAACATGTGTATTTGTTTTACTTATTTTTGTATTATTTTGTTTTAGATAGCAATGTTAGGATTTGTATAATTTTAAAATTATTGAATAAGTATTAACAAGTTTAACTGAATTCATTCTTGATATAAGTGGTAAATTCAAAATAATGCATTTTACATCAAGTAATTTGTTGCATAATTTTCCAAATGACAAATACATGTTGTTTTCTTTATAAAAATAAAAAATAAAAAAAATTCACGCAAAAAATACGAGTCAACCAAACCCAACCCGACCTGACCCGCAACCCGATTAACCCGAACCCGTTTTTAACCCGCTTAAGATGACCCGTTTTTTACCCGTGACTCGCAACTCGATTGACCCAACCCGACCCGACCTGACCCGCCCCGCCCGTTTTGCCATGTCTACTATTTAATGGCCTCCTCCTCCTCCTCCTCCTCCTCCTCTACTACCTTGCCTTGTCACCTTCTTCACCTTCACCCCTTTACTATCTTATCCTGAACATTAAAATATAAATAAAAAAAGCCCAAACTTCCACACTACAAACCATCTCTCTTATTGTGGCTATGAATTCTTTCTTGTTTCAAAAAAAAGCCCAATTTTTGCTGTGGGCTTCACTAGTTTTTGTTCACATTCATGAGCAACTTGGAAACATTTTCAAAGTAATACTGGCTTTCAACTTAGGAAAGAGATTGTTCAAATTAAGTTTTGAATTGAACAATGTAAATTCAAGCAATAAAGCATTTGTGAATCCAACAATGAGCCAACAACTCAGTAAACAAAGTTCAAAGATCAGCCATTTTGAAGGTTAATGAATTCCATTTCTTATTCCAATAATTATATGGTTAGTAAAGAAATAAGTTAACATAACAAATCAACACCAGCCTTTCTTTCTCAAAATAGGTAATAAAACTCAATATCATCAAATCATGTTCAACAAAAGCATATATGTCCTATACTTAAAATGTTCTACTTTAAGTCTTGTGTTGAGTTATATCTATTCAACATACTCCTCCCAGTTCATGTCATAATTTATTTATAGGTCCTGATTATATATACATAGAAATGTTGGTCAAATGGAATAGGTAGCAAACCTTAAATGGAAAACCAAAAGAAATGGAGTAGCTATGAAATCAATGGAATCTAACGGAAATGCAAGGTCGTAAGCCTTAAGTATATAATTAAGTCCTTCTATTTCCACTGAACCATAGCCATGAATGTCATCAGGGTTATCAGCCAAAGAGAATGTCCTTGTAGAATTGAAGTAGCTGTAAAAAAAGAAAACAAGTCAAACAAATGAATCAAGCCAAGGAAGATTAACCCAAGAACTCAGATGACTCAATTTGTATATCAAGTTTTAAATTGTGAATTCTTGAACAGATATTGGAGATCTATAACCAGAAAAAGAGACTAAGATCAATAAAAGTTGTTAAGGGATTAAGGGACTTATTTAGTCAAATAGGAGAACAGCCCTATTGGTTGCTTTTATGACAAGTAATCATTATTTTTAGATGACAGATATCTTCTAGATTATTTTTTTTTCCTTTGATTGCACTCGCCTTTGCATTCTAAAGAAGAGGCAAACTGCTCTAGTAGTCAAGACAACAATAGAATTTAGAGGAATTGCTGTTTGTTTAGCTCAAAGGACAAAAAAGAAACTGCTCTAATCATGGATTGAATAATAAAATAAAATAAAACGAGTTAAATCAAGACATTACCATTTCAATTTCCTTCTATTTATCTTGGCAAAGAAATAAAGCAAGAAGATGATTTATATGCAAGTCTTTAATGCGACTCACCATGGTTCATACCATCATCATACAACCCTTGTGTTACGAGATTAGATTTGTTTGAAGATGATATTCCCAGGTTTGAACAATCCATTCCAATAGCACCTAAAACACAAATATTAAAACTTAAGTTGGGCTTTCTCTTCTGACATACTACTTGTATATAAGACATTAGAAGAAGACATACTACTTGTATACATTAAATATGTCATATGTTAATATTAATTTTTATCTGTCCACACCTAAATGTATCATTTTACCCATAGCAATTTTTATTGGCAACTTGTAGGCATGTGCACTTACAATCTTGGAAGCATGGCAAGGAAGTATCATTGAGAATATTATAATAATCCTTCGAACATTCACAGCTATATGTGAAATTTGATGCTTTGTTGCAAAAGCCACCTCCACAATTGGTCCAGTAGCACGCTGTAAGACCAAAATAACAAAATTAATATATTAATTTAAAAAAAAAAAAAAAAAAAAAAACTGCAACTATGAGTCTATGTCATATAAGGCTAAAAAATATGTTATTACGATCGAAGATTGATTCATTAGCTGTGCTCCCTTTGTCTTGGACGGGTGAGAAGGCATTCATGCAGGAGTAATTGATGTTACCTAAAAAAATCATCCAAAAACTATCAGCATCATCAAATCATGGAATTCTTTAATTGTTGCTAAACTAGATCAAATGTTTAATATACGATCATAAGGCTTATCATCCAACATGTAAAATAAAAAATTACACTTCAGGTCAGGAACAGGATCATCATCACATCTTTACAAGTGTTTAATGTTTATCCCTTCCAAGTAAGTTGGACAGATTAGGTATCAATGCAACACAACTCTATGAGATAATTAGACTGTGATTGACTTACATCACCAAGTTTAGTTAGTATGTCTAATCTTGATATTGTAGATTATGCACGGTTGTTATTTGATCTTGACATCTTGTTTTTTTTGCAAGAAATTTTGTCCACTGCGCTTGACTACTGTCGTAACTGTCCCCACAATTTTATCTAACTTTTAGTTTAGGACCCCTTCAACTTTCCCAAATAAACCATAATTAACTACAAAAGTGTTCTGATGCCATCAACAAACACCACAAAAACTAATAAAAATTTACCGAGCTATTGCTAGTCATTCAGTAATACAAATACAAAACAATTCATCAACAAATTCTTTTGCAGTGTGAGGGATTGTAATCATATTCACACACGCAAAGCCATTTGGATTTGAGAGAGAGAGAGCTCTTACAATCGGGAACCACACAAGGTAGAAACTTGTTGTCGGCAAGGCCATAGTTAGCATGCTTCCACCCAGGATTGCATTCACATTCAAACAAGAAGAAAGCGCTTTGATTTGATGCCTTGCAAGTTCCTTTTCCACATACCACTTCTTTGCACACATCATCTGTGGTAACAAAAAGAAAAGAAAAAGATAATCAGTGTGGCAAAAGTCATTTCAATCCCAACTTATAGTCATACAGATATGAAAATCAAGAAAGAGTGGGAGACCCAGTTGTAAGAAACTGCCCTGCTGGGAATTAATAACAGTACATTACAGAAAGCCAATAAAGAATGAGCTTAATAATGACTCAGAAGGTTAAAAGAACTGTAACGATATTAGGAGAGAGAATAAGTAAAAGGTTAACAACAAACCATAGACAGGAGAGAAAACAGGGGGGAAAAGGTTGCTTAAAGCAATCCAAGGTTGCAGAACAAGCAAAACTACAAGAAAACCAGTGACACAAGTGGAAGCCATGTCTCACACAAACAAAGGCGGAGTGGGTTAGACCAAAAATAAGAAAGGCAGAGTGAGAGAGAGAAGCTGTGCTTTGTATTTAACGGGCTAATCGAAACAGTTTGAAAAAACAGGAAGCTTTTGTTGATGTAACTAACATGATAGAGCAATAAATGCTTACATGGCCAGGTAGGTGGGTCGTTGGACTTTGGGAATTTGCGGTGTGGGTTTTTTTTTTTTTTGTGTGCAAATTACATAATCGAGATTTGGGTAATTACATTCCTTTCCAAACTTCCATGGAAATGATTGTGGAGTTAACCTGTCAAAACCAATTGGATTTAATCAAATCTGTCAAGTTGGGTCAGTTATTAATGGTTAATTGGTTGGGTTGAGTTATGAATTTTTTTTTTTTTTTTTAAAGTGGGCTTGGTTGGAATTTAGTTATAAGATTCACAAATCTACCTAATTTGACCCGATCCACATATATTGGATATATATTTAAAATTAAAAAAACATATTTAATATATATTTAAAAATAAATTATACAATATTGTTATTTACTTTTTTCCCTTTTTCCTAAATAAAATCCAAACTCTAAGCTTTCCTCATATAGTTTGTGTTGGTTTGCTGTTATGCTTATGATTATTTAGTTATAAATTTGTTCATATTTGTGATGATGATGATGGTAATAATAATAATCATAATCATAATAAACTGTCCAACCCATGGGTCTAACTCGATCTACATGGGTTAGGTTGGAACCTTGTGATAAATTGAGTTGGGTTTGATTTTTTTTAACTCACTATGGCGGGTTGGGTTGAAAAAACCTTCAACCCGACCTAACCTAACTAACACATGCACACCCTTGGAAATGACACTCCCCCCATTTAGATATAAGGAAATCAATACATTAGTCCTTCCATTATAAGCTATAACAGTAAGAAAATATTCTAAAATTTAAAAAAATTCTCTTGACCAAACCTTAGCCATGGTTAGTGAAGGTTTTTGTTGGTTAAATATTGCTTCCTTGCCACCAAATCATAGTTAGTGTTGCGTCAAGAGGGATCTTCTCAAAATTTAAAATATTTATTATTTTTATAATTTTATTAAGAGAAAAGTTAACAAATGCCTTAAAGGTATTAGTTTAATAAATATTTTTATAAACTTTTTATAGGAAAAGTCTTTCTTATAAAAATGGTACTAAAACTTTCCTAAATTTTTCCATTAACTAGTGACCTAATGGGTCCTCGTTAATCAAACCATTTTATTAATAAAATGAATAATATGTTGATTTTCTCAAATTTTAAGAGAGGGGAGAGTTATTTCCCATAAGATTTACGATGAAGTGTTAATGTCCCAAAATTCAAGAGAGGTTTGTGTAATTTTCCTTTTACTTTTATTTTTTTTAATAATTCATATTAAGGGTTTGAACTTCTTTTTTTTTTTTTTTTTTTTTGAGAAGGAATACTCTGAATTTCATTCAAGAAAAACCAATCGTGATCGGCGAAGACTGAAGAGAACAAAAACCAAGTTTGGAGGAACATCCTCCATCCATACCAACAAACCTCTAACATGTTTAGTTAGGTTGTGAGATATAATGTTACCAAGTTTTCGTACATGAGAAAAAGAAATACAATAGTCAGCAACGAAGGAAAATTTGGCCGAAGTAAGAATATGGCCATATGGAAATAGAGAACCTTGACATTTATGTTGGAATACCATAAAGTGTCAATGAAGTTACAAGATTCTTGGCATGTTGTAATATATATCTTATGAGACTGGTACATTGTAAATTAATGTACAGTAAAAATGTTGTTAATGGTGATATCAAATTGATGTTATGCTAATTACAATATGTCACCTTGATTTATTTCCAAATAGTATGCTCTTTACTATATCACTATTTACTATATTTTAGCTTTTTTATTTTAATCAATAAGCATAAACTTACGTATAAAATTATTATAATCATCTAAAAAATTGATTATGCACGAAAACTGTCAGTGAGCTGATAGCTTCTAATCGCATTGATGGGTACCTGAAGTATGTGAAAACAAGGTACCGGTGTGGTACTGGCCAAAGATCCTCTAAAGGTTAAGTTAGTGAATAGAAAATCTCTAAAAACTCTATAGTGAGAAAGCTTGGGATTTTTCATGTGCCTGAGAAAGAAGGAGAACTGTCACTTATAAAGTGGTGGGGGAGAGCCTTAGATCCTAGGAATAGAGGGTTTTTCCTTATGGGGAGAAGATGGAGTTAATGCTTCCCGAGATCTTAAGGATACTCTCCCTTTTGGGAAAGGAAAATCGTGTTGTACGGTCTCTGTGCGTGATACGCAAGGTGTTTCCATATATGAGTATGTGTGTGGATCAAGTAAAGTCACATAGGACCCATCAACTTTCTTCTCCATCAGTTTAGGCCTCTTTGTCGCTCAGGGACCCTCCTTCGGTTCGTGGGGTAGACGCACCCGTTAGCTTTATGGATGCACCGTCCTCATTACCGTCGTTTGAGGACTCTGTTGGTTTCTACAAGGCCAACGGTTCCGTGGGTACCATCAGCCTTCATAGGCTTTATTTGTTCATGGGCCTCAGCTACTTTGCCAAAAATACCCTTATCAAGAATCAACCAAATTTCTTTTATTACAAAATCATCTAAAGAATCTGCACCTGTGTTTTGATCATATAGCTTGACCTTTATGTCACCACTGGCTGCTCTACAAGCAAGCCAAGGTGGTCACTGGACCACCTAGCTTGCAAAAGATTGCATATATATACTTGCCAAAAAAAAGTTATGTTAAATTAACCTATTGTGACCATTCTAATAAAAATGTTGAACACCCTGATTTGGAAATTACAAAATATTGGGTTCAACAAAAATAAAAATAATGCTACATTCACAACATTTTCACAATAATTTTACAATAAATCCAATGCGGTAAGATGTTACTAATTTAACTTGGGCTCAACACTAATATTATTTTTTTACCCACCATTAACAGCTTTTTGTATAAAATTTATTGTAAAAATATTGTGGACATAGCATCACTTCCAAATTAATTCTAGCCCCTAAACATAATCCTTATCACTCTTATAAAAAAAACTAAAATAACAACAATAAACATTAGCCCAAATAACAACAAATATAAACCAAACAAAAACAAGATAAGACCAAACAAAAATAAGTGATCTAATTATTCAACAAAAAGCCTAATATAAAACAAAAAGATAAAAATTGCTAAATATTCAAATTTGAAGCTCATTCAACCAATTTAATAAAAATAATCTTTAATTTCATTTTTCCCTATAAAATGGTACCAATAAAAATATTGTGATTCAGTTCTCCTTGATGGTGATGATAGTTATATTCTTTTTGGTTTTGCAGTCACAACAATTTTACTCTCTTTAGTGACTCGACTTACAATTATGATAAATATTTAAGTTATCGTTTCATTAGATTTTGTATAATTTAAATTTGTTAATGACTAGTTAAGAAAAATTTCATAGAAGCGCTGCTGTATGCCACCTGTTTAAAGGAAACCATTTTTTCGGTGCCAGTTGCATATGTATCTGTTTGGATACAAATGATCTGCGTTTACATTTTGTAGCTTTCACGTTTCGGCTCTTTTTTTTTTTTTTTCAACCAGTAGCTTTACAGCTTTTGGGGGACAAAAAATACTGTTTATGGCACTATTTATGTACTTTTTTATTAAAAATATGTCTTACAGTATTATTTACCCATTAAAAAGTTATTTAACTAAAGTGTTTTCAGTTTTCAATTTTTAATTTTCATAAAAAAACCAAACTTTTGTAAATTCCCAAGTCCAGAGGTGCTTTGATGGCGACTGCTTTGTTAGGTACTAGCCCACCAATATTTGAGGCTCTTTTACGTAATAATGTGGTTCGGTTAGATCTCATGGGTTACTCCTCAAGTGGGGATACATCTTGAATTTGAACCATAAGGACGACGGTATAACGTTGGTTCCGTTAAGAACAATTGTTGTCCACCATATGAAATTACTATATCTTAAATAGATAGATATAAGATTAACTATGACTCATCACCCAAAAAAAAAAGATTAACTATGACTCAACTCATTTGAAGGAATTCATGTGCATTTACTATTTGAATTTCTCCCTTGCGTGTTCATGTATGATTTTTAATTATTGTTTCTTCAATATGTAATGTTAGTAGCACATAAAATAGCACAATTTGCCGTATCGACAAATGTCCCACCATGTCACTTCAGCCAAAAAGAAATAGGCCAGTTTCCATGTTGGCTATAAAGTAGTAACGGGTACGTACAAAAAGTCAATAACCACCCCGTTTGGACTTTCTTTATTTATGTCTCTGCATTCATACTTAGCTCTAGCTACCTACACCTATTGTGCCTTTTGCGCCTTAAACACCGTAATCTTAGTTCCCGTTTTGCTCATTAACAAAAAAGAGAAAATAAAAAAGATTTTGGTAAACATCTGTTGATGCATCAGGGTGGCCCAAGATAATTTAAGCTCTAAGGTAAAAATTTAAAGTGATTTTTTATATTTAAATATCACTTAAATAATATTTAGTTTATTTTTTATTATATTTTTTATTTCAAATTTATTAATAATTTATACTTATTAATATAGATAATTCACCCAAAGTGAGCTAATGATACTTATTATATAGGTTTTACAAACTAACATATTACCAATAAAAAAAAGTTATTCAAATATTAATTTATTATACTGTTTAAGTAACACTGATCATATTACTGTCACATCAATTTGTAAGATTTTTGTCGTAAAATTTGTATTAATTTTAGCATTTTTCATTCACTTAATGGAGATTAGATTGCATTTATTTATTTATATATATATATATACACATGTAAGAACTGGATTTAGCCGCCGAAATCCACTTAGAGTAGTGGCAATTTGTACTTCAACCCAAGTTCAAACAATAGAGTTGTTATGTGTAGAGGTGGGAAGATAGTTACAGTTTAGTCACAAGATAAGCCTAAGGAAGTAGTTTTAAGATACAAATCAAGTCGTTGATGGTAAGAAAAGTTCTCCTCAGTCACTTTCAAGAAAGAGTTCTTATATAGATCTTACTTAGAATTTGATCAAGTTATACACTGTTCATCATTCTATTTCTTGCTCTCTTTACCTCAACCTTCCTTACACTATATGGCTTCTTTTCTCTTATATATCATCCTTCTTAACATCTGGGCCCTCCATTTGTATGCCTCAAAGCTCTTCCCTGAATACTTGTCCCATCAAAATTCTAGTGAAGGTGATAGAAGAGGTTGCTAGCTATGAAGATACTGTTTAAGGGTCACTTCTTCATTAATGCAACTGATAAGGTTGTTACAGGGCATTCAATGCGGAGGTGGAAGGTATACCCTCTCAGGAAGCTTCCTCTCACCGTACTGGTCCTCTCCTACAACTCCATTCCTCCCAATCGAACTCATAAAATGCTAAGTCTCTTCCCCATCATCTTCTCAGGTAGACCAACTCATCGAGTCATATGCGCTTTTATAAATGATTTTTTTTTTTAGAATATTAAGTATTTTTAACACATACATACGGAGAGAAGAGAGAATGTTTTTTGAAGAAACTAATAGTAGTGTTTATCCAAAATAATCCAACTCTAATATTTTAGGCATTAGGGAAAAAAAGTACACTTAACTCACATTTTTCTTTAATTTATTTTTTTTTTTAAAATCGTACTATCCCATATTTGGAGGGCCTTTCCATGTTAGGGGGCCTTTGGCCATGGCCTAAGTGGCCTATGCCTAGGCCGGCCCTGAATGCATCTAAGTGTAACCAAAATTTTAACATGTGGTTCTCATCTCTTTTGGCTACTCTTCCATTAATGAATGGTGCACATAGTTTACAAAAGTCAAAAGTTCAAATAAGTCAACGAACTTGCTAAACGGTATCATAAATTCATAACTACCAAATAGGGTCGAAAATTGGAACCACGTTCACTTTGATAGATTTCACATGCCACCGTCTAAAGAACTATGGATTTGGACAAGGACAACCGTAATACGCGCACCTAAATTGATATTTTTTTTTAAAAAAAAAATTTCAAATTTGAAAATATAGTACTGAATTGATGCATTGAAAATTATAAAGGTAACAATGAATTGATGGCCAACGGGGTTGGCTGAGTTGGTCAGGACTTCGCTTCCCTGCTTGTCAGATTTGGATTCGAGTCCTACCAACAGCCTTCTGTTGGTGGATATCTTTAATGAGGGGTGTACTCAAAAATGAGGTGACTCTCACATGCATAAAAATAAGCGAGTATTTCACAACGCAGCACCCTGTCCGGGGGTTTAATACAACTATAAACGCTCTCATTTTTGTTTACCAAAAAAAAAAAATAAAACAATGAACTGATGAATTGTATTTCTTGGTGTGTTCTTTAATGTTTATTGATAAAGAATTGGGTATCTTGAAAACGACAAGTCGAACTCTACAATGAAAAGAGTGCACCTGTCATACACTTCGGCTAGAACTATAAACCAAACGACATCTCATTTATTTCTGGGAGGAGATTGGTTGGGTTGCGTATTTCATCAGTTTCAGGTTGAATCATCTAACTTCAAGCTTCCAGTTTGTCCCTCATCTCAATGATCTCATGTTTGGATTATTATGTTTTCTTTTGGTAATTTATTTGTGTCAAATTAACATTTGAAGACTTAATGCTTTACTACTATATATGGTTGTTTCACTTGTTTGGGATAAAATTGATAGACGAATGAATGAGCTTACTTGCTTAGGCCCAGCATGTTAGTAAAATTGGATCACAGATTGGGCTTGGCAGACTGAGTGAGCCCAGTTGATTGACAACCCTTTTATTTTGTTTTTTTTTTTTTTAATTAATAAGAGCATTTAAACATCTTTGAACATCTAATTATTTACTCAAGTATATATAGTCTCTCTATTCCACACACATCAGGGATTGACATCCATCTTAAAATGTCCAAAGAATGCAATATTTTAATTCAATCGTCGAGGTTAAAGTACTTAATCATGCAATACTTTTTAGTTTTATAGGAAACATTGAAATTGATGAATAAAAACTAGTTTTAAAAATAGTGATTGGAACATATTTTCAATAATAATATTTTTTTTTTTTTTTTGGTTCTTTTAGTAATAAAACCCTTCAAACTTATCCTATATCATTTTATTGGATGTGAATTTTGAAAATTTAACCATAAGATTTGCATGTTCTTATTATATCCTCTAAGCATACAAAAATTGAAGAAGATTAAAGATCAATAGTTATATCATCAATTAAATATTTTAATTTCAAGTTTTTGTGATCTAAAATTATGTATAAAAAATGAGTTTATTTATTGGAAGGTAAATAACATTCAATTTGAATGAAATTTACATCTGTGTTAAAAATATAAATAACATACAATCCATATATTCAATTTTTAAAATTCATATCCAATACAAAGATACAGGAGGAGTTTGAAAGGTTTCTTTTCAAACTAGTTAAGAGAGAAACTTTATTCCTAATTCCATATCGAAATTCACAAACTTCTTTACCACAAATTAAATGAGTTCAAATAAAAATTCTTTCAAGAAAATGATTTAACCATTATACTCCTGGAACATGCATCTTTATCATGACAAAATATGCATATATTATAATTAAACCAAAAAAATAAGAATAAATTGGTACCTGGAAAGAAGTACTAGAACTAAAACAATAGTTAACATTTCAAGGTCATTAATTTTTAAACTAGTTTTTTGCTTTTTAGCTTTTATATACAGTTTTTTAAAACCTCATTTTTTTTTTAAGTACAAGTACACTTTAGCAAACTTTTAGCAAAAATCTAAATAATTTTTCCCAAACAAATAACATGATAAAATGTGCAATCTATCAAACCATCTTGTCTTGTGTAAAAACTGTGCCAAAAATGGCCCAGAAATCTAGCATCATAAGATGCTTGGACCTACCTATTTCCTAGGATTGGCTCTAATTGTAACATCTTTTTTTTTTTTTTTTGAAAAAAAATATATTTAGAAACAAACACGCACAGGAGAGGAAATAAAATTCTAACCCAAAAAATATTTTGGTAATTTTTTTTTTTGAGTAAAATATTTTGGTAAAATTAAAGTTTAAGCTCCATAGTTTAGGGATTGTAACAAATTAAACCTATAGTTTCAATAAGTAACAATCAAATCCTTTTTCTTTTTTACTAAAAAAAAAAATCCTTTTTCTTTTGGCAAAAATACCATTTTGGAGGTTATAGTCAATTTGGTCTTTATGTTTTAGTAGCAATTAATCTGATCTATATTATTTTCAATTTATAGTCAATTTAGTTCTTACCATTAACTAATTAACGGAAAATGCGTACATGGCTAATGGATTGCATAATTGGCACATTAAAAGCTTAGATAATTACTAAAATAATAGTGTGTGTGTTTATTTCTCAAAAAAATAAAAATAAAAAAAAATTATTTGGTATTTAAAAATATCACATCAGCATTTATTATTATTTTGTAATTAAGCTTCCATGTTAGATTGTTAGCATTTTCATTGAAGAAAAAAAATCAGAAAAAAATATTAAAAAAAAATACAAAAATTAAAACATCAAGATTTTCTTTTATTTTCTTGGTAACCAAACATGTAAAAACACAAACGCCTACAAAATCCCATATCAAACCCAGACTAAAACCTCCTTTTAATTGTCTTCTTCACTCTATATTCCCAATAAAGGTAAACATTTTCTATGGGGCTCCATCATGAGTCTTCGCCGACTAAAAATAATATACTTAAAAGGGAAGTTATCGAAGGTGGTAGCTGTGATGGTTGTAAGTTTGATGTGGAGGATGGAATTCATGCCTTAGAGTTGCAGCTAGGGAATGTTATATGATGTGTCCAGTTTGGGAAGACGTGAGGGTTTAGGGTCAAGCAATTTGTGGATTTTGTACATTTGGGTAATTTAATTTACCTCATTGATAATTTGCAATGCCACTGTTACTGTGTGGAGCAATAAGTCATATTGCTGGCCCAAGGCCTAGGCCTAAGGCCCAGAACAAAATAAAAAATTCCCTATTAAAAAAGGGTCTCATTTCCCTCCGTAAAATGTTTAAAATTTTATAAAAATATAATATTTTTTAAATAATTGATACTTTTTTTTAAAAGTAATGATAAAAATATCACAAATTTTACTATAAGTTTAATTAACATATTACCAATCACATAAAAAAGTAATTCAAATACAAATAAATTAAGTTGTTGAAATTCATCAATTATAGTTGTACGGGCGTGAGCCTCATTGCGACTACCCGCCCATAGGGGCCCACTGCTGTGTTGCCACGTGTTCATATTGCTCGGCACAAGCTCTTCAACGCGCACCAGGAGTTCACCTATACTCTACTATACCCGGCAGATCCGCAGATAGCCTCCCCCCCCCCCGGGGAGCAAAATACCCGAGTGGGGAGCTAATTCCAATGCCACTATCCTCACTCTCCCACCGCCTAATACCCACTCCAGATCAACGGCATTGGACCTCTTATTCCATTGCCTAGGGAGCACGTCCCCATCGAGCAACAGACCCACGTGGGAAGCTAGTTCCAACGCCACCATCTCCACTTAACCATGTCTTAACGCCCACTCCAGATCAACGGTATTGGACCTCTTATTCCATTGCCTAGGGAGCACGTCCCCGCCGAGCAACAGACCCATGTGGGAAGCTAGTTCCAAAGCCACTACCGCTTCTTCTTCGCATTAAAGACGCCCACTTATGATAAAGGATATTGGGCCTCCTTCTCCACTGACCTGGAAAATTGACACGCAATCGATCCAGCCCAACCTATAAATAGACGTAAGATATACAAAATAAGGGGTTGGCAACAGCAGGGAAGAGGGTAGAAGAAAAAGGGATCAGGCATTCAAAAGGAGGGACGATTGTGGAAAGTCCAGGGTAGAGAGGTACTAAAAGGGGATTGGGCTTACCAAGCGCAGGACAGCCCATTGTGGGAAATACATAGGCCCACTATACAAGTAAATTGTGAGCCCAACACACTTCCGGCCCTACGACCAAGTTTGGGCGCACACAATAGTCATTATTATATTATATTATATTGTGAGCATTTATCTTTAAAATTTTTTTTCATTTCTAACAAGACTTCCAAAATAAGAGGCCAATAGAAATTTAAACCAACTAAAACCCTAAAATATTTCAAAGAATATGCTGCAAATGTGATAGATCATCAATAATGACTAATCTCTTCCAATAGTTTGAGACCTTAATTTTTGTAAACTAATCTCCTACAAAGCCACACACCAAATAATATCTATCTTTTTCTCTTAAAAAGAATATATAAAATTAAAATTTAGATTATAACTGTACTTAACTATACATAGTCATATATAAAATTTAAAGTATGTTTCTTTTTTTTAAAAAAAATAATATTTTTTTTATTTCTTTTTGTTTAAATTTATGGTTCAACTATGATATTCAATTCGCTATATGAAATTAACCTTAATTTAGTTAGTATTATTCATCAAATTATGTATTTACATCAAATTAGTTTTAATTTAATTAGTATTATATAATTTTGTTTAATTAATGTGTACATATAAAAATGCCTCATATAAAATTTTCACTTTAGGCCCCAAATTTTCTTGGCCGGCCTTGCAATAAGAGGAATGGAGATCAATTTGAGAGGGATGCCCTGCCTTTAAATCAAACTGTGCACAAAGCTAATGCGATGCTTTTGGAATTTCAACAACTGCAAAGCTAATGTGATGCTCTTAATATATATTTTGATTCTCCCAAACAAAAGTCCATGAAGTCTTGGGAAATTTTGACACCAATTAAATTAATTAATTACCCAAATATATTATTTTTTGATACAAAATGGTAGTAGACTTTTTTTTAATCAATATCGTGCTCTACAATGGAAAAGAGAAAAGATGGGCATTTTTCTAACCAAACAATAGCCTCCTAATTCTTTTTTGCAATGCTAGTAAGAGCTAGAACAGCAGGGTTAACAGGAACAAAGAATATACTAATAAAATGTTCACATATAAGCTTAATATCCTCCAAAATCCAAGCCAATTCTAAGAAGCAGATCCTGTTAAAGTTATTGAAGTCTACCAATTCAGCAAAGTTGCTTTCAACAATGACCTTGGAAAAGCAAGTGTTTTGACAACACAAAAGAGCCTTACCAATGACAGCAGCTGCTGTCCAAAGAGAATGAAGTTCCTTATTAGTTCACTCACAAGATGCTGCCATAACTTCCCCTTTTGAGTTCTGGATTAGAAAGCCCACACCAACAGAAGACTTGGACCAAGACTGTGAGAAAGCAAGGTTTAATTTACCCAAGTATATTATTATTTACTTTAATTATGCATAAATCCAATTAACATGTGATGGACACAACTGTAGCGGAAATTTTAAGTGCAAAAAGTATATAACTTTGACAGTTGACACAAACGATTGGTGCCGAGCAATAACATGTCTGATTCCATATCAAAATGTCTTCACACCTCCGTTTCCTCTAGCTTTAGGAGCAGCCAAATTTGCTCCATATACCTCCAAAATCCCTAGGCAAGAAGCAAATTGTGAAATCATTAAGAATCATTTTACACGAGGAAAGAAAAAAAATGACATGACCATTTCATGACCAAAGTGTAAAACCATAAAGAAATAGACATGAGTCACAATTGTGTTTTTAATTTGTTGTACACAAAACAGCAGCTATTATAAAATAAAAAGCCTCTACTGCAGCACATCTTCAAAAAAATCCAATAGAACTTTATAAACAACCACACCAAATTAAAAAGTATTTGATTTTACCTTTAGTTTTTTAAGGAAAAAAAATTCTACGGGAAATTATGTTTGGTTTAAATGGATTAGGTTTAATTTGGAGATATTTGTGAGTAAATCCTAGTTTTACTATGGTGTCCTTCAATATACATGTCTATTGTAACATGTTTGTTTTAATTTTTAAACTTACCTATGACCCTAAGCTAACTCTTCCAAAGTCATAGATATTGCTGCCTCTCCTTTCATGCGAACTATGTCATGGATTATAAATAATCTGTTCCAAAATTGTTTTCATTAGAATGAGAATAATAGAAACAACTAAATTTGTTCAAATTGGTTACAAATAAATACTATAGGACAATAGAAGAGAACCATTGGATCCAAGCAATAGCCCAAACACATAATGACAGTCAACAATCAGAGTCCAACTAGTTGGTCAAAGAAAAGCTTACAACATGGCTCGAGCATAAGGGATAAGCTTTCAGAGCCCAGTTGATTGACATATATTTTAAAATATGTTGTTTGTTGGCATTTTTGACAGTGTCCAGAGCAATCTAAGAATGCTCTTTAATTTGCCAAGAGCCCAAAAAACCAGAACCTAGTTTGTTTCTCTTGAATTCACTAAGCTGCTTTGTGAGGTAAGGTGTTCTTTTGAGTTTTATGGATATCAATAAAAAACAAGTGTAGAGTTTTATGGTCCAACGATATTATCTAGACTCATTTACGTGGAGATAGTGGATTTGACTATTACCTCACTTACTTGTTTTATATAATAAAAAACTAATCTTCAAGATTTAGATATCGATGGCAGTAGATTTGAAGCAAGTATGTTTTATAAAAATAAAAATAAAAATTATCATAATTTCTTTTTGAATTGTGAAAAAATGGTTAGTAAGAAATTAACAATCTACCAATTTGTTTATAGAATAATTGTACTTGTTGTTTTTACTACCACTACAAAACTATTTTTAGCGGTCAATTTTGTCAAAATTATTCTTCACAACAAAAAGAAAGATGATTTTCTAAACAACTATTTGATTTTGTATGTTGAATTCAGCACAAAACTAATCATAGATTATTTTCAGAATTTAAAAGCACACAGTGTTCTATTTTTGATTATTGAATGATTTAAAACCTAAATATTTATATTTTACAAACAATGAATGAATAATAGTTTTATGAAACTTAGTATATTTTTCATTCTTGAATATTTATAAATTTGGCTTATTCTTTAGTCCCAAAAACTAAAATCTGAATTCCACCGCAATTGGGTTTGTGGCACTGGTTTTAAACACCAAGATATTGGTCCGACTACCTTAAGCCAACCTGTGAATGGCTTCAGTCACCAAGATCCTTGAACATCACCAATCTTGTCCTGCTTATACGTACAAAAATTCAATGCTGTCGCAAAACTGTTTGATTTTGATGGCTTTGGAGGAAAATTTTTGTTCCTTTAGGATCCTCATTACAATTTACAGGACCACAAGTCTTGTCCAGATACTTTGGGGTCACAGAGATTGAGCTACTACTTATCAAACAGTGACCAATCACGACAACCGACTTGAACTATGGCACTGGTTTGTACACGATGATTCTCAATATTATGTGAAAGCGATTTCTTTCGAAGGGTTGAGGTTCTGTTCTACAATTCCTATAGGTAAATTGGCAAGCAATTTGTCCTAGATACAAATAGAATTTATTGCTTGTACATGGGCTTGATTGTGATGGCAATCAGCAAGTGCTTTAGGTAAATTTATTAGGGAAAGTGAAAGTTTTGGACTTTCATCACAGGAGCACATGAAAATAAGCCCAATATTGTGACTGAAAGGGGTCCTATTAAATAATATAAGTTATCTTTTTGCTAAAACCGTTACACAATTGCACAAGTAATGTGCTCATATGAAAGAGTGCAATACAAAACAATTGCTAATTTAAGGGATTTATTTGTTTAATCAATTGAAGTTCTATGAAAAATGTTTTAACTTCGGAGTAATATATGATAGTTACTGCCCTGGGGATTTGTAGGTACAAAAGATATATATAACATTGGAGAGCACATCCGACATGATCCAAGAGCATCGGCAATAAAAAGGTTGGAAGATGTTGACATAAGACAATGTCCCATTTTTTACCCTCCTCACATTATTGGGACTATTGGAAGATGTTGATATTGCATTCAATCTGGTTATTCATGATCATGGTTTTCATTCAAGAGCTTATCCATCAAATTTGAGACGTTTTCAAGCTTCCACTTTAACTTTGAGATAGATAATAGAATTGTGATGCCCCAATTTGATTGATTGTGTGATGTGTGTGGGTGTGTGATGTATGTGGATGTGTGATGAGTCTCACATTAGGTATTTACTGGATAAATCTGAGCTTTATTAACAATTATAAGGAGCCTCAATTGTGACTAGTCCTTTTGAGATATAGTGCAGATGTGGCTAGCACTTTTCCTTTGGTTGTTACAAGAATCTATTAAAATATACAACTTACTGTTATATACATATATATTTTTGTTAAGTTAAATTTGACGAAGTTCTAATGTTTTTGAGAAGGGAGTTAAAGTGCCACTAGATCAAATGTTCATCGGTAAAGATGCAAAGTCTATTATTTTGGATAGTAAAAGTATAAATTATTGTGATATTTTTCAGTTTATACTTTTTTTTTCCCTCCTTTTTCTCCCCCACAATAGAGCCTAATCCTGTTTAGAAGCACAAGAAAATGGCCAATTCGGAATTTATAGCCACATTAATGTTGCACTTTGAGGTTAAGACCAAAAATAGAAACTACGTATCCAAATGAAGCAAAATAACCTAGCATGTGCTTTAAAACATGAAAGGCAGAGAGATTATAAAGGTCCAAACAAAAAGAAAGGAGGATCCATCTTTCTCTTCAATCAAGTAATGTTTCACATGCACATATATTCTTTTTAGCCCATTTGAAGACTTCTGTTACTGTATATCGATTTAATTAATGTCTCTTTTAGGGACTACAGCCCAATACTCCAATAAATTAACCAATAATTTTATCCTTTTTTTTTTTAATCATCTGCATGCATACTTACATTATTGCTCAAATAATAGAATGTCTTATATTAATTTTCAGAAATATGTACGGATTTCCACATGATTGATTTGAGATTGACAATCAAATGGAGGAAGAAAACATTGGTACGTATCTCCGTTGCCCCCCACCCTTGTGTCTTTTATGGATCTAAATTTGAATTAAATGAAATCAATTTTTTTTTTCTATGTAACTTAATTTCTAAAGACAATTTTATTTATCTGGTCCAATTTTATTCATTGGTTTGAATCATTTATCAAATATTCCATGAGCAATGACATATAGAATTTTAGTTTTATTCACTGGTTCGAATCATTTATCAAGTCTCTATTAACCTTCTCAAAAAAAAAGACCACTTTTTTTTTTTATTCTAAAGTTTTAAATCTTATAATAATGAAATAATGATAGCATTGCTCATCAACTTGAGGACAATTCTCAAATTAAATAAAATATTTCCAACATTGAATCTACTATTAGCATGGAGTAATTATTATACTAGTTTATTATAGATTTTTCTTGCTAATTGTTTATGTAATTTTCTTTACTTACCATGCTACATTTATGTTTAAAATCTATATATTTAGTTATTTTATGTGATTCAACTTTGTTTTATGTTTTATATACAACAAATACACTTATTTTCTTTTATTGTAGAATTATTGGACTAAATTTTTTTTATAATAGACTACTACAACTAGTTATGAGACCTTAAACTTAAGCATTTTTGTATTATTAAGTTTTATGTTTGAGTGTTTTCTTAATTTTTTTTTTCCTTTGTATTGGAAAATTAAAATAACACAAAAGATGTTACAAATCCAAAAAAAAAAATCTTTTCCAAAGACGATGGGTAAAGTATAGTACTTTTCTAACCCAACCTAATATTAATAATAAAGATTTGAGAATTTTTAAATGGGTTTGGGTTTTGCACAATATGTTCTAAAACCTACCCAATTAGGCATTTACATTACTATATAAAATATTTCAATTATTAATTTTATTTACACAAAAATGTGTGGGTTCTATAACAAAAGTATATATGTGTTTCTTTCTTTAAATATTGTTGAATTTAGTGTATTAGTGTTCACTAATACCTCAATTTAGATCAATAGCATTTCAGGTGTTTAATTATAGGTTCATCCAAAATAACTCAACTCATTCAACACAAATAATGGTTAGATAAGAGGAAAACACTAACGAATGCTCTTAGGAAAATGGTTAATAATCCATTTAAATAAAATTTTTATGGAAAAATAAAAAAAAGTAATTAATGTTTTGATTTTTTTTTTTCATATTTTCCATAAAAGTAGTGTCTAAAATTTTTTAAAATGAATTATTAACTATTACTCTAAGGGCACTCGTTAACATGACTCCAGATAACATCGATATGTACGGGTGAACTAGTGAACTTATTACCATTTCCAATGCATTCTATTTAAGAGAGAGAGAGAGAGACAGACAGAGAGAGATGCATGCCTTGATAATGTCATTTAGGACATGATTAATGATTGATTGGAGTTGCTGGAGAAGAAATAAATGGGCAAATCCCCAGACAGTGTTTCCCAGAACCAAACATTGAATCAAAGGGGGAGCATATAAAGTATAAACATACCATGTGACAGCCAGCTAATTTTTTTCATTATAAGTAAACAATTAATAGATAATAATGCAATTTTAACTCATCTATGATGGGTGATGAGATGGGCCAGACCTCATTAAGTCAATGTTCATGAACTAACCACCACTGGTTCTAGAGGCTGTAATTATTTATTTATTTTTTAAAAGGAATTATTCCTTTATTTGATAATGAGGGAATTTTTCTATTTGAATATATTATACAAATATACTTGGTTAGGATTTAATTTGTCTTTTATTGCGAATTGTTTATATAATGCAAAATATAAGGTAGATAAGATCAAATCAAATGAAGTGATTATCATTCAATGACCAAAGAAAATAAAAATGCATTCGTTATGATAAATTAATATATACGTACCTCCTATATATACGTACCTCCTAATCTCCTATCATAGGAGGTACGAATATATTAATTTATTATCATGCTGATTTTATTACACTAGTCATAACCGGAATTTATATAATCTAATCCAAGACCTATGAGAGGGGTAAAAAAAACTACAGATATATGGTTGGCAATTAACCAAGTTGCATGGATATTACGTGAGAAAGATTTAATTTGCTAGTGGAACATTAATTTCTTCTGGGCCCAACAATGTGAAATTTTTATATATTATTAGTAAGAATGATATGGATTAGTGGTATTACTCGATTCTTTTATAAGAGGAATTTTAGGGAACATGAAAAATAGGAGAGGAAAAAGATAAGAGGAAATGTCATTTTCTCTTATTTGGGAAGGGAAGAAATTAGGAAGGAAAAATGGGGATGAAAGAGTTTTTCCTCCATGCCCACAAATGTTTCCTCTCTAAAATGAAAAGAAAATTTGGAAAAAAAACTTGAAGAAAGTAAAATACCAAAATTACCGCCACTTTTCAATTTTCCTAATAAGAGCATAATAATAATTAATTTTATATTCTTTCACCTTTACATCCTCTCTACGAAACACACATGATGAAAAATATAAACATTTATCGTTCTAATCAAACAAAACCTCATTTTGATTAATCCCTCCTTTTCCATTTATTGTAAGCAACAACAAAAAATTTTATGCATAAGAATTATTCATAACACGTATAAAAAAAGGAAGAATGCTATTATTGTCACGAAAAAAGGCATTATAAGTATTAGCGCAAAGAGTCGAAGTAATACCTAACCTAAAGGAGATGATGAATGGATAAGAAGGCCTAAAAATCAGCTAGTAAAACTGCCCAAAAAAAAAAAAAAAAGATGAAGAATGAAAAGCAATGAGGTTGATGTAACTTTGCTTTCAGTTTTATGAAGTGTTATAGTTCTATTAAAATCATGGATTGTAGATTTTGCATTCTTCTATCATGTGTCCAAATAAAGAATGATACAATACATGTAAGTCTTGTAACAAAGTGGTCTCAGAGTTTCTCTTATTGCTTCAGTCTTATTAGGTAGAGAGAAGTTTAATTAAAATCAGAGATTAATTTTAGATTGTGAATGCTCCTACCATATGTGTTCAAACAAAGAATTGGTTAATAAATATAAGCCTTGTTACACGCCTTCACAGCCCATACCTACTCTTCCTTGTATGAGTCATTTTTCACATTTAATCAGGATCTACATATCTTATGGTCACGTACCTAACTAATGGTCCCTGGTACAGTACAGCAGTAGATCACATTAAACTAAAACAGCTTTTCACACTCTCTTAATAGCAGTGCATGGCTCTCTGGTAAAGCTAAATAAAAGCTTTTTGGGGACACACTTTTCAATAGAGAAGACACAATGAAACGATTGGTGGGATAAGGATGACTTCCTGCGTGGTCTTGGTATCTGCAGGGTGAGCTTACTTGGATCATGGTCCATTGGAAAGCTTGGACTTGACTCCAACACCAAGAGCTAGCTAGCTACTGGCTAGGATAGAATGAGTGAGCACATGTTCACCACCCAGGCCCCCCCTTGTTCATACACTTGTTTGTGGACCCGAACAAGAGGCCTTTCAATTTATAAATTCATGAGCCCCCCAAATGGACAGCTTCCCCCACCCAGATATAAGTATTTTACACGGATTCTGCATGTTCATGAACCCATTTTCACATGGTTTCTGATCCTCCATATCCAATAGTAAACCACAATAAAATAAAGTGACCAAAACACCCTAGCTGACTATATCACAATGAGGATTAATGAGGAGGACAAAATGGGTAGCTGACAAAAAGCTCAATTAATTAAAGGTAAAGGAATCTCTGCCTTAAACTTACAGGAGGGAAGCAAGTGGCTTATTTGGGAGTTTCCTCTTTGTTTCTTTCCCCCCATCAACATGGCCATACCCTATACGAAAACTTTCACAATTTTTAACATATTTTATTGTGATTGGAATAATATTATTTTCAAAATTATCTAACGATGACGCCACTTTCATCTATTATGCACTAATCATAACACGTTATTTTAACCGCCGCAGCTGTGAAAGGTTGTTGTGTCACTAAACTTACTGAATAAACAATGATAGATCAAAGAGCAAACCATCCATTGTAAATGGTAGTAATGACAGAATAGGAATAGTTTGAGGTAGATGTGAGAATTGATAAATGAGATGGGATAATAGAACAGTGAAATTAGGCTGTCCAAACAAAGAGCAATAAGTTCAGTACTAATAAGCTGGACCATTATAGCATCGAATGCAGTTTCTCGAATATAGACAGAGTGAGATCTAACAATACCAATTGTTGCTTTCTCATATGTATGTTGTTGCAGTGTGATACAATTGCTGCTTAGAAAAGATTTGATGAAAATGGGGAAGACAAGCAAATGGCTTAGAAGCTTCTTGAAAGGGAAGAAAGACAAGGAAAAGTGTGCTCCAAGTAATCAAGTTTCTTGCATTGCCATTGAGAATAATCCAACAACTCCAATTTCGAGCCAACAGACGACCCCAAAAGAGAAAAGGAGATGGAGTTTTCGAAGATCATCAGCCACTGCAGCATCAGCAGCTCCAAAGGACTCGATTTCTACCGAACAAATTGCCACTACACCACAAGCGGTACAGAATGCATTGGACGTTGAGAATGAGCAGAAAAAGCATGCCTTGGCAATGGCAGCAGCCACGGCTGCAGCCGCTGATGCTGCCGTTGCTGCTGCACAGGCTGCAGCTGCAGTGATCCGACTCTCAGCAGTTGCCAATGGCAGAATAACCGCAGTTGAAGAAGCTTCTGCAATAAAAATTCAATCCGTTTTTCGTTCTTATTTGGTAAGAAACTCTATCAGTAGTTATGTATAACAGTGAATATCTCTGTTTTAAACTGTTGCTAAGAGTGGTATTACCTAGTTTCCTTAACAATTGAATTATAAAACAAATACCATAGATAACGACACATATGTTGGAAAGATGAAAATGCTAATTGTGAGCTATTTCAATGGTGTTGTTACAGGCAAGGAAAGCACTGTCTGCATTAAAAGGATTAGTGAAGCTGCAGGCACTGGTGAGAGGTCACCTGGTGAGGAAACAGGCCAGAGCTACACTAAAGTGCATGCAGGCATTGGTGACGGTACAGGCTAGAGCTCGGGCTCAGAGGATCCGGATGGCTGAATTAGAAGCAAATCCTGTTAACCAGAGGCAATCTACTCACAGAAAATCAACACAGGACAATCGGTTCAGTCACACCTATCATGTTAGTTATTTCATTAATTTTCCAATTTAAGATCTTTACTAATAATTACTATGAAAGGGAAATTACCTGCATTGCCATCTTTTAGAAATGGGTCATCCTATATATTTCCAAAATTGGGAATGTCTTTATTATTTTTTTATAGCCCCTAATATATGTTCAACAATAATGATGGTTGAAACCTGTCAATTTAGTTTGAAATTTCATTTATTCTCTATGGGTTTCTCTTAGCGCTAGAAAAATATTCCTTTATTTGTTAATTTTACTTCTTTGCCTGATTCTCCAAAAAAAGAGGAAGAAACACTACTGATCATGCAATTTGGTAAAGAAGTAACACAACTGATGAAAATTGATATGCACTTTGGTTTTTGTGCATCCAGGAGACGGATAAAGGAATGGAGGAGAATATTAAGATTGTGGAGATGGATCTTGGTGAATCAAAAGGAAGTTTAAAGAGCAGAAATAGCTATTCTTCTAACCATACACAAAATGAAAGAGAGGAGCAGAGAATATCCACTTATTATGCAGTACAATGTGCATACTCAAAGCAAGACAACTACCAGGCCTCTCCAGTTCCATCAGCTCTGACTGAATTGAGCCCAAGAGCCTGCAGTGGCCATTTTGAGGACTATTCCTTCACTACAGCACAAAGCAGTCCTCAGTACTACTCTGCTGTGTCCAAACCTGATCCAACAAGAATTCCTTTTGCATTTCCCAGGCCAGATTATGCAGAAACTATGTCCTATGACTATCCACTATTCCCAAATTACATGGCAAATACAGAATCCTCAAGGGCTAAAGCCCGTTCACAGAGTGCACCAAAGCAAAGGCCACCAGACTCAATTGAGAGGCAACCTAGTCGGCGTAGAGTATCAATGGAAGGAAGGAATGTCCCAAGGGCAGTGCGGATGCAGCGCTCTTCGTCACATGTGGGTTCAACTGCTCAAAACTACCAATATCCATGGTCAATCAAGCTTGACAAATCCACAGTTTCACTCAAAGACAGTGAGTGTGGATCCACCAGTACAGTGATCACAAACACAAAATACTGCAGATCTCTTGCTGCATATGATGTGAGTGTAATTTGTTAGAATAATGGTTAAATTATTAACTTCATCATTTTCAAT
Source organism: Castanopsis chinensis (assembly GCA_032878915.1). Taxonomy (NCBI): domain Eukaryota; kingdom Viridiplantae; phylum Streptophyta; class Magnoliopsida; order Fagales; family Fagaceae; genus Castanopsis; species Castanopsis chinensis. The sequence goes on from JAVQMG010000039.1 coordinate 1,547,976, forward strand.
TAGCTTATGCTTTTAAGAGAACTGGTAATTTATCATGGTATTACAGTCAGTGGTCATAACTCATAAATTAAAACCATATCTACACTCTACTTCCCTTTGAAAATTTAAACATCTTAACAGCTTAAACTTTTAGGAAAATCTGTAACTTATCATAATTCATCCAGAAAAAAAAAGGGAAACAAGTTAAAGAACACTTGAAGAAGAAAACATAGAAATTCTCTAAAAGAAGACAATTTGCTTGATGGTAACTAATCTTAATCTACACCTGATCAAGTTGTATCATTTTTTGTTGTGACTGCAGCCTCATGGAAATAGGTATTAACAATGCATGTTTCACCACAATAATGACAGAAACTTGTATATGGTCCAACCAGAAGAAACATGCAGATACTAAGCAGATAATGAAAGCATCAGCAAGGAATGACCAAATATGGTGAAATGTTTGATATAGAAGCTGCTAAGTTTTCTGACTTATTTTCCCCCTTAATTTCTGGATTTCAGTGTTATTGCAAGGTAGTGCCATATTGTAAGTCAATTTTATGTAGAGTCAATATCTTTTTCCCACTTGGTGTTTCTGCATATTTTGGCTGAATGTGTTCCTGAGTTGAAAAATGTAAAGTTAAGGTTAACTTCTATCTTCATGAGAGACATGATTTATTTACTTTCTGATTTGTCTATAAAATTTATGAAGTGTGATTTTCCAGTCATATAGTAACAAGCTATTGTTTGCATCTTTTTCTTAGTATGCATTTATTGAGTAAGATCTACATAGTTTGCAATACTGATTCACAGGTCTCCCTGCTAATGTTCTACTGCAAGGTCCTTTGTATTACCCTTTGTATTATCTAGAGTACTGATCATAAATAAGATCTCCAATATGCTCAGGCCTAGATCCTTGACATCTACTATCCTTTCAGATAGCCGTGCTTGGCAACAAATAAACCTCATAATACAGAAACCAAGTTCCTTATGTTGTCCTGCAACATTGAGGGTTTTTTTAGTCATCTGTAGGTTGATACTCACATTCTGAGATGAAAGTACTCGTTCTTGTGGGATGGTCCAGTTGAAGTGACTGAGCAAACTCAAAAGGTTTTTATATTCGTTATATGCGTCAGTCCTATCCATATTCTCACCTCCAAAGCCATGGTTTTAGAAATTAAATCATGAGAAGAATATGACAGTAGTTACTTTAGTAGTAACTACTAACTTATAAGAACCTATGAATACTTTATTTGTGGACTATGCTTTAAGGTGCAGAGTGCATGTCATCTGAGAAGAATAACATATGGGAAAGTAGATTAGTCAATGAGAATTTGGAGTCCAAATATCATAACTCTCAAATAAAGCCATTAAGCACCACACTCCTGTGAGTCACTAGAACAGGCATCCTTCATGGATGATAGAAATGATGCTATAAGTATACCCCTTTTAAATCTAGACTTTAAATGATTTGTAACTCAAAAATAAATCATGGCAACAAAGGAGCGAATTGCATCAGCAACTGAAAATTTAAGGTCAAGAATCTCATTGGAGGCATATCCATGTTTCAAATAATTACTTTTAGTCCCGTAGATAATGTAGCCAAACTAAAAACTGATGTGTCATCACTCCATTAGACACATTTAAAAATGGTCACTATAAAATTCTTAGAGACTAAAATTGTTTGTGAGCTAAAGTTTAGGGACCAATGTGTAATTTTGGCTCTAAATTTTGATTCAACTATTCATGCAGCAAGTCATAGACAAAGATATCAGTTAAAGTTTCAAATTATATGAACATTGTAGAAAAAATCACAAAATTGAGAGTCAAAGAATTTGCAAAGAACTGCGCACTCTGCCACCTGTTGATGATGAAGGGCAAGTTGCCACAAAGCCCATTGCTGTGTTGAAGACTAGGACAAAGACTTTGAGGACCCGGGTTATTACTAAAGTTTTGGTGCAGTGGCTGGGTTGCCCTCCTTAAGAGACCACTTGGGAGTCTTCACACTGTTTGCATTCTAGGTTCCCTCACCTTGTGGGCAAGATGTTTTAGATGGGAAAAGGTATGTTTTGCATTGTTTGCATTCCAAGTTCCCTCACATTGTAGGCAAAGTGTTTTAGATGGGAAAGGGTATGTTAGGCATCTAATTTTGTATTGCATCTGTGCTATTGTATTGTGTGGCTGGGTTGCCCTCTTGAAGAGGCCGCTTGGGAGTCTTTGCACTGTGGCATCTAATTTTGTATTGCATCTGTGCTATTGTATTATGTGGAGTCTTTGCACTGTTTACATTCTAGGTTCCTGCCTACATTCCAGGTTCCCTCACCTTGTGGACAGGGTGTTTTAGATGGGAAAGGGTATGTTAGGCATCTAATTTTGTATTGCATCTGTGCTATTGTATTGTGTTGAGTCTTTGCACTGTCTGCATTCTAGGTTCTTGTCTACATTCCAAGTTCTCTCACCTTGTGGGTAAGGTGTTTTAGATGGGAAAGGGTGTATTGTTCTGCATTCCAGGTTCCCCCACCTTGTGGGCAAGGTGTCTTAGATGGGAAAGGGTATGTTAGGCATCTAATTTTGTGCCATCTAATTTCGTATTACATCTGTGCTATTATATTGTGTTGACTCTTTGCACTGTTTGCATTCCGAGTTCTTGTTTGCATTCCAGGTTCCCTCACCTTGTGGGCAAGGTGTTTTAGATGGAAAAGGGTATGTTAGACATCTAATTTTGTATTGCATCTGTGCTATTGTATTGCGTTGAGATGAAGACTGTGTTTTAGATGGGAAAGGGTATGTTAGGCATCTAATTTTGTATTGCATTTGTGCTATTTTATTGTGTTGAAGTGAACAACTAATGAGCCGGGTAGTTAGTTAGGATGTGTGAGGTGTACATAAAAAGCTTACCCATGGGTAGAACTCACCCTTAAAAACCGGCTTGCAAAGGGAGAGGACTCAAAAGTTTATAAACACATGGTTAAGCTTACACTTAACCAATGTGAAACCAAACAACACATGGGCCATACCCATACAAATAAGATTGTGAGAAGATGGATTTGGTGAATCAATACATTATAGCTATTGATTGATCCCAATGCAATCTCAATGTTAACGTACACCCCATGCGTTACAACAAATTTGTTAGAGTAGGAATTGAAACAAAATCTTTACTATTCATTTTACTAGAATAGAAGCCTATCCGAATTCTAAAAGCCCATTCAAATCAGCCTACTAGCATTATGGCTTTCAGCAATGGGCTTTTAGAAGCCCATATTAGAATTTAAAACCAGTTTTTTTTATTGGACCATACAGTACTCCACCAAAAAATAACATGAGTTTTCACCTGCACTCTGTAATTGGGCCTAAACAGATGAAATTTTTAGATCACGGTCTAATTTTCTTCTAAGCTTGGCCCAAAAAGCCTATAGATGCACAGATTAATGAAAAATCGATGTGGTTGAAGAACTAAACGCAAACCATCTTAGACAAAATCCCAATTCAGTAGGACCCTATAGAGATTGGAGACCATAGATTTGGTTCAATTCAACAAACAACACATGGGCCATACCCATACAGATGCAGTGCCACTGACTAATTGGATTTACGTTCAATCCTCACCCTAGTGACTAGTCCTTCTCAAACTCACTTTCTTGTTGATATTGTCGGAGTATCAAATATTGCCCAAAATCAATTTTTGATTCCTATAATAGCTTATGGGTCTTATTCTTTTTGCTTTTCCTTGACAATCTATTTAACCAAAAAAAAAAAAAAAGGGTTGTTAAAGTTTCACGTGTAAATACTAAACGTAGATAAATAATAATAATAATAATAATAATAATAATAATTATTATTATTATTATTATTATTATTATTATTATTATTAGGTTAAACTTTCTTGTGCAATGCACAAGTTATCTTTTTTTTCTTAGATGAATTGCAAGAGTTACTGACAAGTGACATTTCACAATTTAACACATCAGTATATTAGTACACGCGCATGTGTGTATATATATGTGTGTGTGTCTTAATTAAGAATTCTATTATCTATTTAAACTTTTAATTAAAATTTGTCACATTAGATTTTTATTAAATGATAGAATAGATAGTTCCGTATATAAATAAAATTATAATAAATACTAATTACCATAATTACATATTGAATAGACAGAATAGTTCTATATACAAACACAGTAATAATAAAAGTTTATTAATAACTGTTATAATTATCAAATTCATATTTATACAAAAATAAAAATAAAAGAGAGTAATTTTTATTAGATAAAATCATATTTTACTAAATTTTCTCATTCATTGCATGAATTACTAACTAATTTATAAAAGTTCACAAGAAAATGGCTAACCAGTTTTTACTACCAGACATTGATACCATTTCACTCTCATACAATTCTCGTGTTGCAAAATTTATATATGCAATTTTTTTAATGAACTTTTTATCAATTTATAAGAGTGATCATTTTTTTTTTTTTCATACAGGGAAGTGGGCTTTAACATTTGACTAGATTATTTCACTTCTTACCTATGAGACATCCTAAAAACCACATAGACAAAAATTATGGTGGATTGAACATGGGACATCCAAGTTTATGTCACACCTCAAGCTGATAAACCCACCACTAGTACCACCACGAAGGGTGTGATAGGTTATGATTGATCGATAAAAAGTGATGATAGCAGTATATTTAATATTTCCATTAATTATAAATTACCACATTTACCAATTGTGAAAAACAAAACTTACAAAATATTTTATGTCACAACATTACTCTTGTTAGAAAATGTCATGCATGACTTAAAAGTCTACCCTTTTTCTTTAGGAAGTTGATATTTTGTTTCGTTGTTGTATATACATTCCTCACACAAGTAGTCTCTCACAACTACAAATGTAAGACTCATCCCATGTGAACAGAATATATAAATTCACACTATGTGAATGGAATATATGTAACTCTTATCCAAAATAATACATCTTTTTCAGGGGGACTCTTGGGAGTGCCAATTTTAGTCGTAAAAGATAGATTTGATATGACCCCTTGCCTCTTATCATATACTTGCCTATGATATATATGTGGTGTCTACTATTATGTATAGAAAGAGTGCATTTTTACCAGCCGAGTGAGGCTTTTACCTCTCTGTACGTAGTTGCTTTCCCATATATTCTTTGTCTTATTTATGTTTTTATCATTAGTATTTAATTAGTTTGTTTTCTTTGATTGGATCAAATCATTTATGTCGGTTAGTCTGTATAGGTAGAATGTTCATTCCCTAACATTTTCCTTGATATGAAATCTTAAAATCAAGATCATCTTGAAAGCATCGACCATTATTTCTCGAATAACCATTTGTTTCAAACTTTCAATTCATCACCATTTCCTCTAGCCTAACACATAAGTCTTGCTAAGAAACAAAGTGCAAATGTGGCAGAGAGACACAACGCAGTGGGTAGAGGCAGAAAAATTGGACTTCAAAGTTTGAATTGACCCACACTTGTCTAATGACAGAGCTAGAAATTTATCTTTGCGGCGCCAAACTAAAACTATAATGATTAACTTTTTTTTTTCTTTCCTACATACTATATATTATGTTATATATAGTAGTATAAAAGATTACAAACTGAAATCATGATTTTTCTTTTAAGAAAAAAATTCATGATACAAATGAAATATTTTATAAACCATTAGATGAAGAAACAAAAAATACAAAAACTAAATAAACCCTTATTAAAATTGTAATTTAAGTTCTTTTAAATAACTAAAACAATCAGGTATCAAATCCAAATTGAAATTCCCAGTAATTTCCCCTTGGGGAAAACAACTACATCCTTGAAGATTAGAAAAGATGCTCTTTGGGAAAGAAGGTTCAACATTAAAATCCAAGTTCTATTGCTTTCTAAATTGTCGAAATATTTTATTTTTTATTTTTTTTAAGTGTATTAATAGTTCTCATCAACTTGGCCTTATCCAAATTTTAAATCTTAAATTATAATAAGGATTAATCATTATTAAAAAAAAAATCGTAGTTCATAGTAACACAACACTAGTTTTTTGATAAACACACAACGCTAGTTAGATTTAATAAGATTAAATTTAAAAAAATCAAGAATCTAGTATAAATATATTGAAGCAATAACATTATTTTGAACGGAATCAAATATGAATGAGGACTAAGATTTTTTTTTCCTTAAACAAAAGATATCAATTAAAATCCCAGTAATAAGAAGGTCAAAAGAATGGCAAAAAGAAATAAAGTAATTCTAGAAGAAACTACATATTTTTGCTATGGCCTAAAATGGGAGAGCAGTGTTGTGGTGAACGTGAAAGATGTGCACAGCGAAGTGTAAAAGAAAATTTTGACATCTTAATTGAGAAGTCACTGGATAAACAAACACAAACTGCGATAATTTTTTTTTTAACATTATAGGAGAAGTTTTATTTAAACATTTTTTTTTTCAACTTTTGGGGCCATGGCACTTTGACCCTTCAGTAACTCCATCATTAAGGTCTAATTCTAATATACAACTTTTGTATTAGTTTTATTCAACTTTGGAGGGCCATGGCCGCTTAATGGATCTGCCAACGCACTCACCCACGTGTTTAAGCAATGTTTTGGTTTGGGAAACCCATCTCCTATGTTGCAAATAAACAAACGAGAGACAAAAATTTCACCAATTGCTTTTATGACATGTAATTTCAGCATTATAGTGGATAGGTTTTTATTAGAACTGGGATTGTGTTTGTGTGTGGTACTTGTTCTTCTATTTTAAAGAAAATAGATTCCTTATAAAACTTATAATCTCTTTAAAGAATATAGAAGCTTCAGAGAATATTTTCATTTCTTCTTACTTAGTCAAAAACTTTGTAGAATTAGCACCTCTCCATGCACAAAGTGCTTAGAGGTCTAGGAGGGAAAGAGTTTGAACTGCAGGGTTAGTAGCATGTTGTAATTATCTCTAAAAAATAAAAAAATAATAAAAAAAAACTCTCAAAATAATCCTATAAAAAAAAATCCTCAAAATAAGAAAATAAACCAAATATTCCTCAAAAATCAATTTCAAACAATTCCATTTATTTTCATTCTATTGGGCAGAGGCTTAGTGGGCCAAGTCCAACATTCTGTAAAGGCAGAAGCCAAGTTAGGTCAAGTCTCAATTAACCGATTAATTTTGGGCCGCCATCCTTTAAGAGAATAAAATTGTGCATTTACCGTCAACTATAGTTTTTTAGTGTAGTGGGTAAGCTTATTTATCATCAACATATTCATTTCAAATTTTCCAAATAAGCATTTCACGTCAAGTGAGTACAGGAACATTGTGCATGATCCTAAGGTAATGAAAATGAATAAAAAGAGAAGCACATTTTGATAGCACAAGCTATTCATGGGTCTGAGAGGGCAGGAATTCCAATCTTCCCCGAACATACTGTGTGGTCGTTTTTCCATCGCTTTCTTTTGTGGAATCCTATCAGAAGGAAAAGAAAGTAGGCCACTCTTTGAGATATATAGTGAGATTCCTTCCCATTAGTCATTAGAAAGTCCACTTCTTGTTCAATAATTTGAAAAAAGTCCAATATATGATCATCTCTGCACTACCAACTTTCCTTTTGCATCTCCTTCTTCCTTCATTATGGTCTTTTTTTATGATTGCTCTGCCTCTTTTCAATATTAAAATCCATAAATTTGATGAAATTAGAATATGTACTAGAAAGCATTCACTTTTCACCTTAATATTGATAATTTATACTAAACTCATATATAGTTTGACTGATATTCATTTTAAAGTGAATTAAGATTTGCTTTGCTATGAAGCACGTTTCAAAAATTACACCCGGACTTTTGTTATCTAGAGAAGGAAGAGACTGGCAAGATCATAGTTGTAGTTGGCTAGAATAGTGAAGAAGAAATAACATGTGATAAAAAAAAATAATTAAAAAATAAATAAATAAATAAAGACTAATGAGGGAGGACCACTGGTCCACTAGTACTGCTTTATGCACAGTGGGCTCAGAAAGATCTTACAAGTGGATGTGGTAGCTAATTTTTTTTTTTTTTTGGTAAAATATTATTTTGGTCTTTACAATTTATTAAAAATTTGTTTTTCACCCCTAAAAATTAAGAAGTTTGTTTTTCGTCCTTGAACTATTGAAAAGTTCATCTTTCATCCCTAAATTATTAAAACTATTTTATTTAAATCCCTAAATTTTACTAAAAGTTTATTTTTCATTCTTAAACTATTGAAAAAAGTTTTTCTTTCGTCTTTATTTTTGTCTCTAAATTATTAAAAAGACTCTTTACAAAGTTTAGAGATAAAAAAAAAATTTAAGTTTAGAAAAAAAAAAAAACAAACTTTTATTAAAATTTAGGAACCAAAATAGTATTTTACCCCTTTTTTTTTAGAGAAAGAGAGAGAGAGAGTGAGTGAGAGGTCTCTCTATTAGTTTACTTGTTTTATAAGTGCATGACTCTATAATAGGATTGGGCATTTTGGAACTTAATATTTCTAATACTATTCATTTCATGGTTGATGTTTTATATCTTAAATCTAATAATATATAGAGCCTCACATCATTTAAAATTTTAAATTATGTGGCATTAAATACACCTTTAGATTAGTAACATTTACTAATTTGAATAATTAAGTTAATCTATTTCGAGTGTTAGTACGAATATTCTTGATGTTATCGCTAATTAATTAGTTAGTGGAAAATGAAAAATAAGTAACGGTGTCCATTGCTTTTGCAATAAAAAATTTCACAAAATCTCCTTCTTGATTAATCGGTCCCCTATCCACCTTAATGGCAAACAGGCAAAGATACCTATTTGTATAATTTCTGACAAATGCATGCATCTGATGTGGTGAAGGATTATGATATTTCTAAACCACCATTTTAAAGTGCAGTAGCTTTTCGAGCTATGTATTGCTAATGGATTTTTGGGTTGAAGCGAATCTTACACATGACTGAGAGGGCTGACTTTGCTAAAGGCAACCATGTTAGAAAGAGATTACAGGCTACAGCATCATGTCAATTTGACATGTCCTGTTGGTACTTCTCAGTCTCACTTTCTTTTGGCTTACCCTTAGAGCATTTGCATTGGTTATAAAAATCTCCCAGATGCTATTTTATCCACTAAAACCTTTAAAAAAAACCCCTCAACATCCGGGTATATAAACCCATTTTCTTTCCATCCTAGCTACAATGAGGTTGCGTTTATGCAACTCACTGTTCATAAGGACCTAAAGATTATATAATTTTTTAATCTCTTCTCTCTCTTTCTCTCACTTCAGACATTGAGCTCTCTCTCTTCTTTTTCTTTTCTTTTTTTTTTTTATATTATTTGATGGTGTAGTTTATATCATTTTAATAAGTTGTATATAAAAATAGAAACTGAAATGTTGAGTGAGTTGTAAAATGAGATGGTAAAATAGAAAAATAAATTTTAAGATTGTAAAATAAAACTTTTTTGGCATCCCAGATACTAATGCTCTTAGCATATTGTAGCTAGGTTGTACCATATACCACTTTTCTTGGACAATTTTGTGACTACATTCCTCTATACAATTCCTTGCACAAAAAACTATTAGCAGTTCCCTAAGCTCGTTCAGAATTCTATATCTTTAGCTATAATGTGGCATGTTGTGAATCTTGTGATGAGTGCAAGATTTTTTTGTAATTGTTGACTACAGCGAAATTCAAGTTTATAGGATTACAGCTGAAGATGTCTTGGAGGCTTCCCTCAAAGTTTTCAACATTTCTATCTATTGTTATTTTAAATTTCTCTTACTTTACTGAGTTGACTGCTCTCTGATTCTCGTATTCAAATGAAGTGTCATCTATGACTCAAATGTATAGTCACAATTCTTTACAACAGTAGCCATTCCTTTTTAAGTGTACAATATGTCCTATATTGATGAGTCACATGGTTTAATAGGAACAAGGCATTGCGATTTGCGAGACTAGACTACGGGTGGATTGGCCTTGCCGATAGAATAAAGATTTTGTGTGGGGCGGGGGAGGTGGGCGGGGTCATACGCATGGGTTATTTAATGGGGCCATGTAGCATGAAAAATATTTGTTGCAGTAAGTCTAGGACCTGAGGCCACAAATTTCCTTGATAGTACAACAAATGTGTTTTATGATACCACAACCACATAACAAAAGCAGCCCCAAGACCCTTTCCATTTATCAGTGCGGGCCTATAGATTGCTGAGACCTGGAATGTATCACTAATATATTGCTGAATTATGTGGAATATTGTACAAAAAGGGTCCATATATAAAAGTAAGAGAACTTAAGAGTACAATCAAGGTTAGGTACGTTGCACGTTGTTTGGTAAACCGTGAATAAAAATGTTCGTCTTGTATGCTTTTTGAGTTTCATGTTCAAGACTCGTGCCCAACACAGCTAGTTGATCAATCAAAAGTTCTTGACAACTAGTCAATCAATCGAGAATTACAAGCCTAAATAACTCTTAGACCCATTACGTCAATTTTACTTAGTAATTCATGCCCGGCTGCCCAGAGTATACAAGAGAACATTAAAGTCAACCTTAAAATTCATTTGAGAGGGTTGCATTTGTACACGTATGGTTTTGCGACCAAGTCTCTCATTCACCATCAAACGAAAGAACCAAAAGAAGATCTGAAGATTGGTGATCAAGCTGAAGCCACTACAATCAACACACGCTGTTGTGAAAAGCTTTAAGGTGCTCCTTGAGGCCACAAATGGATTGTTTGTGTGAATGGAATCCATAATAGTAGAAGAGTTTAACCGAATTGACAGTGCATGTGATCATTTAAGTAAGTCACTACTAGAGGTATCATTAGAATTATGGTTAATTCTATTGTACAAACTTCAATTCTACTAATAGATTTTGTTGCCTTGAGGATTGTTGGTAAACCCTTGGGGTTTTTTTCCATTAGAGTTTTCACTCCATTAACATATTGATGTGTTTATTTCTTTCTGCACTTGATTATTTAGCAATATTTTTATGTGGCATAATTAACCTAACTTTGAATTTCAAATCATATTTGGTTAATTAATTGATTCGATTTAAAACTGGTTAAAAGATAAAAACCAAGGTATAAATTTTTCAACAAATACAATATTGTAGTACCCAGTGTAATAGAATAGTACAGCAATATAGAAATACACTATAAGAGATAGTACAATGGGCCCAAGAATGGCCTTGGGTGTACTATTCTAACAGTCCCCAGAAACTCAAGATGAATAGCAAGAAACCAACTTAAGTTGGTATACAAAAACGACTTGGGGAATGGTTTGTGAAAATGCTCACGAGCCAATCATGAAATGCAATTGAGTAAAGCTATAAGGAGCCCTAAAGGAGAAGAAACAAACAAGGACAATCTTTCTCAATATACTTGGTCCATTCATGAAAGACACTGTTATGGGCAATTTGAATAGCACTCCTATTGTCATAGTATACAAGAGTACCAGAAGATAAATGGACACCAAATCTTGTAATAAGTATCAAAACCAAAGGAGTTTAAAGGTGCTGTCAATAAGAGCTTGATACTCAACAACAATTTGTTTATTACTTCGCCGAATGATAACAGAAGTTCCAAGTAAGAAGAAGTGCCTAGAAGTGGAACGACAATTGGTAGGACATGCTACCAAATTTAAATCAAAGTAGGCTCTAAGCATAAGAGGTGATTGTGAGGAGAAATATAAGTCATGAAAAAGTGTCGGCTTAAAATAGAGAAGATAGTGAAGAAAAACAATGAATTAAGTAGCGTGGAGCTACCACGAATTGACTCGCTTAATAAACGATATATGAGACTAAATTCTAAAACTTCTTTTCCTACAATGAATTTCCTTATATTGGGAGTGGGGTACCCCTATAGTGATTATTCCTTTTGAAATGTTTTTCACTTTGTCACTATATCGTTGTATTCATTACTTTCTGATTTTGATGACTTGCTGGTTTGTGGTTATATGAATTGTTAAAACTATGATCACAGAATAGGTTAATCAACTAAGGGATCTAATCTAAAAGATTATTTCATGCATAATTGAAATGTACTTCTAAAACTCTTATGATCGTAATTTCCGAAAAGACTACACACTCCATCTCAACCACAATAATTTTCTTGGTTCTTAGGGTTCCACATCCATGGATATCGATAAGAATTTCTACATATAGATCGTTTTTTCAAAAAAGATATAGTTCAAAGGATCATAATATCATAGGGCCCTTTGTTATCATATCTTAAAATCGAATAATTTAATGGTGATGCTCATAACAGTGCTTCCCACAATTTAATGGGATTTTCTGCCACATGGGCTGTCAACTTAGTTAATGATATTCTGGCCTATTATACTTAGATTACGTGATAATCTCAAAAAAAATACTTAGATAACATGAACTGTATAGCTAATGCAAAAATTATTGATCTCAGACTCTCAGTGGGTTCCCTCAAACCCCTTATATATCTGCTAGGGAACCAAATCTTCAGTGTCCAATCACAAAACTTAATCGTAAAGACAATACAATCTAGAGTTCGTTTGAATGCAACTTTTTACTGAAAACTTATTTGTTTAATTGTTGAAAACTGGTTTATATATATAGTTGTACCCCTAGTTAGTTCAGTTTACATGCTAGAGGGGTTGTTTTGCGATAATGGCTATGAAGCAAGTCGTGTTGTAGAGAAAAGACACAAAATGAGGGGGACCTAGTGTCCTTTATTACACTTTAGACTAGTACCATCCCCCCCTTTTTTTCTTTTTTTTTTTTTTTTTTTTTTTTTTTTTTTTTTTTTTGGAGCTAAGTTATATATAATTATATGGTTGTCCTTTGGATTATCTTTTGTTTCTAACTACTATATTGTAAAATGAGTGTGAGTTAAAGAGATTTAAAGTTTGTATTGTATATCCAAGAGTAAGGCCCTTTTGGATATACACCACTATAAGTTTCTTTAAAAAACTTTCTCCTCTCTCCCGGTGTATGTGTTAATACTTAGTATTCTTAAAAATATATATATAAAAAAATATAAAAAATTTAAAAAAAAAAACTGCTCCATTGTATGTGAATATTATGCATTGCGCATGGCATCAATTTATGTTAGTACTTAGTAGTAGTATAGTGCCAATTGACTAAATGCAATGGTGAAAGGAAGATCTTGCTTCACATCTACACCGACCAAACTTCAATATGGTTTTTTTTCAAGTCTTATCCAAGCTGATTTTGTGGCCAGATTGTGTCGATGCCTAGAATCTCTTATGTACCTCAATTGTAAACTAAGGTTTGACCTGATGTCATCGAATCATATTGGTTTTCAAACGTGAAATGGCCAAAATCATTAGAACCAATAGCTAAGTAATGGATTCTTCAAGCTCAACTGCTATTTTCAGTAAAAATTTGCTCACTTTCTAAGATGCATTCTATTTTACTTATAATTAGATTGCTTAAAAAATTAAAATGACATATTGTTCTCTTTGAATGAGACCACTAAGCCATAAAAGTTATGCATTTTGTTTTGACATATATGATTGACATCTCACTCAAATCTAATGTTTTCTTTCCCCCTTGAATTCATGTATAGGGATGGCAAAAATGCTTTGCCCCATTTGACCCATCTTTTTTTATTCTGTCTGGTTCGAATTTTCCTCAACCAAAAAGGTGATTAATTAGACAAGTATAGGTTTTGCTCACACTATTCCATTCCATGTAATTGTGTCATACCTCAAATATGTTTTTCTATATTTTTATTTAATATATACTTTAATTTTTTTTATAAATATCCCATTTATAAATTATTTTTTACAGATATTCTATATTGCTATTACCACTCCCACCCAAACACCTTCTTTCTCTACCTTTCAGTACTCTCACAACTGCTCCTCTCTTTTGTCTTTCATATCTTCTCAATGGCCATCCCTGCTTACGTTAGATTTCTGTGGAAATATTAGGAGGAGGTTATATTTGGGGAGGTTGTTTACTTGGGCTGCCTTTTATGGGACTCCATAGTCCAAATTGCTTTTAAATATAACTTCATCATTACTGTATATACTAATTTCAACCATGTTCCAACAAAGAGATTCAAGAAGGCTGCTTCTATTGTTCCCTTTTCCACTTTACTTTAACCCTTATATATTCAATCATGTCATGAATATGTCTTCAATAATGTTGCAATTCACTGACTTATATTATTTTTTAAACTTGCTGCAACTATGAGGCTAGAAAAAATTATCACAAGTCATGGCGTGATATCGAGTTATTGAAGTTCTGTCATTCCTGTATCGTCATCTTAAAAAACTCCAAGGTGGCCACTTATTTACAGTTGAGGTGAGATTTTCTTGGAACACTTGATTATGGATAGTTTTTTGGAGTAATGCATGAATACTCGGTAATAAAGAGTTATGTTATGGTTTATATCTTGATAAATAAATGATCTATTATGAGTTAAGGATACAACTAAGCAGTGGCGACTCTAGGAATTTTGTTCAGGGTGTTCCTATTTCACTTTAAAAAAATTTTAGGTTCTTTCGGTCTATTTCGGGTGTTTCAGGACATTTTGGTAAATACTGGAAGAAATTCAAAATTTGGCAAGCACGAAGTTTATACTTTAAAAAAAAAGTTCTTAAAAGCAAAACAAATTTGCGTTCTGTACGCCAAAAAACCTCAAAAGGAAAAAAAAAAATTAAAAAAAAATAGAAGGAAAAGAAATTAATGAATAAATGTACCGGTACAATAAACTATAAGTTCATTTGATATATTAATAAAATTATTAATCATTGTTGTTTAGTTGTTTTATAAATTTATTTGTCTTTTATAAACTATAATTTATAATTGTATTGTTGTTCCATTATTTATTAAATTATTAATTGTCGTTTAGCCTAACATAATTTAATTTGTTTGTCTTTTATAATGTATTAGTTAATTAAATTATTAATTCTTGGTTTTTAGTTGCTTCATTAATTTTTTTTACTAACTATTAGGAGTTTAGCACACACCCCACTGTACGTTAACATATCCCTGCCTCTGCATGCCTTTTAGTTCAAAATTTTTTTGGCATAAAATTTTTGAGAGTGTTCCTGATATTGCTTGAGGGTGTTCCTATTTTTTTTTTAAAGATAAACAAATAAAAAAAATTATTATATATATTAAAAAAAAAAAAATTCAAGCCAGGGTGTTCCTAGGAACACCCTGGCTTGTGAGTGGCGTCGCCACTGCAACTAAGAAGTACGGGTGCGTTTTTGAACTCGGGTGCGTTTTAGGACTCGGGTGCTAGTGTTGGTGCTGGTGCTGGTGCAGGTGCGAGACTTGGCAATTTTTTAAAAATAAGGTGTGGCAGGGTGCAGCAATTAAAAAATTATTAAAAATAATTTTATTTATATTTTCTATATATTTTTACTATTAAAATATTCTTAAAAAACACATTACTATGGCTTTGGTTTACAAAACAAAGAAAGCAGAAGGCAAGAAACACAAAACAAAACACAAAAAGAAGCAACAAATATTCAAAATAAAATTAAGGAATGACAAATTTTGGGTGTTTGGGCCTCTATCAAAGCTAATTTTGGCTGTTCCGGCATGATATAAGGCCGATGTTGACCTTTTCGACCATTTCAGTCAGTTTTGACCACCAGCCGAAACGGTTTGATTCGGTCGATACGACCTGATTCTGATCGAATTGGCCTGGTCAGTTTCGAATTGACCCATTTCGGTCAGTTTTGACCGTTGCCCATGTATCGATAAGAATGGCAACAGGTAGAGTTTAGACCGGGTTTTTTCATACCCGGACCCGACCTACGGGCCTAGACTCGCAGCCCGGACCCAGCCCGTTTATTAAACGGGATTTTTTCCTGGGACCCAAACCCGCCTCGCTGGGCTCCGCATGCCCCATAGGCCCCGTCCAGCTAGGTCAAATTTGGGCCCAATCTGTGGCCCAAATCGTAGCCCAATCAAAAAACAGTCCAAAATCCCTGTCCAACAATGTCTTTTCTTTTTTTTTTTGGCCCAATCACCGTCTAGCAATGTCTTTTATTTTTTTATTTTTTTTTTTTTGAGGCACTACATCAATAACAAACACAAAAAACAAATCAAATACAAACCAACTCTCATAAAAAAAAAATTAAAAATTAAAAAAAAAAAAAAAAAAAACTACAAACCAACCACAACAAATCAACTACAATGAACCAGTCCTAAAACAAACCCAAAGTTATTAGAAAGACAAAAAATAAAAAAAATGGGACTAAAAATAAATCATTCGCAAGTTTTTTTACTAAAAATAACATTTTATAAATTATTAAGAATTAAAAAATCAGAGGAAGAGAGAAACAATGGCCGTGAGAAACGAATCTGTGATGAACTTCAGGGTCGGTGGTGATAGAGCTTGAGACCAGCGATGACAGTGCTTGAGGGTCAACGGTGAGAGCTTGAGGCTAGCAGTGAGATCATGTGATGGTTGGCGGTGACAGAGCTTGAGACCAACGGTGATAGCGCTTGAGGGCCAGCGGTGAGATCGAGGGATGGCCGGTGGTGATAGAGCTTGTGGGTGAGGGTGAGGAGAGTGAGGGAAATGAGAGGGTAGGGAGGGTAAGGATAGGGCGGCTGAGTGCTTGAGTGAAATGAGAGAGGTAGGGTTTTATTAGTTTATATATATATATATGGTTTTTTTGGTAATTTTATATCTAAGCGGGTCGGGTTGGGTCTAGGTTCGGGCTAGATTTTTCTCAAAACTCGACCCTATTCTTTATCGGGTCGGGTAAAAATCGACCCATTAGGGTCGAGCCGGGCCGGGTACTCGCGGGTCAGGCTGAAATTGCCAGCCCTATGTATCGGTGCCGCATCTAAGTTTTTTTTTTTTTTTGGCTTCAATTAATCTATAAAAAAATTAAAATTAAAATTTAAAAAAAAAAAAAAAAGAAACTTAGATGCGGCACCGATGCACGAGCAACAGGGTCGATGACCGCACCCCGCGTTGGTGCTTCCTAGGGATACAAAGCAACCCACTCACCATCATTATTATATACATATTTTTATACCTTAATATATAAAGAGTTATGTTATTGTTTATATCTTGATAGACAAATGATCTATTATGACTTAAGGATACAAAGCAACCCACTCATCATCATCATCATCATCATTATATTCATATTGTTAATTATACCTTAATATTATAAATAATCATTGGTGACCTTATTGGAAAAGTAAGTCTTAATATTATATAAATAATCATTGGTGAACTTATTGGAAAAGTGAAAAAAAAATAAATAAATAACAATGATTTTAATAATTGTTCTATTGCACACTTGTGGATGTACATATACTTTGTACGCACAACGTTCATAATTTCACATATGACATCTACATTCTCTATTGATGTCCACATTTAAAATATAAAATGAATAATGTGTAAAACTAATATATATTAAACAGTGTGTAAGAATCAATATCACAGTAATTTAAGATGATGTTGTTGTCAAGGTGTCACCTGACCATGAATAAAACGGCTGTTGCCTTTTATTTTATTTTATGTTTTTAATATACAGGAGCCTTAAAAATAGAACTATTTCATAATTTAAATAGACCTGTTCATGCGCATGAAATAATTCAAAATGTATTGCACATATTAGATTTACCTTTTCAATTTATAAAGTGTTTCTATAGCCTATACTTAGCTTCATAAGTATGTATTTCGGTCTCCTAAACCATAATTTAGGAAAAATCTAAATTATTGTCCATCGTAGTCCAATATTTAACATCATATATGAATTTTGATTCATTATTGAGGTGATAAGGAGCTTAAGAGTCAGTGACCGTTCTAGGAATTTTTCTCCAGATATTCCTTAAAAAGCATAAATTACACAATCTAATGAAAGATATTAATTTTAGGCTTTTTTCCTAAGGTCTATTGGGCATTTGAGCTTGCTATGTTATAAAATTTTTTTTTCCAGATTTTAGTTCAAAATTTTTTTTGGAGCTTCCTTTTGCTTGAAAGCCCTAATATATTGTTAAGTAGAATAAATTACGAAGCAAAATTTAATTTTATTGACATAAAAACTGAAGATGTTCTCAAATTTTTTGGAATGGTAGACAAATATAAAATTTTAAATTATTATATATATATAAAAAATTCAGGTCAAGGTTGACCTGTGACCACCTTGACCTTCAAATGCCGCCGCCCCTGTTAAGAGTAAGACACGTTTAATAGATGGGAAGGGACCAAGATATGTAATTGCCATTTTGTTTTAGTTGTAATTTTAGTATGAAAAATAGTTGTACCTATCAACAATGTCTTTCTTTTTTTTTTTTTTTTGAAAAGCACCAAAATGTCTGTAATAACAACTCCCTTAACTACATATAAGATCCTTCTTCAAAAAAAAAATAAATAAATAAATAAAGGTACATATAAGATTATTAAAAACATAAAAATCTCAAAAATCATCATTAACTGACACTCCTTTAAAAACTCTCTCTCTCTCTCTCTCTCTCTCTCTCTCTCTCTCTCCATAATAGTGTAACTATGAAAGATTGAATCTTTTTTCCACACTAAAATATAGTATCATTTGTAATTAATGGTTTGTAATAATCTTTCCAAAATATTATAATTATTCATTTCATAGTCTTTACGGTAATAGCGCATCAGTTATCTACAAGTTTTCACAGTTCTTCCCCAAAAAAAAAAAATTCACAGTTGGTTTCCTTGGTGCAATTATGAAAGATTAATGTTTCTTTTCAATAAAAAAAAACCGAGAATTCCTTGGCGCAATTATGAAAGATTAATGTTTCTTTTCAATAAAATATAACATCTTTATTCTTTAATGGCGTAGCTATAGATGATTAATGTTTCTTTTCAATAAAATATAACATTTGTAATTATTGGTTGTAAAATAAGTCTTTGCCATATGTTTTGATTATTGGGTTTTTGGGTTCTTACTTCTAAGTCTTTACCGGAAATGTGGAACAGATCATTATAGATTTTCACTTTTCACTTTAGGTTCCCGAGAAAAAATTATTAATTACTCGTATAAGTTTTAATATCTGTTTGTTCTTTTTTCTAGAAACAATATGTAATAAATTTTTAGAAAACATTTAAAAATAATAGTCTCATGCGTGTTATATATGTCATCGTTAGAGCATTCTCATTAAGGATACTAAAAGGGGTACATGTTAAATTTTAGCATCAAAATACCAAAAAAGCAACTCCATCAAAGCTTTCAAATTGTAAAATTTTTGGCATGCTGCTACAATGAGCTTGTATTAATACAAGCTCACTGTAGCCTGAATTGTAAAAAAATAAAAAAAATAAAATTATTCTCATAACTCTCTCTCCGTTTTCAGTTTTCTTTTCTCTTTCCTCTCTCCCTTCTCTCTTCTCTCTACTCTCTACCGATGGATGTGATCCGGCGATGGTTCTGGTTCGGCAATGGTAGTCCGATAGTCATGGGTCCGATGTGGTCTGATGGTCCCCTTCTGTTCTCTCTTCTCTCCCTATGTTCTTTGTTCTTTGTCCTCTCTTTGTGGGTCTGCATGGATCGAATGAGTCATGGGTCGAAGTGTGGGTTTTTGGTTTGGAGCGTGGATTGAAGCGTGGGTCTAATTGTTCGTGGGTTATCCTCCGCCGAGTTCCACTCCTTTAATCGAAGATTTCTCTCTCTCTTCACGGTGGTGCTGTGACTTGTGGTGGTCCTGAGTTTGATGGGTTTTGCTTGTCATGACCACTGTAGGTCTTGTGTTTATGGGTTTTGTTTGCCGCTCTATCCTCCGCCTCCCTCTCTTCCTCTCACGGTGAGCTTCTCTCTCTCAAGTTTAGTTTAGTTTTTGTTGTTGTTGTTGCTTTTTTTTTTTTTTTTTTTTTTTTGCTATGGGGTTGATTCTTGGATGGATGTAGATTATGGTGGTAGTCGTTTGGCCGGTCTAGGTTTGCTGTTGAATGTTGATGGTGGCTAAAAGTGGCTAGCCGTTGAGAAGAAAGTGGTGGAAAGAGAGAGAAAGTGATAAAATAAAAATTATATTATTTAAATAAATTATAAAAAAAAAATAGAATGTTTGATGTTTGGTGGATTGTAAAATGGTATGTTAAAATTGATAAAGTAGATTTTTGAAGTGCTAAATGCTAAAATATTTAGCATTCTTGATAAGAATGCTCTTATAGTCAAGCTAGTGAACTCGTTATAAATGTGGACAATGTTTTAGGAAAAATTATTAGATACTCCAGAATACCATAAATGTGTACTATCCTCTCTCACATAAATGATGAGTCACACCATGAATTTAATTAGTGAGGCCTACCATTCATGTGAGAGGAGGGAGTATGCATTTATGGTATTTCGGTAGTACACAATAATTTCTCATGTTTTAATTAGGCAAACCCACCAACCGTATAAATATAATTTCATCATGACATTTTAGGACATTTAATTAAAATATGATTCCATCTTACTATGTCGCACCAAATTGCATGTGTAATACAAATTTAGGGTTCTACTATTGTATTATCACCAAACAAATTTGTTGTAATTAATAGTTGTTACAATTTAGTTTCTTGAATTACTGGTAAATACTAATCTCTATTGCTAAGTAACAACTATGATAATAGTGTATCAAATATCAATCATGCCCTATTATATTTTTGAGTGATTGCATGGTCATTATATAGCATCCAAAAAAAAAAATGCAATAGACCTCATTAATTAAATAATTAGAAAAGTAATTTGTGTTGTGTCACAAATGAGATCCTCAAGGAGGAAGAAGAAGAGAGTCTAGAAGAGAATATGGCTATCACTATCATCCTTCCACTTCTCGTGATGATTATACGCAGAAAGAAAGCAAAAAAAGAATTAGGAAAATTCCCACCCTCGTTCTACCAAGTCAAATAGATACTTCAATCCTGTCCTATTTGGCAATCACTTGCAATCACAACCCACAAGAAACACACACACATAAGCTGCATTTTCTCACTTTTCCATAGAACACCACTGATACTCATACAAGGAAGCTTCTAATTATGATACACACTGAAACGTGTACAACGTGTTTTTTTTTTTTTTTTTTTTTCCTCTCTCTCACATCTTGATTCAAGGAATCATTCATATTCATGGACCTTTACAGGAATCCAAGTTTTGAGTGAACTCAATTATATAGAATATGGTTCTCAAATTTACTCAACAACCCAAAAGCATTAATGTCTTATAGTTTGTTTCACAATCGAAAATAATTGTACCTAATTGTTAACCCTAAGATATTTTATGAACAAGACTTTGTTATCGTTATTCTCTTATTCTAAAAGTTTCACCTATCATAAGATAAATTACCTAATAGCATTTACATACACAATATGAACAATGGCAATTCTTGACCTTATAAAAAATTTTGAAATTTTTTAACAAATCATTTAGGAGTATTTTCTTAAAACTAGATATAAGTCCACGAATTTTACTAAAGCGATTTTCCAAATGTTGATATTTTTGTAAATTCTACTATATATCTTAACTCAATTTTTTAATTTGAGAAAGATCAATTGAGGTAAATTTTAAGAAAAGATAGGAACCTAACAGTCAGCACTGAAAATTGCCACCAAATCACACCGAACCTAGATGAAAAAAATCACACTAAACAATGTGTAAGATCCATGATATCAGATTGCACATTAATTTGACCTTAATTATTAATACAAAATGTGGGCAATCTTAGAATTAGGGGGAACCTTTAACATCAGTTATCACATTTTGCGTTGTTGAACTAAGTAGCCTACAAAATTTGGTCAACTTTTTTTCCATTTTAAGGATAAGTATTTGGACCACATGCCAAATATGTTGGTCAACCCGTCAAACATATGACAGTTAAAGGTCATCACCACCAATGATCCGTAATTAGACTATATCCTCACTCCTCAGCTTTCATTGAATTAGATCTTTTCATTTATTTATTTATTTTAGGTAATTGAATAATTACTATGTTGTATAAACAAAATAATAAGGGGAAAAAAAAGAGAGACTTGAGTCACAACAGCTATTGCCTAAATACATTTTTATTTAAGACAATTTATAGTTCATAAATGATTTTTTTTTTCTTGTCAAATGTCATTATGCATGCATAAGTTAAATTATGTTCAACTTATGATATATGATGTTCCTTAATTAGACATGTTATAATTGGTCATTATATATCAGCTTCATATGAACCTAGCCTCCAATAAAACTGTATAAAAACCGAATTCAAATTTAAATTCAAATAATAAAAACATTGTTATATTTATTTATTTAACAAACAAAACAAGCAAAGAGTTAAATATACTTGTACATATATCTATTTATATTTTTTCATGTTATTTTTTATGCAATATTTTTAGAATATTTTTAAAAAAAATATTCAACTAAATAAAATGTAACATGTGGATTACTAATTAAATATAAACGGTATATATTCCATCCCGTATATTACTAATTAAATACTAACTACCTAATTTTGTTATTTTTATTTTTTGATAAAAATCCAATTTTGTAATTGATAGTTGATTAAGGCAAATCCCTTAACTCAATCATTCCATAAAATATCAACCTCGGTAGGCGTTGTGCGGTACAAAACTAAATAGTTAAATAATAAATTAAAAATATCTGTGACCAACTAGTTTCTTCTTCTAGGAGGTTGGGGGGGCCATATGACCCTTATAATAGTTATTTAAGTTAAAATTCACTAACCAACAAAAAGTACTAATTCATTCTCAAAAAAAAACAAAAAGTACTAATTACGAATTAACTATCGCCTATATATAATTATATATATGTGGGACAATCCTCCCAAATTAAATCCTATCCCAACTTTGTTGGCCCTGCGAAATCAGTGACCTAACACATATAGTGCTTTATTCTTCCATCCAATTGAAGTGCACCACGTATTGTTGGCCCTTTGAAATCAGTGACCTAACACATATGGTACTTTAATCTTCCATGCAATTGAAGTGCACCACGTATGTACTCTACATGCAAAGCAGGCAGTGAGTCATCAATATCCACTCTCATATATAGTAATATAGGTAATCATGCACAAATTTGCTTCTGTGAGGCACACCTAGCCAGGAAGCTCCGCGATTCACGAATGCAATACAATGTAAGTAGATGACACTGTACGCCGACAACAATACAATGATTTTTGAAAATTCATGGTACACGACAAGTATTTCAATTGAGTGATATATATAAAAATATATATTGTACTAATTTTATATTGAAAAGATAAATGTTATAATGGTTGTGTGATGATTGATGAACGGAAGCATGAAAAAGAAAGCAAATGAAAGTTTATATGATTCGATATAACAGTCTATATCTAAATGCATGTAAATATCTTTGAGGCTTTGACAACTACGTATGTCTATTAAGGTCTTGTGTTACAATTAAATTAATACATATATATATATATATATTAGAGAATATTTGACTAATTCTAGACTAATCATAAACTAACTCAAAATTAAGTTACTTATTTCACAAGTACTGAGCCTACAATTGATTTGAGTCACTTGAACCATAATATGTATAACATTAAATAAGAAATGATCAAATTCATAAAATTTATTTAAATAGTAGACTATTTAATAAATTATTAGTTTCACTAGATTATATTTTTTTTTTCCCCTTCATATGTTGGGACTTGTTTTCATTTTGATTTATTGAATTTGAATTTTTTTTTTTTTTAACTTCAATCCATCAAGCTTTGAGTTCATTTTCAAAATAATCATTTTGTCCATTACCAGAAGTAATTTGTTAGTTAAGTGTCAAATAATCATTGACACATGCCTAATCATATAGCAACACATATCTACATTTTGATTTTAGATGTTGCTACATCATCAAAAAAGTTTTCTTTTCTCTCCGATTCCTTGCCCCCAAAGAGACACACAGACAGAGAGCATGGAATTTCCACATTACCAACCATCTCACCACCATCATTGGTCCCTTCTCTTGTAGTGGTCGTCACTCCCTTGGTCGTCGGTCGACCTTTCTCTGGCCCTCGTCGACAATGAGAAAAGGCCGTCTTTGCCATTGGTAATTGGCTTACAGTGACTCATTCTTAATCTTAGGTGGCCCAAATGATGATCGATGTTGTCGCAAGCTCTTGTGAATTGCTTCAAATGAGAGCTTGCCACCGTTGAGGTTTCTGAGGCTGAGTTTGATAAGGTTAGCACAGAGGATCAACTACATAACTTAAAAAGGTTCTTGTTGATTTCTTCTAGAGAAGTGGCTTTGGAAAGCTTAAAGAAAGATGGTTTAACTTTAAAGGGTTTGATGGTCTCGATGGGTTTGTGGGGTCCCTAGTGAAAATGGGGAACTAGATCTTTGTTGTTGTTGTTGTTGTTGTTGTTATTGTTTAAGACACCTTTGCGTATATCATAGAAATAAAAATACACAAAGGATTGGGATTGGGATTAGGATGGGAATTGGTTAGGGGTGGGTTCAAGAAGGGTGGAGAAGAGATAGATGAGGGAAGGCTTATTGAGCATTCTGTGTTTAGATTTCATTTAGAGCAATGATGATAGGGCGGCTGGTGGTCTTGTAGTTGTCAAAAATTCTAGGACCACAAAAAAAATCACAATTTTTACTACAATTGTCCATGTGGCAAATTATGTGCAGTAGAGAAAAAACGATAAGTTCATATAAAAATGACAAAAAACTAGTCAGAGCCTATCACATAGGATAGCTGTGGTAAAAGTTTTAACTTTTTATGTAATACTAGAATTACTAGTTATGCAAGGAGCACTCAAAATAGTTCTCAAAATGCTTAGTTGGTTAGCTTATGTGGCATTCAATGGAAGTTAGGGTGATAGATTGGACAGAATGAACATTTTGAAAATTAAGTCAAACTCAGGGGATGAATATGAAAAACAATAATTAATTTAATTGATCAAAATGAAAGCAAACCAAAATATAAAAAAAGAAAAATGTAAATTAGTATAATAATTCACATAAAAAATTTTAAAAAAAAATGTATTAGTTCTATAAAGACCATGTGTGAGAGAAAGGACAAGAAAAACAAAAATAAAAAATCAAGAAATATTCAATTGTATCATAAACTTTATGTGGCAAATGATTTAGGTCAATCAGGTTACAAATTGGGTCAGGTTTGGTCAACTCGCATTTTTCCACCTAAAAAAAATAAAAATTAAAAAACATGAATGCCACTTAATAAGTCATACATCAAATTACTTGATTTGAAATATATTAATTGGATTTACTCATGTCAAGAAAGATCTTAGATCAAAAAATTGATACTTATTCGTTAATAAATTATACAAATTCCAACATTGTTAACCAAAACAAAATAGCATAAACACTAAAGAGTCTAGTCTATCATTTTTTTAAAATTCTAATTAAAACACACACGCGCGCGCAAGTTTCATTTCAATTTGTATTTAATTTTAGATATACAGTAATTGATACTCTATTTCAATTTAAGAATATATATCAAAGTTTAATTGTTTAGTTACTTATATATGGTCTACTTTATAAATATTATGACATTATTAAGAAACACACACTCTAAAAAGCATTATCATTTATTTTGAAAAGTCAATTATTTTGGTTATGGACTATTAAAAAAATTGGCCTAAACACCCATAACTTATATCAATTTCATTAATATACTTTGACTTGACTTTTTTTGCATTTGTGAATACTTCTCAAATATGTCTAAAATTTCAAATATTTGTTTTTCATACTACTATAACCAAATTATCATGGTAGTTGGCATCCACTTTATCATTTGATATCCAAAAATATTTGCTTCTTGCAATATTCAAGTGAGAAGAAGATCTCGATCATTCATCTTTTAGTTCGCTTGCATGCAATTAGATAAGGCCTCAATTGCTTTCTTCAGACTATTGTATTTAAATGATATTAATATGTATATTAAGTTTGAGTTATACATTATAAAACCTGAAATAAACAAGTAAACTTGTTAGGTCTAATTTTTTTTTTTTAAGAAAATAATAGTATAAAAAAACAAATCGAATCACACATCAGCGAGATTTGGTCATAGATCAACCTATTTTTATTCTTAATTAAAAAGTTTGGATTCAACTAAGATATTTTTCCTTCGAAATTCAAGTCTAGTTATAAGGTAATTTTGTCACATCTACTATTTATATATGAAACACACTTCCGATTTGGATATCACTTCTTCTTTGAATTCAAAGAAAACTAAACAGAAACCTACTAGCTAGATTGAAATGATCAATAATCCTGTTTCCTAAGAAGCTACATACGAAGTGATACAAATTACAAAGTAGTGGAAGGTAGTTGCCAAGCAAAGCAGGGTATAAAGTCGAATGAGGTCAAAGTATTTGATGAATAATTAAGGCCCCGTGTTAATCCGTGTCTGGGTCCCATAAAGCACTTGAAGAGCCACCACGCGCCATTGCCACTTTAAATACCAGCTCTCCTTGCCATTTCCTCAGTGCAATTAGCTCTTAGCTCAAAACCCAAGCTAAGCATTTTGCAACTCTCTCTCTCTCTCTTTCCCTCTCTCTTTCTTTCTCTCTCAAATGTCACCAAGCCTAGCCAACTACAACTAGGAAGATCACCCCTGAAGAAAAAGACACATACCATAGAAGTTGTGCTAGCTACTTTTGTACCATTGTATCTCTAAATCAAACATAAGCTCTCAATCAATGGGTAACGCCGACTATGAATGCCCACACCGTGTTGCCATTCCTCCATCCAAGCCATTGTTCAAGTCCCTACAGTCTTCTTTCAAGGAGACTCTCTTTCCTGATGACCCTTTTCGCCAGTTTAAGAACCAGCCTCTAGCTAAGAAATTTATACTAGGCCTACAATACTTTGTACCAATCCTCGAATGGGCTCCTCGCTACACTTTCGAGTTCTTCAAAGCTGATCTTATTGCTGGAATCACTATTGCCAGTCTAGCTGTCCCTCAAGGGATAAGCTATGCAAATTTGGCTAACTTGCCAGCGATTCAAGGATTGTGTAAGTGGCCAAATTTTTTATAACAAATAAGCTTATGAATTACAATATGCTCGTTATGAATCTGTTTTGCTAAAATGGGATATATATCTAAAACATGCAGATTCTAGCTTTGTCCCACCATTGGTCTATGCCATGTTGGGGAGCTCGAGAGATTTGGCAGTAGGCCCTGTGGCTGT
The DNA here is from genome assembly GCA_032878915.1 of Castanopsis chinensis. NCBI lineage: Eukaryota > Viridiplantae > Streptophyta > Magnoliopsida > Fagales > Fagaceae > Castanopsis > Castanopsis chinensis. The sequence goes on from JAVQMG010000039.1 coordinate 1,575,085, forward strand.
TGCATCACTTCTCATATCTTCCCTGCTGGGAAAGGAAGTTAGCCCTTATGAGAACCCAACACTTTATCTTCAGTTGGCTTTCACTGCTACGTTCTTTGCCGGAATCTTCCAAGCTTCACTCGGGATCTTAAGGTTGGTTGTTCTCTTATCTATTTCACTTAAAATGAAAGATAGTCCATCTCATAATTAAGATTTTACTTCATTAGTTAATTTAATAGCGTATAGCGTGTCACGTCATTTAAATAATGCTAACACACGACTAAGAAATGGATCCTAATACCTATTATATAGGGTTTTGTACTCATTGCATGCTGGTTATATTTTAGGGCATAACTAAAGGCTACAAAAATAGTTAAATGTCGACAAAGATACAAAGAAAGAAGAATAAAAATGACCTCCAATATACTTCAACTTGCTTCATGGTATGTTATAATCTTTTGAAATGATCTTTTAAATTGCAGACTTGGATTTGTCGTGGACTTTCTGTCGCATGCAACAATTTTGGGCTTCATGGGTGGAGCAGCCACGGTTGTTTGTCTCCAGCAGCTCAAAGGGATTCTTGGGCTGATTCATTTCACCCATGAGACTGATGTTGTCTCGGTTATGCGCGCTGTGTTTAGCCAAAAACACCAGGTAATTAACTTTCTTTTACTATAACTAGCCTATTTTATTTATATTTATATTTATATTTATATATATATATATATTTATTCTCTCCTATTTTTCTTAGTTGAAATTTTTATGATGTGTGCTACTATATTGCAGTGGAGATGGGAAAGTGCTGTATTGGGCTGCTGCTTCCTCTCCTTCCTTCTTCTTACTAAGTACTTCGTAAGTATAGTACTTATTGCATTAACATTATTTTTTAAGCCTTCGGTTCCAAGTTTTGAAAAGGTTCAATCTTCAAAGTTTGTGAAAGAATCAAACATATTACCTTTCATGTCATTTACCCACCTGCTGCTGTCTAAATAATTACATAACATCATCAAAACCACCACCAACAATAATAATAATCAAATTAGCGATGGAAAATTGTAAAGGTTACGTTTCTTTAACAATAAGGGCTACCATCATCTGAACCTACCCAAAAATAAACACACACGTATCTTCATTAATTCCTTTACTCACTCTAGGGGTTAGCACTCACCTTTCACCCCTTGATAAGTTTTGGAAAATAAAGAGCTAGACCTCAAATGGTAAGTCAATAATGTATAAAAAGAATAATGCTAAACCAATCACATCGTTACACAAGATGGTGCAACCATTATTATCCAACAACTCGTTTGGTTTTATTTATCTTATAAAGTAAGTCAATTTTTTTTACTTTGTTTATAAAACTCCACTTTTTTTAAGATACAAGTTAGTCAAAACCTAACTTACTTTTCACCGCAAAAAAAATAAAAAATAAAAAAAGCTACTCGAAAAGTGTATGTTACACCTCAAGCAGCACATATGGTTTGACCATAGAAATACTTAATCTAAAGAATAGCATTAGGGGCTTCATTGCTCTCTCTGGATGCATTAAACTAGGAACCAGTAAAATTTATCTTTAGTGCAATAAGTGAATTATTTTATTTCTAATAAAAGGCGCATAGCTTGCTTTTAGAACGCATAAATTTTAAGAATTAAACCTCTCAAACCCTTCATGATGAGGTCATGAATATATGAATTTGAACCTAACAATCTACAAAGAAAAAATTATAAAACAATTATAGATTTTCTTTACTATAAAACTTTATATTTCACTCTCTTGAGACCAAAATTTATGTTTGCATGCTTTAATATTTTGTTTTTTTGTTTGTTTCTTTGATCTACTAGAGCAAGAGAAAGCCAACCTTCTTTTGGATAAATGCGATGGCGCCTCTGACATCTGTCATTTTGGGAAGCCTCCTTGTCTTTCTGACCCATGCTGAAAAACATGGTGTTCAAGTGGTAAGCTCTCTCTCTCTCTCTCTGTGCTAACCCCACTAGGCACTACTAGTCTATGCTATCCAGCAAGTAAGCCTCCACCATGAAAATACGACCAATATTCTATGATGTACAGTACATGCAACCTGTAAAGTAGCTCTGACTACGACATACAAATCTTCTTTGTCTTACCAAGTTACCATGTTATTCCACTGTTCCACATATATATGACAAACTCACACACTTCATTTACACTTACATTAATAAATTTTAAAAGGTGCTAGAGGGATTTAATTATATGGTGTATCATATTCATTAGTTTGTGTTTGTTTGTTTGTATCTGTGATCTCCAGATTGGACATCTTAAGAAAGGTATAAATCCGCTTTCTGTCTCTGAGTTGGCTTTTGGGTCACCGCATCTATCATCAGCAATCAAAACTGGGATCATCACGGGCATCATTGGCCTTGCTGTAAGTATCCAAAAATACAATTCCCTTCACATGCATCAAATGCTTATAGCTTGGCATTTAGCACCACTTCTGATTAATGATATCTTGATATTTATTATTTGCGCTTTGCTTACGGCACTTGATGGAATTTTGAACTGATGCATCACTATTTTAAAACAAACTCGGTTACATTCACAACTACAGTGCACTAGATCCAACATAATACAGATACATGTCGAATTTCTATCCTATATCAAAATTGTGTTGGCTCCAGTGCTCTGGAGCCAAGCTTTATCCTTTTATAACACGTGTTATATTCACATCTTCCATTGGAATACTGAAAACAAGACAAATCCATACGTGGGAACTATCAATGAAGGGACCCATATGATAAAAATTGCATGATCACCGACTAATATTGTTTATTAGCGCCTCCACTTTAGACCATTTGGCCCATGAGTCGTCACCGACTAAAGATTGCAATTCAACCTGTCTTTCTTTTCGCCAATAGAAAAACAAAACAAAACAAATTAAAAGTTTGGCGTGTTTTTTTTAACTTTTGACAATAAGGTCAAAAGTAAGTAAACAAAGATAGACAATATATGGACAAGTAGTAATAGAAAAATATTAATGGCGGCAAACAAAGGATATATATTGGCAAAACGCTACATCTAGCTGCGTCCCATGCAGCCATATTTCATCCCGTGCAGGTATTTCTGTTTTTTTCCACAATAAGGATAGAGCAAGAATGAATTTTGTCTGGTCCCATTCATAATTCAATTTAATATATATATATATATATATATCTAATCTAAATTATCTATCTTATTGTGCAATATATGTATAACTTAAATTTATTTATATATATATATATATCTTATTCATAATTTAATTTTGTATTTTATTATTTAAAAAATATATACTACGTCTCTTATTTTATATTAACGATTGAAGATTAATATTAGGGATTCTATAAATTTTAATATATGAATTTTACAAATTAATGTGATAATATTTTAACACAATAAAAATATTATAAAAAAATTATTTGTTATATTGTTAATGTGGTACCAAGCATATTCATCATTTTGTGAGCTTGTACACCTTTTTGTAATAAAATTAATATTTGCCTTAGCATTTGCCATGTTTATCACAACTCATGAATTACTTTTTTGCACATACAATGTTTACTATTAGAAAGAAAACTATAACATTGTCTGTCATAACAATATGGTCAAGAAAAATTAGTTACTATAGGTCACGTTATATTGTATCCCCAAAGAGAATGCTAACAACACATACTATTGGGTGTGCAACAGGAAGGTGTAGCAGTAGGGAGAAGTTTCGCTACTTTCAAGAACTATCATATTGATGGAAACAAAGAAATGATCGCCTTTGGGATGATGAACATTGCTGGCTCTTGCACTTCATGCTACTTGACCGCAGGTACATTTTTTACAAGTCCAAATATGTAATAATAGGAGATAACCCAAACCCAAATCTGAAACTGGGTTAATTTGCCTTGGGCTAGATGATTTGGGCCTTTGGAGAAGAGTTATCACCGACCCATAATAATTATAGTTGAAACTAATATGTAGCACTGGCATTTTTGATGATCAAATGCTAATACATGTTTAATCCAATGCGATTGCAGGGCCTTTTTCGCGAACTGCAGTGAATTTCAATGCAGGGTGCAAGACTGCAGTGTCCAACATAGTCATGGCGACAGCAGTGATGATCACATTGCTATTCCTTACGCCATTGTTCCACTACACACCTCTTGTAGTACTCTCCTCTATAATCATAGCTGCCATGCTTGGCATTATAGACTATGAAGCTGCCATCCACCTTTGGAATATCGACAAGTTTGATTTCGTTGTCTGTATGGGTGCCTATATTGGTGTCGTCTTTTTCAACGTTGAGGTTGGCCTTGTCGTTGCGGTAAGTGGATTAAGAACATCATCCAAAAAATACAATATGGTCTAATTTATTGTTTAAAGTTGTTTATGTGGTTTATATTTGAAAATGCAGGTTACACTATCCTTGCTAAGGGTACTGCTATTTGTAGCAAGGCCAAGGACTTTTGCCTTGGGGAACATTCCCAACTCCATGGCTTACAGAAGCATTGATCAATATCCAATCGCTAGTAATGTTCCTGGAGTTCTCATTCTCCAAATTGACGCCCCTATCTGCTTTGCAAATTCAAACTACTTAAGAGAAAGGTACATAAACATTTGCAATATTCAAGTTGTTAATGATAACTCATTATTATTGAGCATGAAGAAAATATTTATCTTGGTGCTAAACTTGTTCACAGAATCCGAAGATGGATTTACGAGGAGGAAGAGAAATTAAAATCTTCAGGACAAACCAGCCTACAGTACATTATCCTAGACTTGAGCAGTAAGTAATCAATTAGAAACAGTCTCTCTAGAACTCGATAAAGACATCAGTGTTTATCCTATACAATATTACAATTACTCTCCTCTCATAGCTAAAGATGCATTTACATATCACAGCTGTTGGTAGCATTGACACGAGTGGGATCAGCATGCTTGAAGAGGTTACGAAGAATTCAGATAGCAAGGGTCTCAAGGTAGAAATTTTATTGCCATTTCTTATTTCAAATTCAACGCCAAGAAATAGCTTTAGTTGATTATTAAAGTACTATATATGTTGTTTTCAATATAGCTTGTGCTAGCCAACCCAAGAAGCGAGGTGATTAAGAAGCTGGACAAGTCCAAATTCATCGAAAACATTGGTCAAGAATGGATTTATTTAACAGTGGCAGAAGCTGTGGCAGCATGCAACTTCATGCTACACTCGTGCAAGCCCAATCCAGCTGCAGTTGAATTACAAGGACGAGAAAACATGGTCTAAGCTATGATCGATTGCAGAGTTGATCCAAATGTTTATACGTACTAGATGCAGCCATGAGTATTAGGCAAGAGCGTCCACCAATGAGGACCAATGCAGAGTGAGAAAGGGGGTATTATTTTTGGGGTGTTTTGCTAATTCTTATGTATTGTACATGAAAATAAAATATAAAATGTAAGCTTATCAAACTAGTACTGAGGCAAGTGGCTTTATGGGGCCTGTGGTATTAAGTGATTCCCAGATTCCTACATGTAATGTTTCTGACTATAAAGTCTATAATCGAAGTTTCAATACTTGGCCACACTTGTGGGGCACAATTGCATAATGGATCAACAGTGATATGTTAGATTCAGTTTTTAATAGAAAAGTACCATTACCGCTTAACCATCATGGGCATCACATTCAGCAAGTCACCTGTGAATTGTGATTAAGACCAACCATTTTGTTTCAGCCATTGAAATAGAAGGCAAAGAACTAATCTGAAAAGGAAATGTCCTTAGATCTTGAATTGAGACTTATATCTTATCTTCGATAGTTGACCTATAAATAGCAATACGCACAATAAAGGAGAAGGTATCTTTTGTATATGCCAAATACGTGAAATAATTATTACGCATAAAGACCACAATACAAAGTACTCGAGAACTATATAGAGCAACTGTTCACATACAGTTGTATATTCATCATTTTTATTTCTACAAAAGAAAAACATATTATTGGGTTTTTTCATAGGCATTGTCCTATCCCGTATGTCACACAACAGGAAATTAGATAATGTCTTTATAAGGGTCTCTTAAAAGTTAATCAATAACCCTAATTAGTCTAAACAAATTGAAGTGGAGTTTGTACTAACTTTGTTATTGGAAAAAACATATTGAAATATCATCTTAAAATATGGCATACTTGCAGTTTATGTGCGTGTCTGCATGCTCCCATATGATTATTCTAAAAATTGTCAAGTCACCCATGTGATCTCTACAACTAAAATTCTAGTTCCTACAACAATGTAAAACAGGAACTCGTATCTATGTGTTCAGATCCTAAAGAAACTCAATTGAAAAGCTTTAGTTTTGAAATTGGAAGTTTATGGGATGACCTTGTTAAATAATAAAGAGGCATTTATCAACCAAATAAATCACACTTCAAGTTAGGACTTCAAATTAGCCATGTAAACCATAAGAGCCTCCAAATAAGAGGAGGGCCCAACCGGAAGAAGCTCTTAGAACTTGTAAAAACCACATGTATTTTTTTCCTCCATTATATTCTATCTAAAGTCATATACTTTGTTACTTCCTTAATTGACATGAAATGTCATTTTTTTTTTTATTAATTCTACTAATGCGATTTTCCAGTTATAGTATAACTGGAAATTGCTTACTTTTTCTTCTTTTTTCCTCTACTAATTTTATTGTTGGTTATAGTTCTCTTCAAATTTATTTCCTATTTTGTGATACTCAGTTGAATAGGTGAGTGCCTCTCTATTTGCTTTCATATTTTCAGCAACTCCAAAGATTATCACATTAAGCATTTGAGAAGATAAATTTAGGATATGCTTTATTAGAAGATTTCAGCGCAACCAAGTTTCCAAGTCTTATCCTGATCCAAGCTCAAAAATTTCAGGTTTTAGGAGATCAATATGAACCAAACCAAAATCAAATGGCCCCAGTACAAACTGGCTTAATCCCATTCTCACCCCTATTTATCCGTTGTCCATGCTGAAGCCCCATCAACAAGACCCATATCACATTTTTCACTCTTGATTTGTGCAGTTATTTGTATGTCAGATATGGCGGTTGCTTTAATTTATAAAATCTCACCATCAACTATCTTTGCTTACCATTGCAACTCTCAGGTCCAGTTTCTCATACACTAATTTAAAATAGACATGACCACGTTTAATTGACTCAGAATTGATTACAATGTTAATATGCATGCAAAAATCACTCAAACACTATAAATCCTTTCCACATTAGCCAACTGAATTTTCCTATATCTAGGTAAAGCTAATTCAGGATGATGAAATATTCATCCTTAATTCCTGTTTAGTGACATCACAATATAATTTATACACGCCTATAGTAATTCACTAATCATTTTTTAGAACCCTAACTAATCCTTAAGTAGATTACCAACTTTCCCAAACACAATTACAATTGCTTAGATACGGTTTTGAAGGTCTCATATGTAGTACCGAGCATGTAAGTAATAGAAGAATTGAAAGATACACGTGACGGTCTTTTATAAGAACAATAACACAATATATGAACGTGAAAGATGATAGATTCCGAACCACCAATTCATCTTTCCTTTAAGCAGAAATCAAGATAAAAGAATGATTTAAAAGTTAAGAATATCAGTCAATCAGAATAACACAATTAATGAGCAACACAGTAACAAGTTTTTTATATACAAGCAAACACAGACCAATAAATAAAAAATTGTTTCATTGAAAATTACATAACTGGAGATCTGGAATACCTGTATTAGCACTATTTATAAGATATAGCCATTTTAAACACTTTTAAGCCAATTACTTCCAAGAGTTCCTGACATTGATGTTAGTAATATAAAATCGGCACCAGAAATGACTCACTTAGTTCAAGGGCCAACGCCCTCGTTTTCATCAGATTACAAGGAAAGCATTCATATAATAAAAATTCTCTGCAAAACAGAACCACTCAAAAGCCTGCCGAATTTTCAGAAAGAGTTTAAAGCTGACTACAAGAATGATATGACAAAGAAAAGCACCTATTAGCAAGCATTTACCACATCAAAGCAGGAACTTGCATACCAAATCAAGGCAAAACACATACAGCTGATGTTGTGTCTTTCTTTTGACTTAAAGCCCTCTAACTTTAGCAGACCTCCAAAATTTATGAGATGGATCCCATGAGAAGATAAGAAAGCGTATTAAGATTTGGGCAGCGTTTCCCTGAATACACGTGGAAGCACTTCGTGGACGCTGATGTCAAGAACCTCCGGATCCCTGAAAAGGGCCCTAAGATTAAGGTTCCGTATGTTTTAACAAGGAAAAATTGTATGGAAAGGAGTCTATCAATGCTATTCAATTGGATGAATACTACAAAGTTCTATATGACAAATTATTGAATGATTATATTAATAAAAGATAAGGACATGCATGGTGGCCTGTTTCCTTGAAAGCAGCAGGTTACATCCTGAAACTCAAAAAGATACCAATCTCTATCAACATGAAGAATTAATTTGATTTGAAATCAACGAGGAATCAATCTACTGGGATTGCAAACACCATTAAAAAAAATCAGTTTCACTTTCTCAATTTTTCCTTCTTAAAATAAAAACGAACCATAACTCAGTGAATTTGGGGGAATAATGTGGATCAGTATTAAAGCTCCACAAGGGAGTTCAAAACTATCACCTTTCTTCTTTTTCTTTTTTAAAATTAAAAACTCTCACTTTTCACCAAGGTATAGACAAAAAAGAATGAGATGTCATGGACCTGCCAGTACAGACTGTTCAATCAAATCACTAGCTCCAAAAGTAATACATGTTCCTGAAATTGATACTTAAAAGTATATAACGTATGATTAATGTATGCCACATGCATTAACCAACCCTTTATTATGAGTTTTACTAACGTATGACCTAAGGGCATACATTATTAAACCATTTTAGGAAACTTTTTATGGGAAAATGAAAAGGTAACTAAGGTTATGTTTGGTAACAGTTTTTGTTTTCTATTTTCAAAAACTTGTTTCTGGGAATAGAAAGAAAAAACTATTTTCTTGTATTTTTGAAATCAGAAACATGTTTGGTTAGTTGAAAAAAAAAAGTTTTTTCAAGAAAAAAAATAGAAAATACTGAAATATATTATTACTAGAATTCAAACTCTGGCACTAACTTATTAAATGGGATAGATTCATTAAATTAGGTGTGTGTCTTCATTGGTTTTTGAAAAACTAGAAACTGAAAACAGCCTTTCGTCTATCTTCAATTTCCTTCACAAATTGAGATTAAGATTGTTTTCTATCCATTTTTGTTACCAAACAAATTTTTTAGTCTCAAAAATAGAAATAGTTTTTGAAAACAGAAAATAAAGGAAAAAATAATTACCAAACATACCTTAACTTTTTTTACAGCTTTTTCAAATTCTCATATAAAATTTCCTAAAATAGATGATTAATATAACTAGAACCATTTATTAAGGGAAGAGCATTTGTCTCAAGACAGCTTTGGCAATGATACACTCAGGGTAACCACTATTGAAATACTTTTCTGTATTCTAAAGTAATTAATAATCATTGATAACACTCATGAAGGATAAGATTGAATGCAAGAGAGACACACAGAGAGAGAGAGATAGAACCTGCACACTGTTTGTCCCATTTCACTGGAACTGGGAATAAACCAAAGCTCTCGCAGGGAAGGTGACTCAAACTGAACAAAGAAACCATCGTGTTGCCCATGTTTCCACTTTCTAGATCCTTGACCTTTCCAGACCTGCAAAAGGGTGTTTTGGTACTGGTTGTCAACTACACATTCAATTTCTAGACTGCATAAGCCTTTTTTTCCTAGGCAACTGAATAAGTTATCACTCTTTATGGAATACAGATATGGGCATATCAGATAGAGCAGCTCTCATTTGTAACTTTCTAATTAGGGTAATGGCATATCAATTAAAGCAGGTTCACAACTGCCTGATTAATCTTTCAACAGTTATTACACTTAGAACCATCAGCCACAGTCTATATAGAAATAGAAAATTGCAATGAACCACATCAAATCATTATTTGGGTTTTTGACTGTCAACAACCAACTATCAGCCATTAATTGTGTTAGTAGGTGAAGGCATCTTTCAAACTTTTTGAAATACTAGAACCCAAATTTGTGGCGTGACCTCCAAGAAGTTGCCAACTAACCAGTTGCCATTTTCATTACACCTAACACACACATATAATGACCTAAAGCACTTTCAATGCAGTGCCCATTCAATGGTAAAAATCTGAAGACGAAGAAACTTTTTAGCACTTTACAATAGCAATTGTAAGCATCAAATTTAAAGTTGAGACATGCTTCTATTAGTTTGGGGATAAAATACAGGGAGGTATCCAGCTTGTCACATGATGAAATTCCTGTATATTAAACATCCATGTCCTGAAGAACTTAAAAGTTACCTGTGGGTAAGATATGATACTTTTGGGAGCCACCACACAGGCCGCTCTGGAGAAGGAATCATCAGCATACTGCCTAAGAAATGAAAAACAACTGCTATGTGTATGGGGTGATTCAAAGGCCTGGTGTGCAAAAGATAAAAGTAATCAATAAAAATGTGAAAGAAACAAATACAAGCTGCAAATGATGGACAAAGAGAACATGCATGTAAGTGTTAAAAACTTATTGCAAGATAAGATAAAAAAATAATTCAAACTTGAGTTCACATATGTAACCTGAACAACACTAATGGGTCATAACATACTTAATATCAGCAAGCAAACTTACATATGCAAAAAAAGTATTGACATAATTTAAATACCTTATCAATATTCACAACTGGAGCATATTTATCAGTCTGGGTCTTTTCATTATCAAGAAGGAAGTAGACTCTTGGATCCACTTTAGACGTTTCATGCCATGATTTTACAGCAGTCTCCATTGTCTCAACAAGGAAAGAGAAAATCTCTTTCCAGGATTCTTCAGGTCCCCACTTTTCAGACTGCAAAGATAATGACCAATTTAGTCCTCATTTGTGAATGCTGAAAACAAATCCTACCCCGGATAGTCTACTGATGGTCTCAACATAAGTAGCCGATAAAGTAGTAAACTCTTACCTGCATTAGACAGTTTCAGAGGATACATAAAACTGCTCTATAAGAGAGAAGGAAAGATGACAAAGCAGAACCAAAGATTAAAGCAAATAGAAACAATTATATTATATCACCATTACTAGAAAGTTTATTAAAGAAAACGAGATTAAGTCAAGCTAAAACGAGAATAAGTCAAACTGCTCTGTTTGTTTCAACATAAGCATATTCTATGGGAAAGTACAAAAATTACTTATCTTCCATGGTTTGGTTGGACTCCCAAAAATAGTCATGTAAAAAATTTCCATGTTTTGGTTGGTTCACATAAAATCCATCAAATTACAAATGCAGCTAAGCCTATAAATATTGCAAGGCAAAGCTCAATGAATAATCCTAAATAGTCCAAAAATACCTTGGGCAAACTTTGGTTACAGAATGAAACCTAAAAGTCAATCATTATTTTTTTTTTTTTTTTTTTTTTGGATAAGTTAGAAACAGCCACTTTCACATAAATAAAACCATCAACCCAATTACAAGAAACAAATCTTCCAAAATCACAATTTTTAGAGCCAAATTCTTTAGACACCAATTACCCATAATTCTTGATGTAGGAATCATGCTCAAAATTTAGAATGAACGAAAAGTAATCAATTCTAGAAACAAAAATATTACACCCAGAAAGTATAAGCAACCAAGAAGAACAAACCCCATTTCTCATCAAAGTTGGATTTGATTTTGTGAAAATTCAGTCGATTTGGTTATCATCCTAGTCCCACCACAACTTTAGGATTTTTGAGAGAATACCCGACAACATTCTCTTCACTTTCTAGCAGCAATTGCTCAACAACACCATAGCCTCCATGAAACTTGGATCCAAGGGGCTTCCAATAGAGATCATTGTTCACATCAAAGTTGGATAAACCAAAATTTTCCAAATCAGATGGCACCAATTTTTGAATATCGCTGCTCGCCACAGAGAACCTTTTCAGCTTCTTGAGGTCATAGTCATACGAAATCAAACTGCAGGCAATGAGAAAGGGAAAGGACAGTGGGACTTCATGGGAGAGAGACAAGAGGTAGATTTGGGGATGGATGAGACCTGAGAAGGTGTTGCCTGAAAAGTTGAGGTTATGGAGGCTCACTGCCACTGGTGGGCTGCATCGACAGGAAGAACATGGTGGGGCTTCATGGGAATGATATGCTCTCTTTTTTTGGGTGAAAAGTAATCTAGAAGACCTCCTAGTGGGGATCGAACCTAGGATGTCTGGGTCTACTGCTCATCCCAAGCCTCCAACCACTAGGCTGCACCTTGACAAGTGGCACTCTATTTTATAACTATAATTATATTACCCCCCCCCCCCCCCCTGCTGCCTGTACAACAACTAAGCCTTAGTCCCAAAATTTTAGGGGTCAACTATGGATCCTATAACATATGGAAAATGGTTTATACCTAAAATATTTTCCACTTTTTTCGCTTCTTTATTTTTAACAATAACCAGTAAAACATTTTTTGTTGACACTAAGTTTTCGGCTCTACCAACAAAAAACAAGTGAAAATATATGAATATTTGGAGTTTATGCTTGAAAAATACACTCACCATTTCAGATTTCAACTTCTCCAAATGCTTTGCCATATCAATATTGGATCTCTTGTTCTCCACTTCTTGAGCTCTCTTTTTATCTCTTGCCAACTGGGAAATCCTCTTGATCTTTTTTGAAACTTCAGAACTTTGTGGATTGTATTGCAAAGCTGTTTGAAAGGCAGCTAAGGCCTACAATATGTGGATAGGATAAACATCAGTAGCAAAATACCAAAACCACGAGCTCTTGTTCAGAAGAATAATTGTCACAGAAAATAAAAATAATAGTCACTTTAAAACATACATCATCGTATTGTTCCATGGCCTCTAATATGCATCCTTTCCTGAAATATCCCTGTAGGTGCATCAAAACAGTACTGTTTAAGGAAGAGATTAGGACATCAAGTACAATTAATGTTTCATTTGCATATATATATGCGTACCTTTTCCCACTGGGGTTTCAGTTTAATTGTTGTCTCAGCATCAGCAAGTGCTTTATTAAGCTTAACCAACTGTAGAAATGCAGCAGCACGGTTGCTGGCCAATAATGGAACATTATAAATGAAAAGGTTGTTTACACAACATATGCATTGAGGAATACCCATCTAGATTCTAATCTTAGCTACCATACAATGTAAGTTTAGGGTGGTGTTTATCCTACCATGATGCTTCTCCTGATCAATCTGCAATTTCAGTATCTACATGCTAAAGCAAAGTACCATTTCATATTTATGCATACTGACATGAATACTCATCTAGATTCTAATCTTAGCAACCATACTTATCTTCTTTCCATAGGTAGCTCAGTAAATGCATAAATGGGATCAGGAAAAATGAAGGCTGCGGTCAATGAATAAGGAACTACAGACAGCATGCATGCTGGAAATAACCATTGTGGAGAAGGCTTTATTACACACCATCAGGGATCTACCAAATCCAAATGATGTCCCAAAGTAAATTCACACTCAATAAGGAAAGCACTGGTTGCTTTCAAATCCCTCCTCTCCAAAAGCATTATCTTCAGAGTAACATCATGATCTTGTCCAATTGGGTGATACTCAAGGTGACTGAGTACATCAAGCAGAAATTATCCAAACCTTGCAATGAAGAATTGAATAAACCAGAATCCCGTAACTTAAAAATTAACTAATTGGGCCTGCACTGAATACATCTCTCTTCAACCAATGCAAAATGAGATCATTTTATTGGTTGGCTGATGCCTCCATCTCCCTTATGTCATATTAACTTCCTCACAAAGCACAAAAACCAACTGTCGCTTCACTAGTGTCCAACTATGTTGAACAGCAACAACAGGTTGCTCATGCCGAAACATTATGAACAATTCGTGTGGTGTCCCATCTCGCGTGTAATTGTAAAAATTAAGTTTTATAGACATCAATTAATCGCACACTGGCCTCAAAAACTCATCAACAGCTAAAACCCCCCACTACATTATACTGCCTCACATTCAAGGACAAAGCTTATGCAAAATTTAAATCCACATTGTCTCCTTGTAGAGCTCAAATGCATAAACGCATAACAAACACAAACAAAACCCATTTCAATTTCTAGCGTACGTAAAGCTTCTAAAGTTATAAACCGATATACCACGTGAACAGTGTAGTAAAACCACGAACCGAGATCAAAATCACAATAAAAAAAAAAATAACCCAGCATAATGAAATTTGCAAAGAACCCATTTGACATAATTAAGTTAACTTTGAAACCCAGAAACCAAAATCAAAAATTTCTACGAAAGCATCAAACTTTAACCGGAAATGCTAAAAAAATTAATTAAGGGTAACCTTACCTATAAAGAGTGGGGTTAGAAGGGTCAAGCTTGATGGCTTGGGTGTATAAAGCAGCGGCTTTGAGATAATTCCCAGCTTTGAAAAACTCATTGCCTTTGTCTTTCAAAGACATCTCACCACCACCACCTCCCGATGAACTTACCGCACCCGATTTTGGCTCTGCTGTTGCTTCACTCATTCTTGTTTTTGTTTTTGTCCTTTTTGGTTTGTGGGGGTATTAGTAGGGTTTATGAGGTAGCCCTTTGACACAAAAAGAAAAAGCTGAATGATTATTCTCTCTCTCACAGCACTAGCAGCTCCTGCTTTATTGGTTTGGGGTCTCTTTCTGTCAAATATCTACGTTGAAAAGGAACAAGGAGGGAGGGAGCGATACGATGCGTTTTGGGGAATACTTCTTTTTTTTTTTTATAAGATTTGGGGAATACTTCTATTGTGGCAAAAAAAAATTCTTTTTTCTTTCTTCTTTTTTGGTTATTATGTGTCTATTTGGCAAAAATTAAAAAATTAACTTATTTTACTATTCAACTTATTTTTCCTACTATATATGGGTTCCACTTCACTTTTTGATAATATTCATAGATCTCCCTATACTATTTCAGCTAACTTTTACCTTTATCTATAGTACATTGTGCAAAAAATTTCAGTTTTAGCAAAATAAATGAATCCCAAACAAACCTTAGGGATGACAATGAAATCGAGCATAATTCAATTATGGGTGTCCCGTTGCTTCTTCGGTGCAAGAAAAACTTGCTCAATATGAGAGTGGGGCAAGTTAAGTTTAGGGTGGGTTTAGAGGTTTTTACAATTCCTATTGAGATAACTCTTTCGTTGATGTGAGGTAAGGATGAAACAAAAAGAAAAAAAAAAAAAAAAAACACTTGCAAGAGTATTAGAAGAGAATGATAAACAAGTGTTTTGGAATTATTAATGGAATATGTATTAAAAAAACACTTTATAATTAGGATATGCATTAAAAAAAATTATATAAATAACTCAAATATGTGTATTTACACATTCAAGATGGGGCAAGCAAATTTCGTCTAATCCCATTACCTCTTCGAGACAAGGAAAACCCGACGAGTTGAGAAAAGATAACTAAAGCAATCAACATTTTTGCTATCCCGTTTTGTTATCCCCATTGTACACAATAGATTTCATTCGTCTCAATTAGGGAGTTTTTTTTATATATATAATTAAATTAAAGGGCTTTGTAATAAACTAATTAAACTATTTACAAATAATTTGGACTTTGACAACAAAAAATGTTTATATTCATTAGTTTAATACACAAGTAAAGTTATCCTAGCCTAGGATTCCTAACATTAAATTTAGGTTTAAGTCTCAACTATTAAACTAACTAGTTGTAAACCTGCGTGATGCGCAATAAAATTTGATATAAATATGCTTTATTAGATAATTATTGAATTTAATGTATTAGATTGTATATTTTTAAAAGTCAACATGTGTTATCTGAAATTATGTTTTATATTAGAAGTTCTTTTGTGGTGTAACAACTAACAAATAAATATATTTTGTAGTTAGGTATTATATATAGTGAAATATGTATGAAAATAAAATGCAATAAATTTTATATAAAAAAAAAATTATCATGTGAGTGTTAGAACTATTAGACTAAGTTCTAATTATGTTCCTTCCTTCTCAAAAAATAAAGTTATAATTATGTATACTTTGTTTATTACTATATAGATGTATGCAATTCAATACTTATAGGTATATTTTTCTTCAATACATAGATCCACATCTCTTTCTTCCACACAATTGAAACTAAGTGAAAAAGTATATAAAGATAATTATGCAATAAATCATATATCATAAAGTGGAAATATTAAATAAAATAAAATGCAAAAAGCAAACTTTATTTCATCATATAAACATATGAACAAATCCCACAATATATAACTCTTCAAATTCATAAACCGCATGATTACTTAGATTTTATAGTAAAATAAAAATAATCCATCCATCATGACATTGCAGTGTAGTCTAGATATACTTATATAAAAATCACATTTTGTTGATCATGTTTCATAAACCAAAAGTATCATCTATACATCTAATAAAATCTTTGAAGAGTAACACATGAGAATTCTTAATTTGAACAACCGATTATATATATATATATATAGAGAGAGAGAGAGAGAGAGAGAGAGAGAGAGATGTAGATGGTGGTGGAGGGGGAATGGTGGGTTTTGAAACACAAATATGGGATACCATAAAAAGTGTTGCTAGTCTATCATTTGAACCCTTAAAAATTAGTCTAAAAGGCTAGATGTAAGGATAATAGGAATTCCAATAAAAAATTAATCAAATTCCTTAAGTATCTATACCGAAGAGGAAAAAATATGGATATGACGGATATAAGGAGGACGGACCCTTTATGGACGTGGCAGGTGTTTTTATTGGTTTGGCTCCAAGGTCTCCTAAAGGAAATTAACTTGCGGTTCACGTTAGGATTGTCATGATTTCGCTTGACCTACACACCTAGCCCTAACTAAAAAGACTCCTATAAGAAAAAGGACTAAAGGGGATAGGCAAAATTCACAAGTTACTCTCCTAGAAGGAAAAGACTTCTTGACCAAGGCATGAATTTTGGCTCTACACTACTATAAATACTCCAAGACCCTCACAAATCAAGGTACGCATAATTAACTCAACTCAACACTCTAGGGTTGAAAAATGTTACTAACTTGACCTTCGGAGGGTATTTGGCCAGCACCACACCGGTGCTCTCTGTTAGGTCTTTTCTTTTTGTGCAGGTTTTATTTCAGTCTTGTGAGGACTACATAACTTACTGGTATTTTTCGGCATCATCAGTTGGCGCCGTCTGTGGGAAATGGATGATCAAACATTGCCTTATTCCTGAGACAAAAAGTTGCATGGTGCTCACTAGATCGATGACAACAACCAACAACCAGGGCGACGAACCGCACGCTACAACACTGAAGAGACAAATCCAAACACTCGCAGCGGTGATCGAACGCTTGACCAAACAGAATCACAATTTGGAGGAACAGTTACGTCAGAAGAATGCACATCCTGGAACGCAAGAGGAAGACTAGGAAGGAACAAGTGCTGAAAGGAGGAATCCTGAAGGACTCGAGGGTAGCAATGCTCTAAGCAGACTAGAGAGGCGGAATACCAATCGACCAGCTATTTTTGAGACTCTACCACCCCATACCGCCACAGAGATACAAGAGATGCGGGAACGAATGGACGTGATGATGAACGCCCTTAGAGGGCAAGTATCCAGCGACCTTGACGACCTAGTCCAACGAACTGATTCGCCTTTCACGGCACATGTCACTCCGTGTCCTCTTCCCCCAAAGTTTCGTATGCCTCAAGTGGAGAGCTACGACAGGTCTAAGGACCCCCTGGACCATTTGGAATCCTTTAAGACTATAATGCACCTTCAAGGAGTTCTGGATGAGATTATGTGCAGGGCCTTCCCTACTACGTTAAAAGGTTCTGCGAGGGTCTGGTATAGTAGGTTGACACCTAATTCGATTAGCACCTTTAAGGAATTAGGCGCTCAATTCGTGTCACACTTCATCGGGGGTCACCGATACAAGAAGTCCACAAAATGTCTAATGAGCATAAGATAACGGGAAGATGAGACACTGAGGTCGTATATAACACGATTCAACAAAAAGGCTCTTTTGATAGACGAGGCGGACGATAAGATACTAGTAGCAGCATTTACTAACGGGCTACGAAAGGGTAAGTTCCTCTTCTCCCTGTATAAGAATAATCCAAAGACTATGTCTAAAGTGCTTTATAGAGTGACAAAGTACATGAACACGGAAGACGCACTGATGGCAAGGGAAGATAAGCCTAAGAAAAGGGAGAGGCAGGAGGATGCACGATCAGAGGGGGGACGGAAGATGGCCAGAACGGGAGAATGAAGGGAGGATAGATGCCCGAAATCGCCCACCGAAAAATTCGCAAGCTTCACCCCTTTAACGGCCCCGATCGACCAAGTGTTGATGCAGATAAAGGATGAAGAAGCCCTGACATTCCCCAGTAAGTTAAAGGGGGATCCCAATAAAAGGTCAAGAAGTAAGTATTACCGCTTCCATCGTGACCATGATCACGATACATCTGATTGCTACGACTTGAAGCAACAAATCAAGGCGCTTATAAGGCAAGGGAAGCTGTAGAGGTTTGTCAGTAAAGAAGGGATGAATCCGCCATAAGACCAGCCCCCCGACGAGAGAACGAGCGTCCCAGACCACCAATTGCAGACATAAGGATGATTGTCGGAGGTACCATTAACACAGGATCGTCCAAAAAGGCTTGTAAAACTTACCTACGAATGGTACAGAACGTCTAGATGACAGGCTCGACACCAAAGATGGCATGAATCGATATCTCAACCATCGGCTTTTTAGAAGAGGATGCCCGACGCCTTCACCATCCACATGACGATGCGCTCGTGGTTAGCATACGAATAGGGAATTACAACATGTATCGAGTATTAGTTGATAACGGAAGTTCAACAGACATTCTTTATTACCCCGCGTTTTAACTAATGGGGATTAGTAGAGAACAACTGGTTCTAACCAACGCTCCCCTCGTCAGATTCAGAGGGACAAGAGTCTACCCTCTTGGCGCCTTCACATTGTCCGTAACAGTGGGAGATCACCCACAACAAATTACTAAGGATGTGGTTTTTCTGGTAGTCGATTGCTCATCTACCTATAACGCGATCCTTGAACGGCCTACTCTTAATGCATGGAAAGTGGTAACTTCAACCTACCATTTGATGATTAAGTTTCCTACTGAATATGGAGTCAGAGAGCTGCGCGAAAATCAGGCTGCGGCACGTGAATGCTACGTTACCATGATGGAGATGGACAACCACTTACAAGCACTAAATGTCAAAAGACAACGGGCTATGGTCGAAGCGGTAGAAGAATTGGAAGAAGTATCACTTGACGACTAAAGGCCCGAATGGACCACGAGAATTGTTACAATGGCCAGTCAATCAGTACGGCAAAACCTTACAACGTTCCTAAGGGAAAATCGGGACATGTTTGCATGGAGCCATGAGGATATGCCAGGGATCGATCCCTTGGTAATAGTCTATAGGTTGAATGTATCACCATTATTCTCTCCCATCTAACAGAAGAAGCAAGTATTCGCTCCTGAGAGGGATCGGGCCATCATCGAGGAAGTTCGGAAGATATAGGAAGCAGGTTTTATACGAGAAGTTCACTATCCGGACTGGTTGGCAAATGTGGTGATGGTCAAGAAGACAAATGGGAATTGGAGAATGTGCGTTGATTTCACGGATCTGAATAGGGCTTGCCTAAAAGACAGTTATCCACTCCCACGAATTGATACCTTAGTGGATTCAATCGCAAGACATGAACTCCTAAGTTTCATGGACGGGTTCTCGGGCTATAATCAAATCAAGCTGGATGAAGTTGATCAAGAAAAAACATCGTTTGTCACAAGTCAAGGGCTTTTCTACTACAAAGTGATGTCTTTCAGACTCAAGAATGCTGGTACCACATACCAGAGGCTAATGAATAAGATGTTCACGCACCAAATTGGGAGGAATGTGTAAGTTTACATAGATGATATGCTAGTAAAGAGCATTAGAGAATCCGACCACTTGAGCGACCTCCAGGAGACTTTTGACACCTTTCGGTCTTACAAAATGAAGCTAAACCCTAGAAAATGCGTGTTCGGGGTCACAGCAGGGAAGGTTTTGGGTTTCATGGTGTCTCAAAGAGGTATCGAGGTCAATCCAGAAAAGGTGAAGGCAATAATGGATTTGACTTCCCCCAAGACACTAAAAGAGGTCCAGAGATTGAATCGCAAGATTGTGGCCCTGAATAGGTTCATTTCAAGGGCGACGGACAAATGCCTCCCATTCTTTCGCACATTAAGGAAAGCATTCAAATGGACGAGTGAATGCCAAAAAGCGTTTGAAGACCTGAAGACGTACCTCTCCTCTCCTCTCCTCTCCTCTCCTCTAGGGGAAGAGTTGTTTTTGTATCTAGCCGTCTCTCCAGCGGTCGTTAATGCGGCTCTTGTTAGAGAAGAAGATAAAATACAAAGACCCATGTACTTTGTAAGCCGAGCACTCAGGGGGGCAGAAGAGAGGTATCCTCGGATGGAAAAATTAGCCTTCTCATGGTGACTGCTTCATGAAAACTTAAATCATACTTTCAAGCACACATCATAAATGTTTTGACAAATAAACCCCTATGGAAAGCAATGAGTAATCCTGAAGCGGCCGGATGAATGGCACTGTGGGCGATCGAGCTAAGTGAGTTCGATATTCGTTATCTACCTCAAGCTGCTATGAAAGGACAGATCCTAGTGGACTTCATCACGGAGTTCACCGCCGTAAAGGAACAGGGGGCAGATGAAATCCCCATATGGAGTGTTCACACAGACAAGTCCTCTAACAAACATGCTGGTGGAGTCAGAGTATAATCCGTACACCAGAAAGGGACATGATCAAGTGTATGATATGATTGTGCTTTCCAACGACGAATAATGAAGCAGAATATGAAACCCTATTAGCAGGATTGGACCTCGCAATAGCTGCAGGAGCTGAAGGTGTGGTCATTTACTCTGATTCTCAAGTCATCAACAGCCAAATTACAAGAAGTTACGAGTGCAAGAACGAAAGAATGAAGAGGTATCTCGATGAAGTCAAAAATCAAATGAGTAACCTCTAGATCCAATTGGTCCAAGTTCCTAGGAAGCAAAACTAAGAGGCTAATCAACTTGCAAAGGCTGCTTCCGCAGAACCGATGACAGTTCTCAACCAGATATTATCTTTCGTTTAATACTCATCGTTACTAGATGGCTCTGGCATGCAGGGGGTAAGTGGTGAGCATTGTTAGATGACTCCTATAGCTGCATATTTAAAGAACGGCGATCTGCCGCACGACAAAGAGGCTGCAAGAAAGCTAAGAGTTAAAGCCTCCCAGTTCGTCATAATTAAAAATGTTCTATACAAGAGGGGCTTCTCTCGGCCTTACCTACATCTAGCTCCTAAAGAATCGGATTATGTCATGAGAGAGGTCCATAAGGGGATTTGTGGAAATCATTCAGGATCAAGGTCTTTAGTGCACAAGCTTCTCAGGGCAGGATACTACTAGCTAACGATGCAGAAGGATACCAACGCATACGTCAAAACATGTGATAAATGCCAATGATTTAACAATCTTATAAGGCAGCCAACGGAAGAACTCACACCTATGACGGCCCCATGGCCGTTCGCATAGTGGGGTTTGGACATCATGAGCCCATTCCCAACAGTAGTAAGGCAGCTAAAATTCTTAGTTGTTGGCATTAACTACTTCACCAAATGGGTAAAAGCAGAGACTTTAGCCACTATCATGGAGAAAAATATTCGTAGCTTTGTATGGAGAAATATTGTTTGCAGGTATGGCATACCAAAGGTGTTGGTTTCAAATAATAGAAAGCAATTCGACAACAACGTATTCGGGGATTTTTGCTCCCAGCTGAGGATAAAGAACCACTACTCGTCACCTGCCCATCGACAAGCCAACGAACAAGTTGAGGTCACAAACCGATCATTACTCAAGATCATCAAGACTCGTCTTAAGGGAGCAAAGGGTATATGGCCGAACGAGTTACCAAGTATCTTGTGGGCGTACAGAACAACGGTAAGAACACCAACGGGAGAAACACCGTTCCGTTTGGCATATGGTAATAAGGCAGTCATACCGGCAATCATACTGGCAGAAGTTGGGCTTACAAGCTACTGTGTTGGAAACGACAATGAGCACAGGAATGATGAAGCAATGCGAATACAGCTTGATCTAGTGGACGAAGTCAGGGCAGCTGCAGAACAAAGATTAGCACGGTACCAGGATCTGATGGCGAAGCATTACAACTCTAAGGTCAGGCATAGGGACTTCCAGGTTAGAGATCTTGTCTTGAGGAAAGTACTCGGCGCTACAAAAGATGCCTCCCAGGGGAAGCTTAGACCTAATTGGGAAGGACCATACAGGGACACATCATGGCATAGGAAGGAAACATACTACCTAGAGACGCTGAGCGGGAAGAAGCTAAGTCACCCGTGGAATGCAGAGCACTTGAAGAAGTACTATCAATAGAAGATGGACGAAGACAACAGCAGCAGCATCACCCTCCTCATTTCCAATTTATCTTTCCCAGCAGATCGTTATAGTTTTTATTTTCTACAGTACTTTTAGAGCTTGAAGGGCAATTTTCTATTTCTTTTTATGGACAAAATTCTACCTATCCACTATAATAAGAGGAGTTTATTTAGAATATACATAATGTATTCAAACAGGGCTCACTAAATCCACAAGATGGACAGATCATCCAAAAGAATGATGAAACTTACAAGTCCACAAAGTGAACGGATCATTCAAATGGATAAATTCTATTAAGTCCACAAAGTGGACAGATCATCCAAAAGAAGGATGAAACTCACAAGTCCGCAAAGCAGACAGATCATCCAAAAGAAGGATGAAACTTACAGGTTCACAAAGCGGACAGATCATCCAAACGGATCGAAATCAATAGTCCATACAACGGACGGATATAATAAATAAGAAATTAATATCAGAAACAATGAAAAGTAATGTAGACAAATCGTAATGAAAAAGCATGCGATGGTTGAAATTACTTGAATAAATTGTTTACAAAATAGAAAACTACGACGGTTAAAATTACATTATAATTTTTCCCCCAAACACTTCCAAAAAAAAAAAAAAAAAAAAAGCTACTCTTCAGCTTAGGCGACAAGATTAGGCTGACGGGTGTTGTCTTGGACGGGTCCTATCTCACTGTCCTTCGAGGCCTCGTCGTCACCAGGGACTTCGCCAAATAGCTCGTCAGTCCCTTCAGAGTCGACGGGGTGAGCAGGGGTCTGGCCTCCAGCATCAATAGTAAAGTGAGTGAGACTTAGGTCAGGGAAGGATGCCTTTACCTAACGAAGACAATCGTCAAAGTTGTCAACGAAAGAGGTGCCTAGTTCCGTCAGGAGAGCGTCAAAATCTCGGTACTCTTGGACAGCCTCAACCTTGGCTCGACAGGTATTCTCTTCATTGGCCTTCACCGTCTCCCTCAAGTACTCGACCTTTTTTTCCAGACTTTCACGTGCTTGCTCTGACATTTTTAGCTTCTCCTCGTGACGAAGCTTCCAAAGCTTCAGCTTCCAAAGCTTTAGCTCGTCAAGCTCCTCCCCTTGACTTGGCATGAACGCGCTTTATGGACTTATCGCGAGCTAGGCAACGGTCCATCAGTCCTTTCACCATTAGGACTGTCTGTGTCAATAACGACAAGTTAGTATAAGCATAAAGAATATGACAGAGCAAGAATACAACGGGTATTACCTGAGCAAGGCTGAATAAGGTCGTCTCCCCCATGGCTTCCATCGCATGGTTTCCAAGGTCCTCGTAGTCCTCCTCTTTGATAATAGAAGTCAATTGAGTAAGGGCGTACTGAGAGTCCTCTCTAAGCATGACGGGAGCTTTCTCCTTGACGGGGTCAGGGTTAGTCATGAGATCTTTACCCTTACCTACGCCCAACTTGGGAGGCAGCTTCGCTGTGCCTTGGACAGCTGGCAGACCCATCACCAGCCTTTGTTTTTTGCTAGGACTATCAACCTTCTTTGGACCTTTTTTTGTAGACGGGTGGGATAAACCCGTCTTGGGTGGAAGATCACCCCCAAGCTTTTTCTTAGCCGTGGCCTGTTGTTTGATAAAGGCCCTCCTCCTAGCGTAGTCTATTTCTGCAGACAGATGACGGATAAGAATATAGTAAGAACATAAAAAGGTCAACAGCTCTTGGTCAAAAGAGACTTACGTTTGCGTATTCCAGAGTCGTATTGACGGGCAGCAGTTGTAGGCTCAAGATCGTCACAATATCAATAGAGAGTGTCCAAAGTGACGAGCTTTATGCACGTCCTCTCTGACAAGTCGGTTTTCTAGAAAATTCTTTCAAGGAACCCAAACTGCTTGGTGGTAATTTGTGGATGGCTACGCTCTGCCAAAAACGGACGGTTAGAATGACATCAACAATTGAAAAGCAAAGCAAGATGGACACATACCAAACGGTGACAATATGCCCCATGTCTTATCGATAGGCATGTACTCGTGGTCATCAGGACGACTCATCTAATCATCACCTTGAAGGAAGAAATATCATCCTTTCTAGATACGGTTGGAGTCTAGGGTCTTGGACACTAGCCTAAGCACCGGACTCCTCGGCATGAAGCTATACATACTTCTCGACTTGACGATCTCGGATGGATGGTAACAATTAAAGAATTCCTCCACTGTTAACCGTCTCGCCCTATGAGACATGACTCCATACAAAACCTCAACGCTCAGGAAAACTCTCCAGGCGTTTGGTGAAATCTGTGTGACGGCCAAACCCAAGTATTGAAGAAGGCGATGGAGCAAGGCACTTAAAGGAAAGCGAAGGCCCGCTTTAAGCATCTGCTCATACACACCAACGTCTTCAAGACCTCTGTAATAGCATTTCTCAGAATTAAATGGTAGACGGATGGGTATGGTGTCAGGTATTTGGTATTTCTCCCTAAGTGTGTTAAAATGTAGTGGTTTGATGGAAGAAGTAAAGTCATTCACATCCACAAAGGGAGCAGGACGAATTCTCTAAACCTATCTTTACCTATTACAGACTAGACAGGAGGATCTACACCATCTACGTCATCATTAGAGTCATACTTTGACCCGTTTTCATCTCGCCCTTCATCTTCCACATAGGAAGGTGAGCTGGATGACGGTTCCCTCTCCTCAACGGAGGTGCCCGGGTCTGCCTGACCTGACGGGTAAACCTCCTCGTAGCCCGCTCCTTTACGGACAAAAGACTGACCGCTCGAAGCATCACTAGACATCGGACACCTACAAATGACGGGTAAAGGAAATCTAAGACTCTAGTTCTACACAGACGACGGACCAACATACAAAGTAAAAGGGAAAGAAAAGAATGAAGAAGATACTCATAGTTGGACGATGTGAAGAAGCGACAAGAGAGCTGAGTAAACGATAGAGTAGTAGCTTCGTGAGGTGACGGTCACACAAAGAGGACGGTTGCGCTCTGGTCAGCCAAAATTCTTTCCAAAACGTAAAAATGAAAAGGATGGGTGATATATATATATAGGGAGAACGGCGCAAAAACGAAGGGGCGCCTCGATTCTAGTAAACCATCAATCAAGTCTTGCCACGTGTCCTCAGCGCATTTATGATCCTAATCGAGCATGGCAATCAATATGCGCCTTAGAGAATACATGACGTATTCGTGGGGTCGAAACAAACTGTCATTCCATGAGCCCAGCGAGAATAGGTGACAGCTTCATGGAATGAGGGGGCAATTGAAAGGGAAAAAATATAGATATGACGGATATAAGGAGGATGGACCCTTTGTGGACGGACGAATGTGACACGTGACAGGTGTTTTTATTGGTTTGGCTCCAAGGTCTCCTAAAGGAAATTAACTTGCGGTTCACGTTAGGATTGTCATGGTTTCGCTTGACCTACACGCGTAGCCCTAACTAAGAAGACTCCTATAAGGAAAAGGACTAAAGGAGATAGGCAAAATCCATGAGTTACTCTGGAAATGACTCCTTGACCAAGGCATAAATTTTGGCTCTACACTACTATAAATACTTCAAGACCCTCACAAATCAAGGAACGCATAATTAACTTAACTCTAGCACTCTAGGGTTGAAAAAGGTTACTAACTTGACCTTCGGAGGGTATTTGGCCGGCACCACACCGGTACTCTCTGTTAGATCTTTTCTTTTTGTGCAAGTTTTATTTCAGTTTTGTGAGGACCACGTAGCTTACTGGTGTTTTTCGACATCATCATATAAATAAAAACATTAATAGGATAATGATGCTCTAAAGTAAATTATATTTTGTCTTATTCTCTTTTTGGTTTTTTCCTTAAAGATAATCAACTAAACAAAGTAAAATCCTACCAAGAAAAATCAAATTAGCTAAATTTAATGGTGGGGATTCCTATTATTTGTAATATAATGAACAAAATAAATCACAAACAAATTTGAGAAAAGACGCATAAAATTTCTAAAAGAAATTTTACCAAACACGTGGGATGCTATAATAACAAAATTACTGCACTGAAAACTTTTTTAACTTTTTGACAATTTACAAATAAGCACAAAAAACGTTCATTATCAATAAGTTTCATATCAACATTAGGAATTTCCACAATAATGATAAGCCAAATAAAATTGCATTAACAATTATAAGTCTCAATCAAAAATAACAAAAGTCAATATCATTGAAAAATTTGGATAGGAAAACATCAAAATCACTTCAAAGATTGCAAGAATACTAAAAGAAAGGAAAATAGAATAAAAAAATCACTTTTTATTGTACATTTTGTTTACCTCAATGGTCTTCCTATTGTTGCCTTAACTTTGAAAGTTTTGACAAAATAATCAATGTCTTCTCAAAATGGTGAAAACTAAAACTTGATTGAAAAATATGGAAAACAATTAGTATTGTGCTTTTTTTTTTTTTTTGTAGATGACGGGTGATTGTATTTAAAATGTGCATTGGTATATATAACATTGTAAAATTTAAATAAATAACCAATGTATGAGTGACAGGTTGTGAAAAACTGAAATTTTGGAAGAGTTACTATGACAGTATATAAACGAAGAAACACTTAATGCTTGATATCTTCTCAAAATTGTGAAAACTAAAGCTTGATTGAAAAATATGGAAAACAATTAGTATTGTGCTAAATTTCTTGTTGTAGTTGATGGGTGATTGTATCTGAAATGTACATTGGTATATATAACATTGTAAAACTTAAATAAATAATCAATGTATAAGTGAGAGACAAAGATAAAGTTGTGAAAAACTAAGACCCTGTTTGGTTTTTTTTTTTTTCATCACTCATCACTCCTCACTTAATTTTCATCACTTATCACTCTTCACTCATTACTCATCACTTAAAATACCCCAATTTCCACTACCACACCCGTTTGGACACTGTTTTCACTTCTTATCACTCAAATATTTCAACCTTTTTGTGGGACCATACTTGGTCACCAAGTCAGACCATTCTGTTAGCCTCACAAAGCATCCCTCCATGTGTGTTCATCTTCACCAAGTTGGACCCATACTTCTTCTTTATCTTCTTCTTCTTCTTCTTCAGCTTGGTCTCTATTTGCTCCGATAGTGAGCTCGAAGCCACTGGTCTGTTGGGGAAAAGACGATCTTGATCTATATCCCTAAACCCAATAAGAATCATGTGGGTTTTGTTTAATTTTGTGTTGATCTTGATGTTAAATTTTAAGTTGGAAAAAAAAAGATCATGATGTTAAATTTTGAGTTGATCTTAAACTTCATATGTTTAGATTTCGAAGTTTAATTTTAGTGGGTTTTGTTTGTTTCTATTTGGTGGGTTTGTGTGGATGTTTGTGGGTTTGTGTTTGTGTGTTAGTGTGTTAGAAAAAAGATCGTGAGAAGTGAAGAAAGAAAGAAAGAAAAAAGAAGAAAAAGAAGAAGAAGAAGAAGAAGAGAACCCAGAAACCCAATGTGAAAAGGAAAGAAAAGAAGAAGAAGAAAAAAAAAAGATGAAGAAGACCAGACTAAATCCAGCCTAAAGAAGAAGAAGAAGAAGACCAGTGTGAAAGGAAAAAGAAAAGAAGAAGAAGAAGAAGAAGCCAGTGTGAAAGGAAAGGAAAACTCATTGGAACCCAATGGAATAAAAGAAAAAAAGAGTCAAAAGTTGCGACTATTGCTCTGACTGTGGGTCCCTCCTTGTGTGTATTCAAAAATCATAGAATTGATTGATGGAAACAAGGGTTAAAAACTAAAGGGTGTTTGGTTTTTGTGTTTTCATCGCTCATAACTCTGTTTCCATCGTTTATAACTCTGTTTCTATCACTCATAACTCAAAAATGGTGGGACCCATAACTGAGAAGTCTGTTTGGTTTTTGTTTCCAATTTTTGTTTCTAAAACTCAGCTTTCAATGCCATTTTTGTAATTAAATACACATGCCTGGGACCCACTGTCAGTGCAAAGTCACATCAGGCGCTACTTTTGACAAAACCACCAACGGCTCCTTCTCAGTCTTCACACCAAAATTCAACCCACACAAAAATATCCCACATCCAACCTCAAAGCTCCTTTCACACACACCCTCAATCCAGCCACGCTTACCAAGCAGCCCCACCTCAGCCAAGCCACACCGGCCTAAGCTTAGACCGGTGAACGTGATGCCCAGAAAACCCAGATTGAGCACCAAATAGAAACATACAATACCCACTAAAATTAAACTTAGAAATCTAAACATATGAAGTTTAAGATCAACTCAAAATTTAACATCAAAATCCATAATCAATATAAAAACATGATTTTTACTGGGTTTAGGGATACAGGTCTGGAAAAAAAAAAAAAAAAAAAAAAAAAAAACAAAACGTAGAAGAAGAAGAAGAAGAAGAAGAAGAAAAAGAAGAAGAAGAAGAAGAAATCGTAGAAGAAGAACCTAAAAACCCACAGATCTCATCTTTTCCCCATCGTGCTAGCGACTTCAAGCTCACCATTGGAGCAAACAGAGACTAAGCTGAAGAAGAAGAAGCCATAGAAGATGAAGATAAAGAAGAAGCAGTTGCTGAGCTAGACAATGATGATTGTGTCGGCGGGTTCACTGGGTTTGTTGAGGGTTCTGGGAGAATATGTGGGCTGAAGAGGGAAAATAAAGTGAAATGCCCCTTAATTTCTAACATGTAACGCGAGTAGGCTAACCGTGGCCTGACATTGTGCTCAGGCATAAGTCTCACAAAAATGTAAAAAAATTGAGTGATGAGAAGTTGAGTGAAGTGTGCAAAATGGGTGGATATAGGGAATTTGGATATTTTAAGTGATGAGTGATAAGTGATGAAAAAAAAAAAAAAAATAGCCCCTAAGCCAAACAAAAGAAATTTGTGTGGGTCACACGTATTTTGATAACTTAGTTATGAGTTTTGAGTGAAATAATCCAAAACTACTCTAAACCAAACAGACTGTAAAAGTTTGGAAGATGAAATACTATAACAGTAGATAAACAAAGATACACACTTGAAATGTTAATTTTATTCTCTAAAAAGATAACGAATTATTCAATTTTAACAATTACTTGAAATTAGAAAGAAGAAAACGAAAAGTTGAAATCAATTAGGGTAGCTGAATAGTCAACTATTTGTATCTAATGAATAATAATGTTTGTCCATGATCTATATTTAATTATTTTATAAAAAAATCAAAAATTATAAAGAGAAAAATTATTTAAAAAGAAAAGAAAAAGAGTATGCTATAGCTGATGAGATGGCTCATCAGGAGCATAACAACATTAAATACTATGTTTCGGCTTTTAGATATAAAAATATAGATCAAACTTAAATATAATAATGTATTCGCAAACAATTTTGAGCATAACAACATTAAATACTATATTTCAGCTTTTATATATAAAAATATAGATCAAACTTAAATATGATAATGTATTTGCAAACAATTTTGAAATTGTATCCATTTTCATATATATATATATATATGACAAGTGCATTTTGCCATTCCTAGCTTTTATGATGCCAACCATCTTTGTTACAACTTTTTTCTTTGAGAGATAATTACAGAATGCTATTATCCCCACAACTTGAGCTCTTTCCCTCCTAGATTTCCAAACACTTTGTGCACGAGAATGTACCAATTTAACTACAAGGACTTTGGTAGTTACAACTATTATTAAAGTCACGAAATTAGATCTAAATGAAGAAATCATGGAAAATGACAAATATATGTTAATCTTTTAAATACTAGAAATTGCATAAGAAGGTATCATGGTCTCATTGAGGTAGAATTGTCACGGTTGATCACAAATTCGCTTTGAAACAGAACAAAACCAGCATTAGAAATTACTTTAACAACAATAATAATAATAAACTAATAAGGACCTTAATCCATTAAGTCAAATACAAAAGCTATTCAGACCAAAAAAAAAAAAAATACAAAAGCTATTTTTTTCTTCTTTTAATTAAATGACCATTACTAAGAAGAAGAAAGCAAAGGCCCTAAGGACCAATTCATGTGTCATAATCAAGAGACAGGAATAGCCGATTGGGAGGTACATGAGGCACGTGCCTAACGCAGTAACCAAATAATTGGGCCAAAGAAATTGCATGTGTGATAAGTCGTTACCTTGTAGAACTGCAAGGCCTCATTTTTGTTTGCAAGGCTTTCGTTATAATTTCCCTCACTTTACAAGTCAACTGAAATTATAAAATGAAAGGGTTTATTTTTAAGCCAATTCGAAGCAAAATTCGTCAATGACAACTCAAAAACCATTAACATGACCGCCGTGTATTATTTAAACTAGCACATAACTTGTATTATATGCGGCTACAATTTTACATATACTAAGATTTGTAAATCTTTATGGTCAAATAACTAAATAAAATTGTCAGATCATATGTTTAGCTATAGTATTTTAATAGTTTTAGGTTGTATTTTTTATTTTAAGTCTCTTTCTCTTCCTATTATAGCTTATCTTTATCTTTATCATAATAATTTCATGTAAATTTTTGTTAGCGCTTATTTTAAATATTCTATCATACAGTTTCAATGAGGTGTTTTGATCCTAATTAACATGTGAATGTTTTAATTTGGGAGAAAGCATTGTCCACAATATAAAAACCTAAGATATAAGCTCTTATTTGATCAAAAGAAAAACGATATAGTCTTTTACTTTCATTTATCTTTTAATGATATAAAATAATGTTTTAAATGTAAGTTTCAATTAGCTTAATTGATTGAAAATATCTCTAAAAAAAAATAAAGTTAAAAAAAATATTTAAAATACCGGAAACACGCACCAAAAAAGGCCATCAATTAGTACAATGGGTAAATTCACACATATTAATACTGGATTTATTTTTTTCTTTTTTTTTTCCTTCTAATTGCTCATTTGTTTAATGTACTACAAAAAAGAAGTTTTATTTTTCTGTGCAAGAAAAGCCAAAATAAGCCCAAATCTTATAGATTCACCTGTGCGTGTGTGTGTGTATATATATATATATATGGCGTTTTGGAGAAGAATTTCATAGTTCAATGTTCACATTTTTTTAATGTTTTTTCCCTTTCAAAGAATGACAAAATTTGGCAATAAACTCGGATGTGAATTCATAGTTCTACAACACCATTCAATATTTTTTTATTAGATATGAATTTTGATAAATCTACTATTAAATTACATTTTCTTCTTGTATCATTCATATATGCTAAATTTTCAGAAAATCAAAGATAAATAACTATGTCATCAATCAAATGTTTATTTTTTTTTAATTGTAGTCTAAAATTATGCATAACAAATAAGTTTATGGATTGAATAGTAAATAAAATCTGATTAGCACAAAATTTAATATGTGTGAACTGTGAATAACATAAGAAATATACAATCTAATAGTTAGATTTTCAAAATATATATATATATATAGTTATGTGAATTTTTTCAATAGAAGTTATAGCCAAACTTTATCATTCAAAAAAATTACTAATAATGCTCATCTAGTCATCTGGCATATTCTTTTTGGATATTTTTTTCCTCCTTTCTTCTTTCTTTCTTTGTGTTGATTACAAGCAATGCAAGCAGAAAAAGGTCCGCTGAGGGACCCTATTACTAACCCTTAATGCTTTAATTAGCACTATTACTTTTTTCCGTTTGTGACCAATCGAATTGATCATATTAAGTGCTTTGCTGATTTTTTCTTGGTGCCACTTAGTTTCAAAATCTACCTCATTTATTTTGAGTTATTATTTTTCCAACATCGTGTTTTTAATCCACATCGATCTCTGACGGTGTACAAGGTTGTTGTTGACAATTGCTGACCTTTTCTTTCTTAATGAAGTGATTTGGTCTTCAGAGTTTGGTATTATAGACTTTAGGAAACGACATTCTAGAAACTGATGTATTGCTTTGTAATGTTATCATTCTTTTAAATTGACTGTTTTACATTGAGAGTGACTCCTTCTTGGCTTGGGACTGCTTATATGTTTCGGCTAACTTGCCATTAAGCATGGCTGCATTACTTAGGCTCATATACAAGCTTCTTATTTTGCTAGACCTGTCTGACTGGCTTCCTCTTAGCTAGGCCTAAACTTCATTCTTTGCATTTGTTTAGAGTTGGAAACTTGGAAATGCAAATATAATTTCTATGATTTCTGGCTAGGTTCATTTTAATTCTCTCTCAGTGCGCTGTGTGGTACAATTTTCTATTATATCATGATTAATTTGTCTTCCCCTTCTTCTATGTTAGTGGTCATTGACTTCATCTCTCTCTCTCTCTCTCTCTCTCTCTCTCAAATTTCAACTCTCAAGTGGGTTCTAATTAATTGAATTTTTTATCACAAGAAAAAGAAAATTGTGTTAATTTAAGCATGCTTGAATAGACCACGCAACTGAGTCATAGTAGCTCTTATTAAAAAGCCTACCTGCTCGCTAGGTGACTTAACTCAGTCTATGATCTCAAGTATATATAATGTTTGCTTGGAAAAAATAGATGGTGTAAAATACACACATTCAAATGTTTTCAAAATTGGCTCTCTCCCTTTTTCCTTTTTTCATGGAACCTCTTTATTAAATTTGGGAACAATACAAGAGTATATGTAAGCAACTAGTTCATCAGAAAAAGAAAAAAGAGTATATGTAGGCATTTCTTTCATAGAAAAAAATATATATATATATATATATATTTGTTGGCATTTCTTTCTTTTAGGTTTTTAGTTTATCCGTTTATTGACGATTTTTTAAAGCCTATTTACTAATTAGTTTAACCAACTTTTAACAAATAAACAAATAAATAAAGTGCTCATTCAAACCTCCCTTTTTAGGTTTGCCAAACATGCATAAACCAACTGCTGTAATACTAAAACCTTCCATCGGGCCAATGTGCCTCCATTGTGAATTTAAATTGTCGGTTTGGGTTCGTAAGAATCAAAACACTACACAAAGTCAGTGGTTTAAATTGATAGGTTCAGATTGAAAAGACTGCTAACTTTCTCATTGTAGCCTTCCTTTCTCTTCAAAAGTAAGCTTAATCCGACCAACTATGAAATAAAGAAGTCCAAGTGGCAATATAAAATGCTTTTATGAATTTTTAGAACCATTTACTTCGTCAATGGGTGTAATATATGACTCCAAAAACAATATAATGGTCGTACAATAATACATTATAGCTCAATTTTGTTGTGAGATCATAGTCTCATTATGAATCTCCAACAACCATGACATGATATATATTTTTCATGACTTTCATAATTTAAGATGGTGAGCCTTGTGGATTACCAAACAAGATCCGAAAATATCCCCTAGGCCTTCAGCTACTGCATGGTGGTCCCATTAGTTAAAACTTAAAATACTAAAGTATATTGAGTCCCATCTGATGATTGACAAATCAACCTCAGATTCATTTCCCAATTCATTGTTGAAAGCACCGGCATTTAAGATATGTCTGACAAGTTTCACTTCTGAATTCTGATGCCTGCCTCTGCCCTTGTCTTGGGTCCTAGAAAACTATTTGAATTGAGACTAGCGACACCATCCAAAATCTTTGTCAAATGATCCCACTTTGAAAAATTACAATTACTTTTATTGCTGCAAAATATATGTTATAATTTGTTGAATAATCCAGCATTGAGTTGAACCAATATAATAAACCAAACAGGTTTAAGAACCGTGTATTTGGTAAGATCAGCTACCAAACTCCGTTCCAACTTTCCACAGGAAACAAAGGCCATGCGGCTGGTGCATTACAGTGAGCCATGCAAAAGAAGAAAAGCTTATAAAATATATACAGAGAGGAAGTGTGAAATGTGAACATTCGTCTCACGTTCTTAATAATGAGTCAAATGCAAATATAAAACATATTAGTACTTCTGTACTCCAATAATTACAATACCTCACTCTACCTACAAAATAATCATAAGGGAGATATAGTCAAAGTTTGATTAAACCTCTTAACTTACACACCATATCTTATGCTATGAATCGCTATCACCAGTAAAACTTCTTGTTTACTTCTATAAATCAGGGTCTAATTGCCTTAAACATCAAACAAGAATGAACAACCCAAATACCAATACATGGCATATTCTTCCAAAATGAAGGCTAACCCACTTCTCACTCTAGCCCTTTGGGGCATATTCTCTCTCATATTCCTCTCCAAGCCCTCTCACCAAGCTTCAAACTTTCCACCACCACAACCACCATTCCCAAACCCAAGACTCCTAAAGGCTTATACTGCCCTCCAAGCATGGAAACACTCAATCACCTCTGACCCAAAAAACTTCACCTTAAATTGGTGTGGCCCAAATGTCTGCAATTACACTGGTGTGACCTGTGCACCAGCCCCAGATGACCCTCACGTTCTTACAGTGGCTGGAATAGACTTAAACCATGCTGACATAGCCGGTACACTACCAGAAGAACTAGGCCTCTTGATTGACCTTGCTTTCTTCCACATAAACTCCAACCGCTTCTATGGCACCATCCCTGATTGCTTTCGCTACCTTCACCTTCTCCATGAGTTTGACATTAGTAATAACAAATTTTCTGGTCCATTCCCTTCAGTTGTTCTTTACATTCCTTCACTCATATTCCTTGATATCCGATTCAATGAATTCGAAGGAAGCATCCCTTCACGCCTTTTCGACTTGAAACTCGATGCTTTGTTCGTCAACAACAACAAGTTCCAAACATCTTTACCTGAAAACATAGGCAACTCTCCAGTTTCAGTGATTGTTTTTGCCAACAACAACCTTAATGGTTGCTTGCCTTCGAGTTTGTCGAACATGAAGGACACTTTGAAAGAGATTATAATCATGAACAGTGGATTAAAAGGGTGTGTGCCCCCAGAGATAGGGTTGCTAGACAAAGTGACAGTGTTTGATGTGAGCTTTAACGAATTGGTCGGTGCTTTGCCTGAATCAATAGGGAAAATGAAGAGCTTGGAGCAATTGGATGTGGCGCACAACAAGTTGTCAGGTGTGATTCCACCGAGTATATGCATGTTGCCTAAGTTGGAGAACTTTACCTACTCATATAACTATTTCTGTGGTGAACCACCCAAGTGCCTGAAGCTGCCTGACAAAGATGACAAGAAGAATTGTATTCCAGATAGGCCATTGCAAAGGTCACCAGAGGAATGTTTGTCTTTCTATGCGCATCCTGTTGATTGTGGTGCATTTGGCTGCTCAGTTAGAAGTCCACCGCCACCACCACCACCACCACCTCCTCCTCCTCCTCCTCCACCACCACCGCCGCCGCCACCTCCGCCGCCGCCACCACCACCAAAGAGGCACTGGTCACAACCCCCGCCAATGCCTCATTATACTAATCCATGAATGGAGGGAGATAAATGATATATTGAAAGTGTTCCTCCAAAAGACTAATTAATTTCATGTTGATTTCTCGTGTGTTAGGTATTTAGATTGTTCTTCACATGAAATTAATCTACCTTATGCATTAGATTAAACATTTTAAATTTAAAGCTGTATTCAATGTAACCTTTGAGGTGATACTTTATATTTTACTAAATAAAAAATAAAATTCTAATTTGTGAGATGAATTCTTTTTATTTTAAGTGAAACTAAATCTTGTAGTTTAAAAAGTAACCAATTAAAGCTTACAGTTTGAAAAGATAAAGATTAAATTCTCAATCCATATGAAAACTTCAATATAATGTCCTTTCACTTAAATGGGTTGAAATTTAATTTGTTATACTTTAAAACCTATAAAAAGTTAATTGTTAATCTTTAAATTGAAAAATTTCCTTTCTTTTTTGGGTAATAATTCAGTTCTTTTTTTGTCTTATTTCATGATTTCATTTCAGTGCTGCATGAAAGTGTGGATGTTTCTTTTCTTTCTTTTGCTTTTTATA
Organism: Castanopsis chinensis; assembly: GCA_032878915.1. Lineage (NCBI taxonomy): Eukaryota > Viridiplantae > Streptophyta > Magnoliopsida > Fagales > Fagaceae > Castanopsis > Castanopsis chinensis. Next base: position 1,611,446 of record JAVQMG010000039.1, read on the forward strand.
ATTAGATTGGATGTTTCTTAATTCTCACTCGAGGGTGTTTATAATAAAAACGTTTTGCAGACTGCAATAATGTAATGGAAACTGTTGCTCTAGTCTAGAAGGTCTAGTCAACTCTCTTGTAGTTGTGTGGCTATTCAATACCGAGATATTTTAGTAACAGTATTACAAACATTGGGTAAAGCTGGCGGTACACCTTAATCGTATTGTCATAATCATTAATTTTCCTTTTGCTAAACTCCTAAAATTCAATGAAATGAAGGTCCACACCAACATGGAATGATATAGACGTATGTATTTTTAGCAATCAAACCTTCTTATCCAAGAGTGTGTGATTAATATTTAAATAACGTGATATTGATCCCACACACTTGAATAACGTGAATTGTCTCATCAAAAATAAAAAAAATAAATAAAGTGATATTGTAAAAAGGCATTTTTCTTGTTTCTTTGGGGACACTTCGAAGATGAAATTAATAAGCTTGAAGGATGTGTAGTAACTCGTAAATACAAAAGGGTTAATTTTTTATCTAAAAATTGTGACTTTAAGTTTTTGTTATATTTTAGAATGTGTGTAAAATTGTGTAATACAATTTATATGCAATAAACACTACTCAACTTAAAATTTCCTAGTTCAATTCATTAATTTGTTAGTTTATAGGGCTTTCAAAATCTCGAGTGTTAGAAATATATTAGATATATTAGCCCAATGTAATAGGCCCAAGTCCAGTCCTACTTGTACTAGTAGTCTAGGGTTTAGTCGACTATATATACTTATGATAGAGTTCATTGTAACACAGGTTATTGTACTGCACTCTTACATAATAAAGATGTAGCCCTTAAAAGATTCCTCCGTGTCATTGCTTTCCTGTTGCTGTCTCGCCGTTATGTCTTTGATCTCTTAAGCATGTCATGCCTCCCCTTTTAGATTTGTGCAAATCAAGCCTTCGCTTGATGAAACCAACCCCACAGAAGTGCTCCTCGGCCTCCTGTGAAGAAAACCCAAAAATCCGACCCCCTGAAGCCTAACCACGCGCCTCCATGCATCGCGATTTGCTCCGAAAAATCTCCTACGCTCCGCATCGGGATTCTCACTTGCACATCTTCATTGGACACACGCACCGCCCTGTTGGCCTCCTCGTCCGCCAATCTACGAAATTTGAGATTCCTGCCCTTATCCAACCTATCACGCTCCCACACGCCTCTTGGATATCTACCCTCACCTCCATGCACCAAAAGACAAGGCACGCACGGCCACGTGCCATAAAACTTCTAATGATGTCATTCTGACGTCATTTGATTTTGTCATCCGGACGTCATTTGATGATGTCGTTCTGACGTCATTTGATTATGTCATCCTGAAGTCATTTGATGACATCATCACTCCATGTCATCAGCCATGCAAGCACATCCACATTAGCCCTAGTCCACGTCATTGACACGTTAGCGTCTCTGCAGCCCGATCAATGACTCGACTCGAAAAACCCAGAACCGACCTGAACCATGTAGCCGTTGAGTTTTACCCTGGATCTGTTGACTTTGACTTTTGCATTGACCTTTGATCAAAAGTCAAAATTTCTGAAAGGGTCTATCTTGCTCAGTTTTTCACGTATATTCCGATTTTGGACTCCGTTTCTTCATTTGAAACTCCGAAATTGGTCAATTGGCATATTCTTCATTGTGGTTTCTTCAAAGGCATTCTTCAAGTCATCTCCAAGAAATGTTCTCATGTTTATCGAACCTCAAGCATTCATCGAGCTTCCGCCTTGAGTTTGAGGGAGGATATTAGAGATATATTAAATATATTAGCCTAATGTAATAGACTCAAGCCCAGTCTTACTTGTACTAGTAGTTTAGGGTTTAGTCGCCTATATATACTCATGTTAGGGTTCATTGTAACACAGATTACTGTACTACACTCTTATATAATAAATATGTAGCCCTTAAGGGATTCCTCCGTGGATGTAGGCAGACAAGGTTGAATCACATATTCTTGATGTTCCTATTCTATACTTCTCATTCTGCATCAACTCTAGCATATACAACATGGTATAACACATCACATTGCTAATAATATATTTAACATCGAATAAGAAATGATAAATAAAATAGTTTGATTTAATGCTAAGACACTTACATATACACCCAAGTTTCTCTTCTTCAATCTAATAGATGCCTTGCATTTACCATGCTTAATAATTCCTTGGAATTTCCTCCTGTCTTCTAGAGAAACTGAATAATGGATGAATACTTGGGTTGGCGTGCTGTGTCTTTCTTCTTTCTCTCAAACTTTTGGCCGTGGGTCATAATGGTGTCTTTGAAAAAATGGCATCATCCTTTTCCTTTTCCTTTTTTTTTTTAATTTTTATTTTTAATTATTAGATTGATTGGATTTTTTTTTTTTTTTTTGAGAAACAAACCCACACAAGAGAGAGAGAAAGAGGTTTTAACACGAAGGTATACCACAACTCCACTCAAAAGTCATGGTAACTTTTAAGAGAGAGTGGGGTAAGTTATACTGCAAACAACTTACTCTCTTAAGCAATATAAGACAATATCCATTCTTTTTTTATTTTTTTTGAGAAACAAACACACACACACACAATAGAGAGGGCAAAGGGTTCTAACACAAAGACACACCACAACTCTACAAAAAAACCATGCATAGTAATTTTTAAGGAATTATGGAGCAAATTATACTACACACAATTGAAGTTAACGGGCATGAATTGTGAATCTTTAATTGGTCTTGGTCCATGTTCATATTATACCAAATAAAGGTTATTAATTAGGCTTGGCCTAAAATTGCTCTCTTTGAATAAGTGGCGTTGGCAAAAATTTGTTCTTGAAAAGGCCAAACAAATGTAAGATTATGTTTTTTTTTTTTTTTTTAATTCCTAAAGTTTCATGATATCCATGAGATCATAGGTTTAAAATCTCTTATCAGTATCTTGGAGCTACCTCATAGGATTCCTCCTTATAATAATTTTGTGTGTAAGATGGAGAACATCATATACTTAAGAGAATAATCAAGTACTTGAAGAGGTTTGAATATCTTCATTTGTGTAAAAAAAAAAAAAAAAAAATTATGAATAAATTTCATTAACATATCCCAAGGTTTGAGCTAGTACTAATTATATCCAAAATATTTCAAAATTTACCAATTTGGTCTCTAAAATCAATTTAATTCGTATTGTCATAATCATTAATTTTCCTTTTGCTATAAACATCGGGTAAAGCTGGTGGTACACCTAATATTCTATGAAATAAAGGCCCACGCCAATTATGATGGAATGATATAGACGTATGTATCTTTAGCAATCAACCTTTTTATCCAAGAGTGTGTGATTAATATTTAAATAACGTAATATTGTAAAAATGCATCTTTCTTGTTTCTTGTTTCTTTGGGGACACTTCGAAGATGAAGTTAATAAGCTTGAAGGATGTGTAGTAACTCGTAAATACAAAAGGGATAAATTTTTTATCTAAAAATTGTGACTTTAAGTTAAGTTTTAGTTGTTTTTTAGAATGTATGTAAAATTGTGTCTTACAATTTATGTGCAATAAACACTACTCAACTCAAAATTCCCTAGTTCAATTCATCACTTTATTAGTTCATAGGGTTTTCGGAGTATCTCATGAGTAATAAATGATAAATAAAATAGTTTGATTAAATTAATACTAAGACACTTATATATACACCCACGTTTCTCTTCTTCCATATGATAGATGCCTTGCATGCTTAATAATTCCTTGGAATTACCTCTTGTCTTCTAGAGAAAGTGAATAATGGATGAATACTTGGGTTGGTTTGCTGTGTCTTTCTTCTTTCTCTCAAACTTTTGGCCGTGGGCCGCGGGTCATAATGGTTGTCGACTTGTCTTGTCTTTGAAAAAATGGCATCATCCTTTTCCTTTTTTTGTTCTTTTTTTTATTTATTTATTATTAGATTGATTCAAGTTTTTTTTTTTTTTTTTTTGAGAACAAACACATACAAGAGAGAGAGAAAGAGGTTCTAATACAAAGGCATATCACAACTCCACTCAAAAGCCATTGTGACTTTTAAGGGAGGGCGGGGTAAGTTATACTGCACACAATACATTCTCTTAAGTAATATGAGACAATATCCATTTTTTTTTTTTTTGAGAAACAAACACACACACACACACACACACACAAAATAGAGAGGGAAATAGAATGGGTTAGAATACAAAAGCACACTCCACTAAAAAATCATCACGCTAACTTTTAAGGGAATGTGAGATAAATTATACTACACACAATTCAAGTTAACATGCTTGAATTGTGAATCTTTAACTGGTCTTGGTCCATGTTTAGATTTTACCAAATAAAGGTTATTAATTAGGCTTGACCTAAAATTGCTCTCATTGAATAAGTGGCGGGGACATAAACTTGTTCTTGAAAAGGCCAAACAAGTATATGACTATGGTTTTTCTTTTTTTTTTTTAATCCTAAAGTTTCATGATATCCATGAGATCATAGATTTGAAACCTTTTATCAGCATTTTGGAGCTACTCCATGGGATTCCGCCTTATAATAACCTAGTACGTGTAAGATGGAGGACTGCATATACTTAAGAAAATAATCAAATACTCGAAGAAGTTTGAACTCCTTCATTTGTAAAGTAAAAATAAAAATAAACATTATGAATAAATTTCATTAACAGACTTCAAGGTTTGGGCTAATACTAATCATATCCAAGATTTTTCAAAATTTACCAATTTAGTCTCTAAAGTCAAAACTCTTTATTATTAAACCAAAACATCAATCGGTATTTGGTGTAGGCGGGGATTGAATCTCAAATTTTTTATTCCACCATCAGAAATTTTACCAATTGAGCTAATTGGAACCTACAAAAAAAAAAAAAAAAACTATTAAACTAGTTGGTCATTTTTCTTAACTGTTTTAGAGACTAAGTTGGCTTTTAAGGATTAAATTGGTCAATTTTAAAAAGTTTTAGACAATGTTGACATTAGTCCAAACCTTAAGATATGTGAATGAAATTTATCTTTTTATTTTATTTTATTTATACATGTTATAATTATACAATGTACAGAAAGATAAAAGACCAAAACATAAAATAATTTAAAATGCAAATTAAATATTTTAAAAACTTGTATGTGTAATACAAAAATTATATTTATTCAATTTGAATTTGGCCAATATTAATAAAAAGATTTAATAGTTTTAGCGTAAGTTTAATCGACAATTATTTAGGCACTAAAAAAGTACGAAAACAAACAATAATACAAATCTAAATGTCCTTATTTGTAACTTATAATGTGTATTGACTAACTTTACTTTCCTTTTAATGTGGCACTGTGAACTGTGAAGGGCTGATGAGTTCAAATTCAACACCATGTATTATTGGAAAGAAATGATTAAGATTTTCATACCTTTTTTAGTCATTAACAACCGATGACTGAATTGAAGGAGATGGCCACATTAATGTCTATGCAAATAAGGGTTGCTAATGCTAAAGTTGACACCTGCAAATGCAATGAGGTTTTCTCAGTTAAGACCTTAAAGGCGGGCTAACCCTTAGGGTTGATGCTCATACAATCCCTTATGAAAAAACCAAGGACATGCGAGATATGACATCAAGGATCGAGTAGAATATTAGAGTGGAGGAAGACATTTGTAAATCATTAAACATATATGAATATAAACAGTAAGCAGGGGCGTAGCCAAGATCACTTAGGAGGACCAAATCAAGTACTTATAAGTTACTCATAATTCGTAACTAATAACCATATTTTATTATTGAAATATAACTATAACTATGATTATAGTGGGAGAAAAAAATTATATAACTACGAGGAAAACAAATTGGTAATATGAGAAAAAGATCAAATTTTGTGAAAAAAATGATGATTGTGGTGCTAATGATGAGAAAGATAAATAAATTAAATTTGAAGACCAAGAATGAAAAAGAAAAACACACCATTTTGAGCAATGCACATTACATTTCACAATTGTAATCAATTTGTATTCTTAGAAAAAATAAAAAGAAAGGCACTGGAGGCTAAGGATATATTTGGTTTTGGTAAGTGTGTGTTTTGTTTGGGTGTACACTTGTGAAACTATCTAAATATTAGAATTTTAAATAGCTAAATGCGGTTATTGCTAGATTTTAAAGGGAAAAAACATAAACAAATAAAAAACTAACGCTAAATTGACATTTGTGACATTTTTTAAGGAAAGTCATAAGTTTTAATTATTAAAAAACAAAGCAAAATGTAAAAAATGAGCATGAATTATGAAGATGATGAACATCCATAACTAATTGAAACGATAAAAGCAAGGACTATCTTCTATTCAATAGTTTAGAAAACTCCAGTTTTTTTGGCATGTAATGCAAGTAGGTGGACCGCTTGGTTATCTTCTCTTTTAGTATGATATGATTTAAACTAAGTTAAGAGCAATCTTGCCTCTATAAAAAATTTTGGAGGGGCCAATCATTACATTTTGTAGAGGCCCAATTTATTTTATACAATGCTATAAGGGTTTCAAAAATTTTGGGGGGACCATGGCCCCCCAAGACTATATGTCCCTTCGCCCTTGACAGCGAGGTACTTATTCAGTAAAACAGGTTCATATTATTTTTACATAAAACGAGAATATGTTCAACTCACATTATTTACACAGAAATCCAAAATTATAGGAGAGTTCTTTTTTCATTTAATTTTTTTGCATATTTCTCAACCAAAAAGAGAAAAAGGGAGAAAAAAGAGAGAAGAAACTAGAACCCAAACAAATATAACGCTTTATTTGTTTCAACAACTTTTCTTGGAAAATTTTTAATTTTTTTAGAAAGTTTTTTCTGGAAAACTATCTCTTTTTTTGGGTATTTGGTGATGGCCTTGAAAATGACATTGAGAACGTTTTCTGGTGTTTGGTATGCATAATTTTTTTATAATATTTCTTGTGTAATTTAAAACATGTGTATTGTGTAAACTCAACAAATGTAATCAATATTAAAAAAAACAAAAAACCGAGAATGAATTTGGTTTTCAAACTAAAATTTTGACAATATATACAATTAAAATTAGTTGTCTAATTTGAATGATTTCTACCACTTATCTTGCTCATATATGGACAGTAACATACATAAAAAAAAATATATACTGATCACTTTGTAGGACTAAAACAATCAAATATTACTCAAAAAATACTTAACATAATGTATCTACAACGCTAGCCCATACACAGGACGAGAATAGATCACAATTGATCCAATAGTTTGAAGAAATCAATGGCTTAATGTTGAAGTTTAAGGAAAATATTGCAATTCACTTCATAATATTAATATGATAATAAGGCGACAAAATGCAATTCCCCTAAAAATTTATCATTTATTATACTATTACCTATAACAACATTATTAATTTACTGTAAAGATTGTCCTATGTAAAAGCAATTTAAGTCATATACGCACTATGTTAGCAAATTTTTGTCTTTTACTCTATTCATTCTTCTTTAATTATTTATTTTTTTTCACTTTTACGTGCAAAAGAGAATTAACATCTGCAACTTTCCATACTAGAATCCATCAAGCCAAAAAATTGCTTCAAGAAAAAAGAAAGTCAAGCTTGAAATTCATAGAACTGTGTTACAGAGGGGAAGAGAAATAGGAAGAAAAGAGTGAAGAGAAGAGACCAAAGAGCCTAATAGTGACTAGTGAAGGTGAGAGAAAAGAGAAAAAGCAAAGGAAGAGAAGAAGTGAGAGAGCTATAAGAGTTATGCATCATGTGAGAGATTGTTTTCCAATTTTTTTTTTTTTTTTGAAAAACAACCTATAGAAGATAAACCTCAAGGTTTCGAGAAAATAACTTGTGTGGCCCAAAACTGGTTAAACCTGGCTTAAGATCACAATTAATTTATGTTATGGGCTAACAACAATCCATAATGAGAGATTTGAACAAGAAACAGAAAAATATACATAAAAACCACGCAAAAAGGTATATTCATAAGGTTTTTTTTTGGGATAGTATTACAAGCTCTTCTCTAAGAACAATCTACTTTTCTCTTTTATCAATTCGTTCACTCTTATTTCTCATGTCTTCTTCTTCACCCTTATCCTTCCTTATATTTGCCATGTTTTCTTCTCCAGCATGAGCAATTTTTGTACAGTTGGACAGTTTTCTGTCCCATCAGTCTCTTCCTTCCTTAATGTCATGATGAATGAAGACTTTTGAGACTTCTTGTTTTATTCTGATCAATTATCCATCATTAAATGCAAATGTGCTGGTCAGGTAACTATAGATTTATCAGGTTGGTTTAGAAGATGTCCTGAGATAATCTTATAAGTTTTAGAGTTCATCCTCAAAAGCTAGGTAGGTGCATTGGCTTTGTCAGCTTGGTGAAGATCTTGACTTCAAATGGGGTCCTCAGTGAATTTACCATCGAATCCATAATAATGCACCATTTGGTTCGTGGTCCAAGGTATGGATATTTTAGGAAAACTTTATTCTTAAATAAGCATGTATTGGGCTTATTTTAGCCCATAATCCAATGTCATTTAGGCCCTATAAACCTCTTCCCTACACACTATAGATCGAAAATAGGCTTATATTATGGGAAATGATATGTCCACAACATTTTCACAATATTTTTACAACAAATCCTAAGTGACAAGTTGCTACTGGTTATTATTGTTGGGGTAAAAAAGTAATCTTAGTGTTAAGTTCAAATTTGAACCAATAATAACTAACTACCTATGATTTGTTGTGAAAATGCTGTGAAAATGTTGTGGACGTAGCACATCTCATTATATTATTAGGATTTTTTTGTTAACTTAAGATAGTTTTTCGCTAACTAATTTTTTTTATGTTACCAAACACAATAAAAAAAATCTGAAAAATTATCTAAACAAGCAGCACGAAAAAGAAACAGGTTTATAAAAATAAAAATAAAATTTAAAAGCCCTAAGAAGTGAGAAGGCTATGATTTTTTAAGGTGAGAACAGAACAACATTGGTTTATTTATATAAACCAACAATAACAGTCCCTGCATCAACTGCATATACAAATATCTCGAAATTACCCTTGTATAGTTGTATAGTCTAAAATTAATATCACCAAAACGACACACCCAATCTGAAGTGTACAACCTTCTCAAAAACAAAACAATCTGAGTGTACAACAACTTAAAGCACACACACCCTCATATAAATGCCTCATCCAAAGTTAGGGTTTTGCTCTCTCAAAACATTCATTTTTTGTTTTGCCTCCATAGCCGTCTGGAGCTCTCTCTCTCACTCTCCTCTTCTCGACTCATCCAATCATGGCCGTCGGGTACTCTCTCTCTCTCTGTCTCATTCATGCTTACACTGAGAATTCATGCATTTGTGAGGGACTAATATTAACATGTTGTATTTGGCAGCAAGAACAAGAGGATTTCCAAGGGAAAGAAGGGAGGCAAGAAGAAAGCGTGAGTCTTTCTTAAGTTTTTGCATTCAATTTTTGTTTTTCAGATCTGGGTTTTCTTTGTTTTTTTTCATTTTCGATATTGTTATTGATTTTGAATATGTGTATTTTTTTTTGTGTGTGTGTGTGGGTGTTACAGAGCTGATCCTTTTGCAAAGAAGGACTGGTATGACATCAAGGCCCCATCAGTGTTCACTGTCAAAAACGTTGGCAAAACCCTCGTCACTCGTACTCAGGGAACTAAGGTTAGATGTTTTTTCTTTTATCTTTTTGTGGGTTATTATTATTATTATTGATCTTATGATGTGTTTGGTTAACGAGAAATTGTGGGATTAGAAACCAAGTTAAAATTTGTATCTGGGGTTTTTGTTGTTTCTATTTCTGTTTTGTTGTCAGCTTTTCTCTGCAGCTAAAATATTGGTTTTTTATTTTGAATTTTTTGTTTGTTGTTGCTTGCTTGATTGGTTAATGTGGTTGGTTAAAGCAAATCTAGATGGGTTCTTATAGTGGCTTGGATGGTAATTTTTGTTCAATTTTAACCCTGCTTTGTTTTATAAGACGATCCAGCTGAATTTAATGGATAGGAGCTGCTTTGGTGTGCTATTAGCCTATTAGGCTTAGAATTATAGGTTAGGCCGAATGATATTCAGTGTCATAAGCGACTTTGAAATCTACTGCTTGGTTACGGATTGTTGTTGGAACATGTGCATTTTGCATTCGAAGTATCATGACATATGATGTTGAAATCTTTTGTGCGGGTTTCAAGTTTGTGAATCAACCCTCATTCCTTTCTCATTGTAAAGTGGATGAAACTATGAGATCTAGTTTATGGAAGTATTGATTTGTAGTTGCAAGATTGCTTTAGCATGGCCTGATTTTCATTCTTTTTAAAGACCTTTTTCAATGCAAAAATCTCCCACTTTTGATGGGTTTGAGAGAGGTTATTGGTAGGCACCTGCAACCATTCGTTTTGTCCGAATGCCTGTTGCCATTGCACCAAGGCTATACTTCTTCCGCAACCTAGCAATTTTAATGTATTTAATAATTGCCAGATGATTACATGTTTGTGCATATAGCATGACCTCTGTTTTGTCTCTTAACAGATCGCTTCAGAAGGACTCAAACACAGAGTCTTTGAGATATCATTGGCTGACCTTCAGGATGATGAGGAGCATGCTTACAGGAAGATCAGATTGAGAGCTGAAGATGTTCAAGGGAGGAATGTTCTGACAAATTTCTGGGTATGTGGAATTTAAATGGTTTCATCTGCTTCCAACTGTGTTGATGCTATGTTTCTAATGAAGAAATCAGTCACTTTTGCTATGTTCTTACTTTATAAAACATTTCAGGGAATGGATTTTACGACAGACAAGTTGAGGTCTTTGGTGAGGAAATGGCAGACATTGATTGAAGCTCATGTGGATGTGAAGACTACAGACAATTACACCTTGAGGATGTTCTGCATTGGATTCACCAAGAGGCGCCAAAACCAAGTCAAGAGAACCTGTTATGCCCAATCTAGCCAAATTAGACAGGTTTGTATACTGTTATATAACTAAATAGTTGTTTTATAGAAATTAATCAGCAACTTGAGCAAAGATGGATGTGTACTATATGTGACCACTGATCTGTTCTAGTGTGTGCACATGTAATAGTTTCTAATTAAAATGTTTTCCAACTTTAATGACATAAACGAGATTTTCTTTCTTTTCAAGTTATTTAATTTTTTTAAACTTCTTGAATAGTGGAGATATGTAAAATATAACAGATGAATTAATTGAGCCAAGTGTTGCTTTATCATTGGCTTACATCCTAAATAATTTGTTGCCCAATGCCTTCTTTCTTCACTAAGATTGTTTGTGAACTTCATTAGGCTGAACAGCAAAGTATTTTGATAATTGTGTCATCTTTTGAAATTGCTGCATTCCTATATAAGTTTTACCTTTATTTAACAAATAATGTTGCTTGTGATCTGTTAGATCCGCCGCAAGATGAGGGAGATCATGGTCAACTCAGCATCATCTTGTGATCTGAAGGAATTAGTGAGGAAGTTCATTCCTGAGTCAATTGGCAAGGATATCGAAAAGGCAACCTCAAGCATCTACCCTCTACAAAATGTATTTATTCGGAAAGTTAAGATCTTGAAAGCTCCAAAATTTGACCTTGGAAAGTTGATGGAGGCAAGTCCCTCTACCCCTCTTTCTCTCTTTCTTTGTGTGCATAACATTATACCAGTTTAGAAATTAGAGCTTTGGCATTTGTGGTGGTGTTAAAAATTTCGAACCTTGCTAATTAAAAGCCTGGAAATTAAGGTTTGCCAAGAGCTCATACAGTTTATAGCATTGTTTCTGAAATCAGTTACTTCATACCCCAGAAAAATCCAAGGCCTAAGCCACCTTAATTTAGGTTCTGATTTTTTCAGGATGATCAGATTTACTTGAATTCACCCTGTTAGTTTTTTTTTTAATAAATATTTTTAATTAAGTTGCCTTCATGAAGCAACTTTGATGCCTGTAATTTTTGATCATTTTCAAGTGTCAATATTCGGGATCTTGATAAGCCTCCTTTGTGTTTTAGGATATTTTGAAGCACTCATGTAATTGTGTCCAATGTGGTTTGTCTATGCAGGTTCATGGTGACTATTCAGAGGATGTTGGTGTCAAGGTTGATAGGCCTGCTGATGAGACAATGGCTGAGGCCCCTGCTGAACTAGTTGGAGCTTGAATGAAGGATTCTGAAATTGCCCTTTAGCTTTTACTTGGTTTTTTTGGTGGCTCAGAGATTTTGTTTCTTGCAGTTTATGGAGAACTTGTTTATTTAGACATTCCTCCTATTTTGTCCTACCTGTCAGAATTAGAGTGATTTTGTCATTAAGAGACATTTTTGTCCGTTTAATTTAGTCAGACTTTTATTATCTTTACCTAGCAAATCCGTATGTAATGAGCATGAAACACTTACTTTCAGATAAACCGAAGATTTTCATCCCTGACAAGAAGTTAAGTGTGGATGAAACTTTACATCCACCACCATGTGAAATTACATGAAACACTTCTTTTAAGTTAAACTACTTACGTAGAATGAAGCTTTACATCTACCAAGTTAGGTCATTTTAAGTTGAAACTTCTTGAATGTTTTGTTTTGAAACTATTGCTACAAAATCTACGGGATCATCTGAAGTGACCATGAACTAATTTATCTTACTGTTCTTTATTTGACGGTGGGCTAATCTAGTATTTTTCTATAAAAAAATTGATAGTTTCTATTATACGAAGTAGTATTTCAAAAAAAAACATTAAATTCAAGTCTCGAAGTAGCTATATATAATTGATTGATGCCATTTTCTTATATGGTTTAATGCCAATATTAATTAGTAATTTTTAGTGTATATTAGTATCTTGAAACTTTGAATTATAATAGCACCACGATCAACCGATATTTTTTAGATCCGTTGCATACGCAGGTCCAAACCTCAAAGGCTCAAACCTTATAGAGATGGATTTTCTAATTTTCAACTCTCGTCCTTTGACACTGTTTTAAGGAACTTGAGAAACTTTTATAAACAATTTACCAACCTGGAGTGGAGTTTGAGCAGCTCTCAGATTCTAGAAAAATCATGAAGCTTTTTTCTTTTTAGGAAATCTCCAACCTTGAAAGTTATAGGGTTGTACTGAAGCAGGCAAGCAGCCAGACCTTTGGGTTTGTGTTAAGGGATTGTTAACTGTCAAAGCTATCAATTCCATCTGCTAAATCTTTTATCTCATAACACAGAATTATAGCGGGGTTTAATCTTGCTTCAAGACTTGTAATTAAGCCATTAACGGACTTCTGTACTCAATGTTTTTAATCATTATTCAACATTTGAGTCTCTTAATGTCAAATGGATGGCCAAATTGGACAACCAAGTCTCAATTACAAGAAGGAAATAGAGAACCATGTTGATAATAATTCTGCTAATCAGATCATTCTGAGTAAGGGGTTTATTTCACGAGGCATTCACAATCTTAGTTAATGAGAACAAACTCGAAATCCTCTGGTTTACAACATTGTTGAAAATGTATGCCACAAAATAGATAAATTGTGCACATCAAATTCTTAAGTTATTAGAACAAGTACTAATAGAAGTGGGCCTTTTTAGTTAATATACTTGTTTCTGCCAAGTGGGCTTCCATCTTTAGCACATATTGGCCTTGTTAAAGTTGTATAAGACCATATGCGAGGACTTCCCCATCTCCAAGGTGTGGTTAAGTCAAAATGAACTCGTTCCAAGTCCATGCTTCTCTACCATAGTTGGCGTCAAACAATGCCATTCGAGAAAACTATCAAACATATATAAGAAACTTGTACTACCGAGTTCCTTTACTGATAATTGTCTTATAAATTAACAAATAAAATGCTGGAAAAGCAGCTTATTATAATTAGTTTGGTCCTAAATTCTTACAGTTCCTCTAAGCTAAAAGGCACAGTTTTTACCAATTAATCCAAGAAATGACCCCCTAAACATAATATTAGGATCATCTCAGGGAGTGAAACTTACAGCTGATGGAAACATGCCCCTCTTAGTAATTACCTTAGTCTCCATCAGTCGAAGGTCTTGTACAGCCACAAAAACAAGACTTCTTACGCCTCTCACTACCCCTCCCTCCACTGTAAATAAAGTCTCTCAAAAGACTGCCTGTTTCAGGAAATCGGAGCTTTCCTTTGCTTTTCTTTTCATCCTCCAATTTAAGCAGAACATACTCAATGTTTTGTAAATCAAACTGCAAACGTCCAATTTTTTCGGACCCTTTAGTTGCCTGTTCTGTTGCTCTCTTTCTGCTGACATTTCCAGCCTCCTCCAGCTCTACAGAAGGTCTTTTATCCAAAGATGATGGGCTATCCTCAATATCTTTTGTCAATTTATCATTGGCATCCACCAGCTGCAAAATAGCCTCCTCAACTTCCTGTAACTGTCTTTTGATTGTTTCAAATTCAATGTCATTGGCCTTCTTGCTTCTCTTGTTCATCTCCACTCTCTTTTTCAGATCTTGTAAAGTTGTTTGAAGACTCGTCAATTTCTGAGCATCGGAAGCAAGTCTCTCCAGGAACTTTCCCTTGTTGACATCTTGATTTGGCTGTCTAACACTTGCAGATACCTCTAGCTTGTCAATGCCCAACTCCTTCTCAATCTCTAATTCTGAAGGGAGATCCTGACTTTTCTCCCCATCTTCAAGCCTGTGGCATGCACTAACATCTTCTACTGGTGCAGATGCCTGCTTTTGTGTCTCATTGACCATTGGACCCTGGCCGCACTCTTGCTCTGCAGTTTCCCATAATTCAAGCATCTCATCATCAGCTCTACCATTATCTATCTTGCTTCTCCCATAGAATGAAGTATCTGAGACTTGATCAAGTGGAATATCTTTCATCAAAATCCCATTTTCAGGTTTAGTCCTCTGTGATTCCAGGCCTCTCTCTTGAGGCAATTTGCTTTTTGGTTTGAAGTCTTCAGTCTCTTTCATTACATCTTCCATTTTGATGTCGGTGTTTATGCTTTCTTGTGTTGCAAGCCTTTCCATTTCTTCCATAACAGTCTTTTCTACTGCTTTAATCCTAGTCTGCATCTTCTGCAAATGTGAGATTCCATCTGGTATCGCAGTCATTTGATCTTCTTTAAGCTCTTGACAGCTGTTTTCATAAGGATGAATTTCCATTTCCTTGTCCTACAGAAATATGCATGTTAAGTAAGTATGAGATTCAGCAAAAAGGTATCATACACAATATCTATGTTGAAGGGCTAAGGACATAAGTCCACTTGCATGAGTTGCAATCGTGCATGTATCTGTTTCTGCATGCAGAAAATTTCAAGAAAAAGCAGGGTTTCCAATTATCCTTCAAGTTTAAAATTAAAATTTGGAAAAAGAGGAGAGGGGGAAGGGGGAGGGGTTAGGATTTGAAACCAAGTGTCAAAACTGAAGTGGTTGAATGTCAATTTCTAGTGCCATTTGAATTAACAAGTTCTTCATGTTAAACAGTTCAATAAGGTTACTAAAATGAAATACACAGGTGTGAGTGCGTGTTGGTTTGGCTTCATAGATTTGGGCTTGTTGTTTGGCCCCTAAAAAAGTTAGCTCCAAGAATCAAGAAGCCAATCACATTAACATGATGTTTTCAAAAAAATGAAAAATAATACCTGTGTTTCTAGATTTCGTGCCACAGAAAGCTTTGTGTGAAGAAGGGCATTCTGCTCAAGAGAGGCTATATCATCTCCTAAAGAAGCTATGACAGGAACATATGCAGACAACTGCGCCTTCAGTCCTCCTATCTCACTTTCTAAGAAGCTAACTCTTTCCTTCATCTGTGCAATCTCCATACCTTTCGCAGCAGTTTCATCTTCAAGACTCTCACAAGCTCCAGCAAGTTCTTGAACCTTCTTTTCAAGTAGAACTTCACGAGTGGCAGAAATCTGGAGATCAAAATAAAATGTTGCAGCCTCAGCATCCCATAGTTCAAATTCATCTCTCTTCTCTTGCAGCTCTGAATTCAAATTCTCTTCTCTAATCCTATGTTCTTCAATTTCTTTGTTTAATATTGCTACTTTAGACTCCATATTCTCATTCACTTCACGAAGGCATTCGATTTCTTTTTTCTGAATTGTGCTATCATCCAATACTTCAAGAATCTGACTCTCTAGATTTTCCCTGATTAGTTTTGATTCTTCATGTTCCATATTCAGGTCTTCAACAGTTCTGCATAATTCAACATTCAAGCTCTCTGAAGCCTTAAGCTTCTGTTCTGCTTCTGAAAGCTCTGTTGCCTTTTGTCTCAGAAAATCTTTTTCAACAGACAATTGAATGCATAATTGGTCATTTAAGTCTTTGGCTTCACTCAGCTCTTTCCCCAACTTCACTACTGTTTCATTCAGACATAGATTTTCTTCCTCTTTCATTTCCATCTTCTTCCCCAACATACTAACCTCCTCCTTGAGGTCAATGTTGACAACATGGAGACTGTCGATATTTGCAGAAAGTGCTTCTATTTCCACAGATTTCTCAGTTGCAAAGCTCTCAAAGACTATAGCCATATTGCTGAGAGCTAATGCTTCATGAAGAACAGAACAGTTTTCCTCTTCAAGAATATGCTTTTCCTCTTTCAGGTCAGAAAAACTCTTCAGCAAGGATTTCTTCTCTTCAAGCAACATTGAATTTTCTTTCTGCAATACCAGGCAAGCCCCCTTCGAAGTTGCCAGAGAAATGTGTAGAGTTTCCAATTCAGCCTTCAAAACTTCCTCCCGTTGCTCACTCTTGGCCATTTCTGATCTCAACTGCATGTTCATCTCTAGAAGCTGATGCTTGTTTTCTTGCAGCATAGAACACCGCTCTGTCATAACCTCAAACTCATGCTCAATGATCTTTTTCTCAGAATCAAGTTCTGCACCATCTAATTTCAGTTGCCTAAGTAAAGTTAAGAGAACTGAGTTCTCAACTAGCAGCTGCTGCTTCTCATCCTTGCTTGTCAACAGAGAATCTTTTAAATCCTCAATACCATCCAAAATACGCGGTACAGGTATATGCTCAAGCTCAATCTTATCTACATTCCCATTATCTGGATCAATTTGAATAGCCCTGAACACTTGATGAATTACCATCCTCAACTTCTGGATTTCATCTAACAAGAATTCTACTTCTACCTGTTGCTCAAGATTCTCACTCTCCAACTCTGAGATCAGTTTATCTGAAAATTTGGATGCTTCAACCTGTTTTTGACATTGATTTAGTAGAGATAAATTCTTTTCTTCCAAATCTTCTATAAACTTCTGAAGGATGAAAACCTCAACCTGAGCATTGACAGCTCTATCAAGTTCTTCCTCAAATTCCTTCTTCCCCAACCTACTTTCTTGTTGCAGGATATGCACTTGGTTCTCCAAACCTGCCAATCGCGCCTCACTTGACTGCACGTAACTTGTGTGCTCTTGCTTCTCCATGAAGATGTAAGCTTGCAATTCTTCTACCCTGCAAAACGTGGATTTTTTCTCCTTTTCCAGATCCGAATATTTGTCTTCTAATTTTGAAAACCTCCTTTCCAGACTACCCAATCTCTGTTCAACGTTTTCCAACTGAGATACCAGGGTGTCTCTCTCATTTAGGATGTTGGACTTCTCATTACCAAGCAACTGGCATACTTCTTCTAAGCTCTTAGATCTTGCCCTCAAACCTTCAAGCTCCATATTTGCACTGTAGAGTGAATTTTCCAGCAAGGTGTTCTTCTCCAAGAGCTTCTGCAGATTCTCAGTGACAATTTGTAACTGTGAAAATAGAGTAGCTTTTTCAGAAACAAGTGTGGATTTTTCTCCTTGGAGAAACTGACAGGACTCCTGCAAGTTCCCAAATTTCTCTCTCAACCCTTCCAACTCTGCCGTTAATCCTGACAGGGAACTCTCCAGAACAGCATTCTCTTTTGAAATTTCATCCATATGCTTCAGCTTCTCATGTAGGGCTTCTCTCTCGTCTTTTTCCCTTTCACAGACCTCTTTCAGGTTTGAATTCTCATCTTGTAAGTCTTTCACGGATGACTCAAGGCATTCAGGATTCAGACCTACAGATGCTACTTGCTCGATAATAGCCTGGTATCTTCCATTTAAGCCCTTGATTTCCTCCTTTAAATGCCAAATTTCCTGCTGGAGAGCATTGCTTTGATCTGCTTTTAGTGTAACCTCCTCTTCGAGTTTCTCTTTCATTAGCTTCAAGGTAAATATTTCATTTTGCAGATTATTTATTGAGATGGTGGAAGAAAAGTTAATTTCATTCAGGCTCCTGTTTTCTTCCTTAACCCTTTGCATTTGTTCATCCATCCCACGTTTGCTGATCTCCAAGTCCTTGAACATCTGAAGCCCATTTTTAAGCTCCAATGCCAGAGCTCTCTGCTCCTCTTGAGATTGAGAGTGCAACTTCTGCAGAGTTTGGAGAGTGGCTTCCACTTGCTCAAACCGTGAGTGTTCCTCATGCATTAGAATTTGTAACTTTTCCAACTCACCATGCTTTTCTGAAAGTTCTTGGTCCTTCACCACAATCTTCTGCACCAGATTATCTGCCTCTAACCGCAGAGATTGATTGGATCTCTCCAACTGAAAACACTGTTCTTCTGCACTCTTTAATTTTGCAGCCCCTTTCAGAAGTTCACTATTCAGGCGTTTGGCATCCTCTTGGGCATGAAAAAGTTCTCTCTCCATTTTCTCTATTATCTCCAAGCACTGCTTATACTGAAATGCTGCAGATTCTTTCTCTTCATTTAGTTTGGTAAGAGCTTTCTTTAGTTCCTTAACTTCAGTTTCAGCTCTTTCAATTTGCTCATTTAGCATTCGAGCATTCTCCTCAGCAAGTGATATTTTAGTCTCCAGAACTGATATCTTCTCAAGACATTGTTTGTAATGAAGAAGACCTGCCTCCTTTTCAGCCTCTAATCTAGACAGTTCTTGATTGAAACATTGAGCTTCAGTTTCTGCTTTAACAGCTCGCACATTGAGTCCTTTTGCATCATCTCGGGCAACAGATAACATATTCTCCAAGCTAGATATCCTTTCTAAACTCTGATTGTATTTAAGAAGACCAGCATCCCTCTCAGCTTCTAACTCAACAAGGGCTTCCTTCAGTATTTTAATTTCAATTTCTGCTTTGCTTGCTCGTTCATCAAGCCCTCCAGCATCCCTTTGGGCTTGATTAAGTTCTCTCTCAAGATGAGAAAGCTTCTCCAGACTCTGCTTGTATTGAAGAAGGATAGCTTCCTTTTCAACCTGTATCTCTGCTAGGGTTTTCTTTAAGGTCTCAACTTCTCTTTCAGCTTCCCCAGCACGCTGAGACTTGGAAAAGAAACCATGTTGCAAATTTTGTTCACTCTCTTCTGCTTCATGAACTTTTGGGTCTTTTCTCATCCTTCCTTCAGCAACATTTGAATTTTGTGCCACTAGTTCTCTTGACCCAAACATCTCATTGAACTGTTTAAGACCCCTTTTGCTTATTCCAGTGTCAAATTCTTCTGAACTCTCTCCATTCCTTTTCATAGTTTGTAAGCTGGTTGAAGAGAGTCCCAGTGAATCCTTGTGCAAGTCATCTGGGTCTAACAATGAACGAATTGGATGTGGCATTTCTGGTGTATGGGGATCAACCTCAGGGCCTGAAGAACCTGAGGGTGAATCGTCAGCCAGCACATAAGGTACTTGGTTGGGAAACACTTCTGCCATGGTTCGATGGGCCTGGCGAAGCTCCACAGTTGCATGATCATACCTCTCAGCTAATGCACGGTAGGCTCGGTAGAACTCCTCGACCAGTTTCATAAGTTCTGGACGTTTCTTGTAGTACATTTCTGCCCTCCTTGCAAAAGAATCTGCATCTTCTTCAATGAGCTTGATCATTGCTTTGACCTTGGCATCCATGTCTGTATCAACAGATTTAGGGTATGTTAAGAATGTGGCCTAAAATAGCATAGAGATGATGCATGTGCATTACAAACAGCATAGAGCAGCACGTCCACTTGTTTAGCCATCTTAATTTTTTTTTTTCATGGTTAATAATGCCATCAAACCTTCCTAGATCATGAAGGAGAACCATGACTACTACCTCTTAAAAATTATAAAAGTGGATTAAATGCCTATTAATTTATATGATGCACAACTCAAGGGTGATTATTCATTGAATTATTAAGATCTATGTTTGTATGCATAACATGTGCCAGCATAAATGACAAGATTCCTGGTTGTAATAGCATCTGGGACATTACAAAGTTTCAAAATTATCAGTAGTAAAATGTAAAATGAAGGGGAAATTACGTAATTCTGCTTATAGCTTAGAGGCGGTTTCAAATTAAACCCTAGAATTTAAAATGTTTCAGTTAAAACCTTGAATTTTCCAAACCAATATAAGTTTCTTCCTTAATGAATGACTATTAACTAAAATTAACAAGAGCTCAAGTAAAGTGTACTTGAGACTTACCTTGGACACTAACAAACCATCATATAAATGTCAAATGGTGTTTTAGTGCAAAAGAACTCACAAAAAATTGCATTTTCATTAAACTATGTTCATCTTCTAGGTTATTTTTAGCCATTTTCTAAGCTTTTTTTATACCATAATGCCACCTGCAATTCCTATGAAGAATTTTTTTTGGTAGATTTTAAGTATACTTTATGTTAACTTTTGTAACTTTTAGCCAACTGTACCGAGAGGAAAAAATGAGAAAGGGGGGGGGGGGTGTTGAAACTATTAAGAAAGTTTAGTTTTAGCATAAGATGAGGTGAAGTAAATTGCAGTATAATTTGAAAAAGAGACATTGTCATTCAAGTTCATTTCAATAAGTAATGGGGTTATGATGAAGGTAACAAGAAAGTAAGGGCAATATATAAGAATGTACCAAAAAGAATAAAAAATATATTCAAAATTAAAACAAATTGAATAGTGTATTCTTATAAAGAATTGTTCAACAAGTGTTCCTCATCATATGGTTAAGTTCTTACGGATGCTTAGTTGAAGATTTGTTTTAAGTTGATTTGCAATGATCAGTTTTAGTAATTAGAAAGCAACCGCCATCAACAAACATGAAAAACAACAGATCTGAGTAAGAACCAAAAATTTCAAGAACACAGTGATAGCCAATTAAGTCGGAAGGAAAAAAAAAATCAACACCTGTAAGATTTTCCTGAAGCCATTTTGAATTCTTTGGGCTAATGTGGCTGTCCCACCACCAAGAATATAAGCGTCTAGACTCAGAATGTAACAAGGTTGCCATGACTCCAGCAAGGAACAGCAGTGCAACTGGTTTTGACTTGGCAAAAGCTTGGTCTTTATACCAGTAACAAAATCCTAGGTAATGGATCCAGGCCAGAATATCAATTAAACAAAACACAACACCCAATTATATGCTAAATGATGCTTTGCAGCTCTACACCTCTCACTTCTTGCACCTAGACAGCAAGATCATCAAAGAAAAAAAAAAATCAGTGTAAGCAAATTTTAGAGTTTGATCTTCAAAGTCCTATTCAGTTCATATAAGCTTCTTCAGATTATATAGGACAATATCACTACCTGCTTGATTGGACACAAGTACAATGCTTGAATAAACGCTACTCCTCACTTCAGTAGCCTTCAAACAACCAAATCAACTGCTCCACAGAAAAAGAGAGACAATAAATATCATATCTTCAAAACTATTAACAACAACAACAACAAAGCCTTAGTCCCAAAACTTTTGGGATCAGTTTGGATCCTCAACACACTAATCTGGGCTGGACACATGTATTCTTCTCCTTCACTTGAAGTAACAGATAAATCATGGGTGTTCTGGCAACCCAAAACAAAAACACCAGGAACGCATAACTTGAACTCCCCACAATCCAGTAAAAAGCATCACTAAAATTACTTTGATCAATAAGTACACCAATAAATGTGTATACACACACATACATATGTATGAGAGAGAGAGAGTTTTTAACAATAGGAGGGACTAAGTGAACAGAAAAACTATGTACATTGAGTGAATCTAGTAGATATATATATATATATATATATATGCATATGGATCTCAATAAAAACGTAAAATATGAATTACAGTGCTGCTTCATGATCAGCAACTGAAACTACCATCAGATATGAACACAAGATCAGCAATAATTATGAGCAGACTTGTCTCAACAGAAAGTACAAAAAGACTGAACCTTT
This sequence comes from Castanopsis chinensis, assembly GCA_032878915.1. Lineage (NCBI taxonomy): Eukaryota > Viridiplantae > Streptophyta > Magnoliopsida > Fagales > Fagaceae > Castanopsis > Castanopsis chinensis. Next base: position 1,633,575 of record JAVQMG010000039.1, read on the forward strand.
ATGAACCATAAGATCAAGAACTTACCAGGTGAATGAAATCCTGTGATGGGTTCTTAATTCTTATCCAGCAACCAGAGCTACCATCCAATGGAACAAAACTACACACATATTTTAAGCAAATGGGAATCAGCCAAAACTGCAAAAAGTGAATATTCAGGAAAGCATTTGGATCAAGTACACACCAGAAGAATGAAACTTGTTAATGGGACTTTAGCCAGCAGCTGTGATGCTTAAACTCCAGCTGCCTATCATCCTTCTCACCCCATTTTTTTTCTCTCTCTATTACTCTCAGACTCTCTCTCTTTGTCTCAAATGGTTCTTTTGCATTATATTCTGAGATTTGGCAGTCACTGTTTGATGACCCGTCAACTGTAAAAGAATGACAGACACTGACAAAAAACAGTACCAAGAAATATTGAAATTATTCTTACTTTATAGAAATGAAAGAAGGAATTTGCTAATCTATATATATATATATATATATAAGTCTAAATATATAACAATTTTTATTCATCAAAAAAAAATATATAACAATTTTTACCATTTTTTTTTAGTGATCTCACAATTTTTTTTTTCTTTTTGACAACTATTAAAATAGCATATAAATTATATAATAAATTAAATGTGTGTTTGAATACTGCTTATTTTGCTGAAAATGCTATAATAAAATAATTTTTAAATGTGTGCATAATACCGTGAATCCATTTTTAATGAAAATTTTGTTAAAAAAAAAAATTTGTGAATCTCATGAACAGTGCACAGAATCCATGAAAGTGTTGAAACACGCTTCTTAAAAAGAAGTCAAAACGCAAACGCCATAAGCTTATCATCAATATCCAAATGGATACTAATAATATTATTAATAATCACAATCTATTACCTCAAATATAATAAAATAAAATAAAAATTGTGGCAATAACATTGCTGTTTTTCTATATTATATCTCATATATAATTAAAACGTTTGACTTTTGTTACTTTTCTAATATTGCTATGTTTTTTTTTTTTTTTGAGAAATTGAAATCATAACACTCTTCTCCTTTTTTTGGCTGAATAATAATCTTATTGTTATACTATGCAGGTGTGTGTAATGTTGTGTGCATCCAAATCTAGGAGATTAAGACTTTCCTTTGCCTAATTAGTATTGTAACTATTTAATTGTAATGAATGAGATAGATCTACTAGACTAGTACACACTCATTTTCTTTAGTGTCTTTGCTGTCTCCTCAGTCCTGTCGTTACTTCCAAGTGTACATGTTTGGTGGGTGCAAAGTTATCTTGGGGAACTCAAATGACTGATGTACCCTTCATTAACATCCTTTTCTCTTGTCATACCCCTTGCTTAAGATCTCAATAATGTCTTTTCTTGGGCTTTTAAAACTTTGTTTTACCTTTGCCATTTGGGGTTTATCATAATACAATTTTTTATTATTATAGGTTAAGGTTATAATAATACGGTTCAATATTTTGTGGTTTTGTGCTTTTCTGATTGTTCACTGAACACATTTTCTTGTTTGAGGTTTTTATTTTATTTTATTTTTTTATTATTTTTTTATGCCCACCAAAAAGGGAAGGCTATAGGCACAAACCTTTCTTTTTGTGGGGCCTTGGGGTTCAAAAAAATATGACTTGTAAGGGATATAAATAAGCTTAGATTGTAATAGACATTGTAATGTAATAATTATTTTTTTGGTTTAATTATTTAATAATTTGGTTATATTTTTATAATAGGGGTTGTAATAACTATTCTTTAGTAGGTGTATTAATTTCTAAAATTAATATATTTCCAAATAAACAAATTTTCCTTATGTATATAACAATTATGAAAATTAAAAATCATAAAAAATATCCAATCTCTCTTCAATAAAAAATCATAAAAAATAATCAATTTCTCTTTCAAATTTACAAAATATTATTATTTTAGGAAATATAATTATATAAGGAAGATATTTCATTAAATATATCTTAAATTTGATTTAAAATATTTTCATTCCATCATCTTTAAGATTCTATTATTGTGATGTTACTAAATAAATGAATAGTAATGAATATTACATTACAACATCTTGCATTCTTTGTAGTACCTATTCGTCTTCCTATGTAATTAATGTTACAACTTTAATTATTTTAATAATAGAATGATCAGTATAATTAAACTAAAAATATATTTACTAGTTCATCAATATATAAACTAATATATATATATATATATTTTTTTTTTTTTACTAGTCAATTTTAGGATTACATTTGAAAAATAATTATTATAATCAAAGGAGTTGATGACTAATTGACCATTGACCTCTTGCTATGCTTGGATTAGAAACTTCACAAAAGATGAGGATTTCCCAAATCTAAAATGCTTTAAAGACTGACAAAAGTAAATGCAAAATTCCTATTCATCATCCCTCTCAACAAAGTGGTTACAACATTAACTCTAATTTAATAATTGTTGGTATTCTTTCGTTACATAATATATATATATATATATATATATTTATGTATGGACACAATTCAAGCCTGAACCCAAACGCGTAAAGGGGATAAGCTCAAAATGCCTAAAACAATGAAATTTGTAGAGTGTGGGTTTGAAATCTAAGTTGCTTTGGACATTGAGAAACAAAGACGATGGGCTAGGTCCACAAATCACAAGCAAAGAACCTTCAATGTAACATAAGTTCTCCTCGGATGAAAGCTGAGAACTCTCTGTATAATTTTTCCTTTTTTCCTCAAGACAATTTACAGTTGATCCCCCCGTTCAATGTTCTCTCCTCTCTATTTATCTTCCTCTTCTCCTTCATTCTCAAATTGATCAAATCATCAATGCCGATTCCTTTCCCATCCACCGCCCCCTTGAAATCTTCCCCCAATAATTGTAAGGCTGATCGCCATTATTTTAGATGTTACTTCCTCATTAATGTGGCCAGAGAGGTAGGTGCAAAGTCTTTAATGTAGTGGTAGTAACTTTCTGTAAAATATTTCTCATTCGTTCTCCCTTTTTGTATTCCTCTGGAGTATGCCTTCACTCATTAAGCTTTCTTGATTTCTCCTAAACATCATGGCGTATCATATGACTTTCACCTCAGTCAGCTGAGGATATATCCCTCCTCAGACCGTTCTAACCAGCTTCTACCAGAACAGTTGGCTTGTGGGCCTTTAAGTTCGGTACCCTTGTTGTCACTAAACCATCCTTAGACAAGTTAATGCTCTCGAATCAGGCCCAAAACCCAAAGACATGCTCTTACACTTTTGCCCTCACAATATATATATATATATATATATATATGTTATTCCTTCCAATGGAAAAAAATAAAAAAATAAAATTCTAATTTATTAATCAAAGTCCACATGCAATTCAATCCACACTCCATGCAGTGAGCATATGATATAATATATTAATATATACATGTACATATATATTTGTAGTTGTAATAAATTAATAATGTGTGGGTTGAAAGCAGCCAAAATGAATGATTTAGATCAAGGAGCTATATTCTATATTATATTTAATCGAATGCAAACACATCATTAGAATTTAGATTCTCTATCACATTGGTCTTCACTTAAATCATTGGAAATTTGGAATTTAGAATATTGATATATTATATTAAGTCTTTCAACTATTATAATTATAACATTCTCCAAAAAAAAAAAAAAAAATTATAATAATAAAAATTGGGAAATAATAAAGTCACCTTTCCATTGTGGGCCATAGGCCCGTCACCTTTTAGTTGGTCGGCCCGCCCTTTGGACGGTGGTGCCACCCCCGTCGGCACATTACTAAGAAAATTCAAGACTTAAAAGTTTCTAACCTTACCAACTTTTTATTACAAAATTCTGGAAAGTTTAGACTTTAGACCAAGTTAGAGAAATGAACAATGAAAAATGCAGTGTGTCAATTATGAGGGAATATCATGAATTCAAATCATATCATTATAAGAAAACAAGAAGTGGAGCCTACACAATTTTTGTATGTTTCTATGATCACAACCTCTTGTGATTTTTTTTTTTTTTTTGCTACAATTAATATATATATATATATATATATATATATTTGCTTAACCTGTTTGAGTATTGCAAATTATATTTTGGAAAGCTCTTTTGCATGCATATTGCCAAAACCTCTTCTATTGAGATTTTATTTATTGTTTGTACAACGGTCATGTGAGGACTATATATAGAATACACAATCCAATAAATAACAATTGGATTTTATGAATAAAGCTTATGTATAAAAAGTTAAAAACACACATATGTAATAGAAACGTTGAAAACTTGTGTTGTTTTCTCTTTGTTTTTTGTTTTTACAAACTAAACTCTTTTTTAATTGACCTAAAGCAGGGTGGGCTCTATAGTATAAGTAAATGAGCCGGTCCCCTAAAGCCTCAAATAAAAAAAAAGGCCCCCAAATTTTAACTAATTAGATTATTTTTAAGCCCAAATATTAGTCAATAAATAAAATAATATTTTTTTTATCAAATGAAAAAGAAGGAAAAAAAAAATGAGAGAAAAAATGCTACATTCACTACATTTTTCACAACAAATTTTAAGTGGTAAGTTGTTATTGATTAGTAAAAAAATAATTTCAATAATAAATTCAAATTAGAATTAGTAACAACTTAACATCTAAGATTTGTTGGGAAAATTTTGTAAATGTAACACTTCTGAAAAAGAAAGAGCAATATACAATAAATTTCACAATAGTTGAGTTAACAAATTTTTACTAGTTCTTATTTAGGTTTACTACTAATATCATATTTTTATTCACTACTATCAATTTACCACATCAAGTTCCCTCAAAAAAAAAAAAAATCTACTACATCGCTAGGTTTGAAAAGTTTTGTCAAATATTTTGTATTTATATATTTTCTCAAAAAAAATCTATATAATTTTGCTTTTAAAATAAGATAATATAGTTAAAGCAATATTAATTTTTTTTTATAAAAAATTATTTAAATATCTAAAATGCCTCCATTTAAATTTTGCATAGGACTCTCAAATGCGTTAAGCCACCCTGACTAAAAAGAGGCGTGAAAGGAAAAAATAACCTAGTTTTTTTTTTTCTTTTCTTTTCTTTTCTTGATACCTGTTTGAGAAGTCTGAATTGAGTGGGCGTTTTTGTCTAATTGGCTTATATAGTGGTGAAGAAAAGAAATCATCATCATCTATTTTTCTTTCTTAGTGATAGTTTGGATTGTGTTGAAAACATTTTTCAGTGCGTTTGCATTTTAAACAGTGCGTCCCGTGCACTGTTCACGGGACCAATAAGTATGAAATTCAGTAAAATTTTTACTAAAACTAGATCTTACAGCATTATTCACACATTTAAAAATTATTTTGTTACAGCGTTCTCAGCAATAAGCGGTATTCAAACCGTCCCTTAAAAAAAACTTTATTAGACTAAGTTTAAATGCAATGAGAGTGGTCATTTTTATGACATCTAACAAAAGATGTCACATATTGTTAGGTTGAGTAAACTCAAAAGGTTCATCACTCTTCTCAACAAATTTGTCGGCACAATCATTAGCTTTGCTCGTAGATAACATGTTTCTTCCAAGGAGGATCACATGTTTTTCTAACATTAACACGAATAAGCAAAAATTTTTTCTTTTTTGATGGACCAATATTACATGAAGATATGACATATTGACATGACAAGAGGAACTTATTGCTTAGTACTAACTAAACGGGAAAAGAAAACCATAATTGCGGTCGAGGAAATTAAAGTAAGAAATTGAAAACATTACTATGACTTCAAGAATTAAGAACTCAACAACTATAATTGTTGTTGTATTAATACTTTTTATCTCTAAAGATAATGATGATTATAAGATAATGATGATTCTTATGATCAACAAGGTTGTTTTGAAATATGAGCTCCCGGTAGTTTAGGCAGCTTATTAGTCCTTAAGTATGTTACTTACCTCAAGAAAAATCTTGGTTATATATGTAGAGTGGTCATGAATCATGATAATCTTGCATCGTCACCGTTGATTCCATGTTCCTCACATTTGCTGCTTCTTTGAAAAATTAGAATCATTAGGGTCCACAAACCACGTGGGTGAGATTGGCTAAGTTGAATCAAACACTCTAACATGAATGCACTGGTCCTGGTCCTCTTGGACCACTATTGTTCCACCCTTAAGATGTGGGGCTTGCGTAGAGGAGCAAGGTAACTTGAGTATAATGTTTTATTTAAAATATTATCCTTGTGTAAATATAACATTCTCCATTTATTTTCTAAAATTTAATCTACTACTAATCTACTAAAATGATATCAAATTTATAGATTATTAGCCTAGTTTCCACGCAATGTGCAGTGTTTCTTTGTTAGTTTCTTCAATATTTCAATAATTTTACTTCTAAAAAATGGTAATACTTAGTGTTCTATTATATAAACGTTCTATTTTGTAAACAAATTAGAAAGGCAATAAGAGAGGTGTAATAATTTGATCATACTATATGCATTTATAAATTTAGATAACCCAGTTTCAAGCATACTAAAAACATGCAAATATCATTTTGATAAATAAAAATACAAATATCCTTCAATAATTGTTTTTAAATGTTAATGTGGATCACACCACATCAACACTTCGTAAAAAATTTGTAAAATTGTTTGCATTTTTAGTATTACTCTTTTTTTAAATATGGCAAGAGGAAGCCACAGATTGAGAAAACATTTTTTTTTTCGTGGTTCAGCAGGAGGGAGAAAAATACTAAAATAGAATAGAATTCCATAATTTAAAGTAATAAATAAGAGAGAACACTAAAACATGCTATATTAATTAAGTAAGATGGTGTTTTTTGAACTGTTAGAATTCTTAGAGATCTAGGTGGATAAAGAATAATGCTAGAGATACAAACTATTTTACAAAAAAATTTAAAAAATGCTGATGTGATGAGTGATTATTGTTAAATGAAAAAAATGATATTAATAGTGGATCTAAATGAAAACTAATAAGAGGTTGGCTACATCAAAATTTTGTAAAAATATTGTAAAATAATTTATGATTGTAGCATTACTCATGGATAAAATGTGTAACTTTTGTAAAATTACACTAGGTGTAACTTTACTAACTTGAACCCATAAATAAATAAATATAAATATATTTCCATTCTTGATTATGCGTTACTAATTTTGTTTTCTTTTGTTGGACCTTGTTTCCAAGGTAGCAAAAGTAGCTAAATTTGTACAAAAACACCATATTTGTAATCAATTTTTTATCACATAAATCTTAGAAAACTTATATCAAAATTTCATTATACTTAAATAGTTAATGAAACACTTAAAATAATTAATATAAAAATATATTTATATATCATATTAATAATCTTTTTAATTATATAGAATAAATATTACAATATTGGTTATGTATATAATATCACTAAAAGAAGTTAATTGAATCTAAATGGTTAAGACTAATTTTACTGAATCCACGAATATTTAATTTTTTGTGGCTTTTGTGTCAATTATTGTCAAAATCATAAAACATTCTAAATCACCTATTATTATTATAAATAAAGCTATTTTATCATATAAGGAAGAATTTCTTATTTTAAATCAATTATTATAATTATAAAAAAATATTTTCTTCTATAATATATTTGAAAATAATTATTTAAATTCCTCTAATATAAATAATTAATGTATAATTATATATAATTAATATATGCTATGCTCCATTAGTTAATTCAATGAACTAATATCATAATGTAAATGCAAACTTTATTGAGGTGCAAACCTAAGTAAAGAAAATCTCGAAGAATGTGCCACATGGCGAATCCTCGTACTCTCTCACACAAGATCTCTACTTTTATATATAAAATATATATTAATTTTATAATAAAGATTTAATATTTTAATATTGATATGATATCATTCATACTTTTAAAAATTAATTAGAAATTAAATATCCAATACAAATAGAAAGTGTTTTTCAAAAAAAAAAAAAAAAAAAAAACAAATAGAAAGTGAGAAGAAACTCTTGCTCTATTCTTGTCTCTCTTATTTTCCCATCAAGCAGAAAAGGTAAATTAAATTTAGATTTTGTGGGTTCCTTGCTAATAAAAGCAAGCATGCTTTTAATGGGACCAGGATATTATAGATATTATTAGGATAACGAGTTTTGTTATTGTATATTAGTTTGTTAAGTTAAATTAACTATTAAGAAATGTGCATTAATTAAATGCTGGAGGGACTTTGTGATAATCACTTCGTACCAAAAAGAGTTTAGAGGAAAGAAATGTCCTTCTCTTCTTCAAAATAAATGGGACAAGCCTCTCCAACATCATTTGGTGGGTAAAAGAGTTGTTTGGAGGGACAAGGAAATGATAATAGAATGGATTGAAGGATTTTGGAGAAATGTGTTACTCTCTTCTAGCATTTCTTCCAAAAATTATATTGGAGAGAGTTTTAACATATGTCGTTTGCTTTTAATAATAGTCATTTATCATCAGATCAAGATACCAATTAGCAGGAATTGAATTCCGGATCTCTTATTCAATCATTAGAGATTTTATCAGTTGAGTTAACTGGAATTCACTGATAAACATGTTTTAAACTATTATTTAATCCATTACCAAAATTAATATTAGGAGTATTGATTTTAACGTTAAATCAATTGCACTTTGCACCCCCTTATCATTTAAGCTTAACTTGAAGAGATAGTAGAAGTCTAATGCACCTAAAATTATCTCCCTATTAGGTGATTTTGCATTATAGAGATGGCGTTGTTAATTCTTTTAATTATCTCCCTCTCTAGATGGCGTTTTTAATTTTAATCATTTATTCAACCATAAGAGACTTTATCAATTAAACTAACTGAAACCCACTAATGAACATGTTTTAAACTATTAATTTTAATCCATTACCAAAATTAATATTAGGAGTATTGATTTTAACGTTAAATCAATTGCCCTTTGCACCCCTTATCATTTAAGTTTAACTTGAAGAGATAGTAGGAGTCTAATGCACCTAAAATACAAAGCTGTCGCTCATCCTATTAGGTGATTTTGAATTATAGAGACGGCGTTGTTAATTGTTTTAATTATCTCCCTCTCTAGATATGTCTATCCCTCCTTATAAAAACCTTAGGTAGTTGGCAACAACCATGTGTATAATGAATTTTCAATTCTGGCATTTCAAGCCCTAGTAGGCATTTGTCAATTTGAGGCTTTTGAGCATGCTATTGCGGTGTCAAATGTTTCACATAGACAAGACTTTTGCTGAGTAAGTAAGTGAGGAAATGAGTGGCTGATCCTATCTGCTGAGTCGAGGGCCTTTTAAAGTACTTCACCATTCACATTGGTCTTGTGAACATTACCATGGCTTGTGAAAGATACCATATCATATCACAATCAAATAATACCAATGAGAAGAAGTTATAAAGAATAAAAATAGACACAGTCACACAAGGAAAGAGAAAAAAACAAACAAACAAAATTCTAGTTAACAATGTTAACATCAAAGTTTTGATTATTATTTTTTTTTCCATGAACAAATAGCCAAAAGCCGGACCACTCACTGATAATTCTTTTTGTTTGTACTCTCCGGTTAAAACTCTATGAATGATGAGTGTGCAGTTGGCTAAATTAAAGAAAAAAAAGAAGTACTTTATTCTCTTATATGACAATAAGTTTCATCCTAAATTTAATTAGCAAGAGTCGCTATTACATATATAAGAGGGATGGTATATCAATTTTTTTACTCCCAAAAATATTGAATAGTTAATTAGATTTTAGACTATATAACTGTCTTTATTCAAGGCCAGGCCTTGTTATTGTACAAAAAACCTAGGACTAAATCCTGTTTAATGTCATTTAGCGAAAAGAGCTTACTTTGATCTTGTGAGAGGCAAACAAACAATGGCCTTATTAAAAGTTGAAAACTAAAATTGCGGTGCAACCTCCAAAAACTTTCACTATAGCTAAGATGCTCTAATTGATGGCACCAAGACAAAGAAAAAGACCTTTTTGTAGTTTAATTATATGGTACATTTTGTTTCTTCTTCTCACTACTATTGAATTGATGTTACAACTTACAACTTTCAACTTACAACTTACAACACACCCAAGCAAGCTACAACGCTTTGAAGACACTGGAGTTCTAACTCCCCAAGAGAAAGCAAAAAGCTTTTATGGTTAATTGTATATATTGCTGACTTTCTTTCTTTTTCCAAGTGCTATGAGTTGATGTTACTACCCACCAAAGCTAAAATGCTTTGAAGACACTGGAGCTGTAACTCACCGACCCGCATGATGTGATGTGATCTCTTCCCTATCTATTGATTAAAGCCATTAAAGTCGTTCTTAATGTATTGACGCAATATTTTTCACAACTTAATTAATGTTAAAAATATTATAAATTTTATTATATAAATTATACAAATTAACGTGCCACTAATCAACTAATAATAATTTAAAAGAGGCAATAATCACATTCATGTGATTTTGTAAGTCTTTTTTTGTAATATAATTTATAACATTTTTTATGACATTATTTTTTTCAATTATTGACAAAATCAATTATGATTTTTTTGAGTAAACAGTAATACTTATTAGAACGCACAAGAAAATAGTAATATTAGTGTTTTAAACTGGGTTTATAATACATTATTTAACCAGAGTACAGCTACCCGGTTTAAAACACTAATATTACTATTTTTGTGTGTATTTTAATAAGTATTATTGTTTACTAAAAAAAAAAAAAAAGGATGTTTATCCGATATTAGTTGTGTGTGTCTAGTGTCCGCTGTAATCAGTTATGATTGATATATAATAAAAATGGTGTTTTAAGACAGAAAAGTATGTTACTCCAATTACATTCCACCATATCAATATTTATGAAAAATATCATATCCTAACATTACTTATTAGTGGGAACAAGAAAGACATATCTGAATGGATCTTGTGGAACAGGCTAAGGCCCATATCTACCTCCCTTAATTCACACTTCCAAAACTAATACCTCCCAACAACCACAATAACAACTTGTCTTAAACATTGAAAAAGCAATGTGGAGAGAAAGAATAGAGAAGAGTAGATCCCATATCATATATGGGCCCAACCGAAAAGATAGAATTCATATTGTGTTTTCGTTTTTTAGTGTCTTAGCCAGCTACTCGTGAAAGGTTCTGAAAAGTTGACAACACTATCCTAAGATTGTGCAGGGATTCTATAGTAGAAAGTGAAAAGATAAAATGATAATTTGTAATATGTTATTCCTTTACACGTTATATTATATACCCCTACCATGCTGAAAAGAAAAGGCCTTTAAGACTATCCACATCTCCCCATGTGCTAGGGCCAGGCAGGCCATTTATAACTTTTTATTCTATGCTATGGATTTGGACTATAGTGTGTCTATATATTAGGGGAAGAAAACATACTTGAGAGTTTTTTTTGTGCAGTTAATATTACATATTTTGGACACTACTTAAACGAAAAAACTTAAACCTATTGAGTTTGGGCTTAACATATATATGTTGAAGTCAAGCCTTCATGTAATGACAAATTACCTTTAACCGAAAGCAACAAGCCACAAATATGGGATTTGCTCTCCTAAAAGAACTCTTATTAAGGACATAGAATTAATATTTCTTTATTTCTTGTTCCCTAACATTTGTGGAGAGATTTTTAAATTTTGCAATTTTATTCTAAATTTAGTAATTATGTTTTTACTGATTATAGATAGTTAAACTTTGGTAATTTTTGAAAAAATAAAAGAAAAGAAAGTTTATAATAATTTATTTTTAAATGTTTATTGTTTATATGATTTTTCATACTTGATTTGATTCAAGTGAGGCATTAGAGAATATGAGACTCCAAAACAAAATTGTTTTTCTAATAAAATCTAAGGCGTGACGTAAATTCAAAGATTTCAAGTACAATCTATCACACTATTGGTCTATGGGATTTGCAGGGTGGCAAACCGGTTTTCTCTTGCTTTCTTTTGGTGCTTTGAGGATGAGATGGTGATCATGGCACCAGATGAAGTGGTAGGAGAAAGAAATGTGAGGCTTTACAAGCCCTTTGTTTACTTAGATAGTTAGATGTACAAGATAGTATTCCTAACTCCATATAAACACTACAGCCTTTTCTTTTCTTCTCTTTATAATTGTGAATAAATCAGTGACCAAATCATTATAATCAAGAAGTTTTCCGGTTAGCGTTTGTGAATCTCAACTGACTTGTAACTCTGAGTCTGTGACACCAACATTCTCATTCTCAGTGGCATTTTGTCGAACATCCCCGATCCCATCACCATTCATCACCAACGGCCCAATAATTTGTCAGCGTCCTCGTTGAGCTTCTTCTTGTGAAGTCTCTTTCACTTGGTTCCAAATATAAGACAAAGCCCAAACTCCATTGCTTTAGCCATAAATTTGGGCTTGAGTGATTAACCCAAAGCCCATGAACATTATGCAGTAACAACTCAAGCCCATAAGCATCATGCACCGGCAGTTTTGGTCCCAAACAAAACCCATTGATATGGCCCATACATTTTACTAAACCAGCAATCAGCCCAACTCCCCACTTTTGCTTATACGTAGTTGTAATTTTGCTAATAAGGATTGTAATATTCATAAGATAATAAGTCATAATTCATAAATATAGATTCCAAATTTTGCTTTTAAAAAAAATCCTATGTAAACCCAACTAATAAAGCAACCAATTTGTTATATATACCGCAAATGAATCTTCCATTCCCTGCTAAAAATACACCGACTCTCATCTTATTAAAGCTGCTTTGATTCTCTTGATAATTGACTGACTCTTGCTCTAGCTATTCCTCACAGGGGATGATTCACCACATGCATTGCTAACCTACTATGAATAGTAAAAGAAGTCAATTTTACTGCTCTATGTTTAAATTTTATTTTGCCTATAAAAGGGTTGTCCCTTGTTTAAATTAATATATTAATGTTTTTATTTTATTTTATTTATACCAAAATAGTGTGTTAAATTAGTTCAGTCCAACCTTGCAGTGTTTAGTCATTAATTCTTGAGGAGGCAATTGTATTTGGTCTGTCCTAATCCACCCTTAGCCAGAAGCTCTTGAAATATATATATATATATATATATATATATGTCGTTTCAATTAGATTATAGGCAGGGAAGTGTGATGCATTGTGTTTTGGCTAGTACAAATTATGTCTAACTAGTTGTTGAAGCAGATGGCCAGGTGCAAGGAAATATAGTAATATCAAATAATAATGTGATTTGCTTTCTCTAATGTAAGAGTGATTATCACTTTCAATAACACAATTCTTTGATTACTTGGTTGCTGAAACAAGACACTAATGGAGGGGTAACCCATAAGCACCACAATGGTGATTTGAGCATGCATGGACTTCTCTTTGATCCATAACGAATGCTGTGCACAATGTTAAGACCAGAGAGATTCATGCTCTTCGTGCATATGTAAATATATGAAAGAGTAAATGTATTCTTCCAATTCTTTTTGTTCACATGTCTGCTACACTGTAAAGTCCTTCCCACACATAAATTTGAAATATTCAATGGAATGAATAAGACTAAGAGACGATGCTCAATTCCATTTTTAAACCATAATTTTCCAAGAAAAACCACAACTTTCTCATGCCTAGTAATTAAGTTGGGTTGTCCTTTTATATTTAAGTGATAATTTATGGTTAATGATGGCACAAGCTTGACAGAGTCATTTGACAATGTTTTCCAGCAACCACGAGAGTAGACAAACAAATTTAGAGAGAACCACTAGTTTGACAGACTCATTTGCATATAAGTTTCTATTCCTTTATAAAATTGAAATCTAATTTACTAAAAAATGGATTACATTAGTTGCTTTCCAAATTACATGGAAATTAAATATTCATTTACAAAAGTTGGCATGAGTTAGCAAATCAAAAACCTAAATAAGAGTTCCACCTTTGACATACTCGGTAAAGGCTAGTGCAACCAAACCCAACATGGCAAACCTCCCATTCCACATCTCAGCATCTGAGGTCATCAACCCCTTTGACTTGGACTCTACACTGACTCCCTGGAACAAAGGAATTAGGGATGCAAGAGAGAGCACAATGCTAGTCCCTAAAAACCATGGAATTCCACCATTGGATATCTGGTCAAACATATCTTGGCCATTGGATAACTCCACTGCCAGTGCAGCAACAAAGCCAATCATTGCTAGCCTGCCGTTGATCCTCTCTGGTGCAGGTCCACTAAATGCCAACACATCTGAGAACTTTGTGCTAACCTGCCAATTGTGAAGCATGTCAAAATACTCTCAAGAATGTTGTAAAACATAGTTATAAATAGAACAATATTTCTCCCAACAATTAACACGACCTTAGCATAATAGAAGCAATATCTTTAGCGAATCAAGTAAAACTTATGTTACTTCATGGCATGCTGTCATGTCAATAGCTAGAAAGTGCAAATCCTTCATTTTTGTTCAAATACCTAATTTCTGTATCTATACCCGTTACTTTCCAATCAATCCCTTGATAGTGGATAATGAACACTAATCTAATTCTTTTTTATTTATTATTTTTGTTATTACTCTTAACTTAAATTTTACTTAACAATATATAAAAAAACAAGTAAAAATATATTTAATAATTAATTGATACATGCTATATTGTATTTTATTATTATTTAATTTTAGGGAACGCTATTTTGTATCTTAGGCTGTGTTTGTTTTGGCTGAAATATATTTCAGAAAATCGTTTTCCTGAAATCGTCATGTTTGGTTTGTTCAGAAAATTGGGTCAACAGAAATTATTTTCCGCGTTGACCATAAAATCTGCCTAAACCCACAGAAAATGAATTCAGTTCCAATTTTACCTTCAAATCACATTTTCGGACTGAAAACAGAGAGAGAGAGAGGAGAGCACGAAGAACTGAGATCGCGCTGTCGCCGGACGGTCAAGATTGTCGTCCTCAACCCGACGGCTCCATCGCTGACCTCGTGCCGGGCGCGATCGCAGCGCGAGATCACGCCGTCGACCTCGCGCCAGGCGAGATCGAGGACGATCTCGCTGCGTCGACCTCCCTGTCTCACCATCCTCCTCCTTGTCTCGCCGTCCTCCTCCGTATGACAGTTTGATTGAATAGTTTGACCATGTTTTGATTTTTGTTTGACTGAAAAGTTGATGATTGTAATTTACCTTAAAATGTTTGAACAAACCAAACACCGGAATTGATTTACCGTAAAACAAATTTCTAGGCAGCCAAACAGCATGGATACATTTTCTTTTACGGAAAAACAATTTTCCCTGAAATGATTTTCTGCCCGGAAAATGATTACCATCGAGCCAAACGCAGCCTTAGTATTTAAAGAATTACGCGTGTTGTAGCCTACCTATGCCTGAAGACGTATCTCTACTTCTTTGTTGAAGGGATACCTCTACATCTTAGATTAACTGTTCTAATTAAGTCTATAACATTACCTAAAAAGTTTAAAAATGTATAAATAAGACAAATTTTTTCACAAAATCAAGGTGAGATACTTTAAGTTGTGTATAATAGAATTAGGATCAATAACAAATTTATGTGAAAGCAATTTTGCTTTAATTATAGTTTTCTGAGCAAGGTCAAAAAAGTTCATGAATAATCTTGTGTGCTTAAACTATTTGGTAAAAAATGGCTCTTCAAAAAATATAGTCATAAGGGTTTCTAATTCAAAAAAACAAAGAAAGAAGTATCTCTAATTTGGGTTATGGGTAGGTACGTACCTTAGGTGCAGGACGAGGGGTTTGTTGTGGTTGAGGTGGTGAAGGTGAAGTAGTTACAGGCTTTGGCTGCTCCTGCTGGACCTCCTGCAAATTAAGCGAAATGCCATGGAATCATACAGTCAGATTCTTTACTTAGAAGTCAATTAGCAGATCATGTTTGTTAAATAATTTCTATCAATTATGAGATTTCCAGAAAAAG
This sequence comes from Castanopsis chinensis, assembly GCA_032878915.1. NCBI lineage: Eukaryota > Viridiplantae > Streptophyta > Magnoliopsida > Fagales > Fagaceae > Castanopsis > Castanopsis chinensis. The sequence goes on from JAVQMG010000039.1 coordinate 1,649,489, forward strand.
AAAAACAAAAATAACATAAAAAGCTCTAGACTCTTCATTACCTCTGCCATGCAATGGACTCGCATGCTACTAGCATATCTGGGCAAATGTGGCACATAACTAGTGGGAATTAGAAACTGGTTCACCCTATTAGTAGACCTGTTTGAAACTACACGATTCAAAGGTGGTCTTGCTAAGATGGATTGCATTGCAGATGAGGCTGCCATTGCCAATTAGAGCTAGCTTAATGGAGTAGGCTATGGATGGTCAAGTAGCAGCTATAAGCACTAGGAAATGAGGTACTAAAAGTGGTTGTTGTGACATTAATGTTAGGCCTGGAAGTGACATTATATAGAGAGTGTGTTGGAGGGGCAAGCACTAAGGCAGAGAGCAGTGGATATTTAAGGAGCCACGTCTTTCCATATATATTTTCAAAAGGACATTGGTTTACGTGGGTTCATTTGTCCACACACGGTGGTGTAAGCAATAGACATGGCGCTCTCCTTCACCATAACTTTCTACCACTGAGTTTGAGGCCCATATTGCTTCCCAGGTTTTCACTTTGAAGGGAAGGGACTAGACCATTCCACATTTCTATGGTCTAACTCACCTCTCACGTTGTGCCACGAGCCTGTACTCTTTCACTACCAAACTTTGATACTCAAAAGATATACTCTTTGATTCGTTTAAACGAGCAGCGTGGACTATTTGTATTATTTTCTTTATTACTTTTGGTATAAAGGGGAAATTTTATTTAATCAAATAAAAAGTTTAATAGAGTACATAATTTGTTAGAGAGCTTATTAAGAGTGCCTACTTGACAAACATCCAAAGATAACTTTTCATACACAAAACTTGGGCAAGACTCATGTACAAAAATTCTATCAATTTGCAAACTTCCCCTTTTAGCTAGTCCATCATCTATTTCATTGTTCTTTTCTGCGCCATTATCTGTGCAGTTTCTCGTTGAATGCCATTCGGGTGGATACTGGTTTGCAGTTGTGGTAGGAAAAGCTGCTCAAAGGGACTCGTCTTTTTTTTTTTTTTAATGCTATTTTGCTAAACTCCCAGTTCAAAGTTTTAATGAACTTGCATTTCCTTTTACTATAACGACATCATTCCTAATCAGAGTCGAATTAGATTGTCTGAACAGTATACCATGATCACAACAGGGGCGGCTTGATGCATCAGGGGGCTAAGGCAAAAATTAATTATCTTGTAATAAATAAAAAATTACTACTAATTAATATGAACTACGTAGGATTTTTTTCTTTTGTTTTTTAGAAATTTTATAAACAGAAAAAGGTTGACAAAATTTTTCATATTTGTTGATGTGGCAGATTGATAGTGGTAAGTAAAATAGCGGTGTAAGTGGTAGACTGAAATGAGAACTAGTAAAAGTTTATTAACTCAACTCTTATTATTATTCCTTTTTTTTTAAAAGTGCAATATTCACAATATTTTTTATAACAAATTCTAGGTTTTAAGTTGCTTTTTGTTTTCTATTTGAAAATATCACTATTATTTTTTTTTTTCATCAATAACAACCAACTACTTAACATTAGTTGTAAAAATATTATGAAAAATATTATGGACGTTGAATTTTTTTCTCTTTTTTATTTGTTTTTCATCTGGTAAAAAAATATTATTTTATTTATAGATTATAAATAACCCTATTGGTTAAAATTTGGGGGCCCTTTTTTTTGCTTAGGCCTTACGCAAATGCATTTTTTACTCTAGCACTCAGCCGGCTCTGGATCACAAAGAGATATATGAATTACTTTAACCGTGTCATCTTAGACTAAAGTTAAACTATTAGTTTCCTCTTTAAAATTTGCAAGAACTTTATTTTTCTTCACTTAAACTATTCGAACCTTTACATTTTTTTTTTTGTTTGTGATAAATCAAAAGATGAGACAATCAAATCTCATTCTCTATAATTTTAGAAAGACTTGCATTCTCACATGTACTCCGTAGAAAAAAGAAGAATTTTTTAAAGATTTTTCTGAAGATGTAAAACTAAAGGATATGTAGATCATAAAAGATGTAAAAACCAGCCCAATAAATCAATATTAAAGTAAAAACGATCAAAATTTGAAGCCCAACAAACAAGGTATTCAAATACAATGAGAAAAGAAGGAGAAAAGAAGAAGAAAAGAGGATCCTAGAATGACTATCATCTGCTCAAACATGTAATTCATAAGCCTCACAATGGTGATTTGATCATGCATGGACTTCTCCTTGATCCGTAATGGGTGCAGCGCATAATGTTACGACAAGAGAGATTCATATTCTTGGTGCATATGAAATATATGAAAGAGTAAATGTATTCTTCTCATTCTTTTTGTTCATATGTTTGCTACACTATAGAGTACTAGTCCTTCCCACATATAAATTTGAAAAATTCAATATGTTCGAGCATTTTAATATTATTTAATTAAAATGAATAAATATTATAATATAAATAATAAGAGTTAATATAGAAGGTAAAGAGTTAATAAAATGTTTAATCTCACATTAAAAAGAAGAGAGACTCTTTTATTATTTTTAATTGTGGTGATTAATGGATTGATATGTATTAGAGCAAATATTGAGCTAGATACATTCAGAAATTATTTCCATATTCATTATGAGTAAAAATGACATGCCAAAGGCCTTGTAAGTTTGTAACTGAATTGACACCTTCTCATGTATAAAGTGTCTGGGAGTTTAGGAGGAAAATGGTTCGAGCTGCGGGATTAGCAGCATATTGTAATTATCTCTAAAAAAAAAAGAGAGTAAAAATGACATTTTATTATGGAAAAATAAAGAGTCATTCACTTACTTAATGGACTAGCCTTTTGGGCCTATTCATTATTCAGAAACTCCTTATCTCATTTATTTAATTGTGTAACTTCAACCCATCAGATTTATGTTCAGCAATTAATTTTGTAACATCCACTACATCAACATTATGGACCTAATTAATCAGATTATTTTGGGTAATAATTTCGTGAGGCCCATTGAGCCTATAAATAGACTCATTCAGACTCATCCAAGTTACTGCAATACAACAGCATTACACCAAAAAATTCAGCAATTACAAGCATTCTTATACACTAAACATGAGAGAGGTTTGCAAACACAAAATCTCAAGTTTGAAAATCAAACAATTGAATATGTTTCATGTTAGGTCCTAAAGATTTAGGATTAAATATTTAGATTCCTATTTTGTGTATGTTGGCAAACCGAGAACAAAAACATGTCTAAATTAGTTGTTAGACATTACTCAAGATTGTACAAATCAAGATTCAAGAATATTCAAGCTACAAAAAGGAGAGTTCAAGTTATGTGAAGCTCGACCCATCGAAAATTAGGTCCAATCAATCAAAAATCACAGTAAATCAAATTCTGCAGAATTTAAATCAGGCCCAAGCCCATGATAACGTTTAGATTTTTAGTCCAACACTTCTAAGTATAAAAGGAAAACTCTAACTACGTTTTGATGACTCTTGGAAGACTTGTGAATTACTCTTGTGAGATCTATAGGATTCTGTAACCTTCTAACTCTACAAATGTCTACCAGAACGAGATATACAATCAAGTGCTGATAGAATCTAGTTGCTACTACAAGATCAACAACTGGTGAATTAAACCTTAAAATGAGATCTCAAAGCCATAAGCATGGGAGCTTGTGTTCAGCACATCCAAGAGAGAAGAGGCTGTGAAGTCGGAGTTGCACGTGGTTGTGTTAGTAAGTTTTACTAGAGGTAGCATTAGATTTAGGGTTAAATATTTTGTAAACTTCAATTCTTTTTAATGGATTTGTTTACCTTGAGGATATTTAGGTCAAATCCTCACCAGATTTTTACCTTAAAATAGTTTGTTTCATTAGTTTTTCTTGGTAATCATATCTTTGTCTCATTTAGTTTTCTGCACTGCATGATATAATATTTTGTTATTTAACCTAGATCTCATAATTAACCTGAGTAACTACTTGACTAATTCACTAGGTTTAAACAATTTGTTTTGAAGGCGTTTAAACAAACAAACATTTCAAAAGTGTAAATTTGTATTGATGAATTAATAGGTACAATTTTCTATATTTAGATTCTAATACAATAGAATAATCCTCTAATTCGATCTCCTTATAAAAGTCTTCAATTCAAGTATTGCGTAAATGCAGTCTTGACTCGAACACAAGATGTCCTCCACTTAGATTGGAAAGTGGATTGAAAGATCTTTGGAATGAAATTGCAATGAATCTCTAGCTATGTGCTTGTTAGAGATTTCTTGTTCTTTGTGGGTTCTTCGAATTTTCTTGATCTTCGAAGATTTGTGATGGAAGTTCTTCAGGGCTTTAAAGCTTGAATCTGATGAAGCTTTAATGGATCAAAATCTTTGAAGTTTCTGGACGTCTTGAAGCTTGATTCTAGTAGAACTTTGAGACTTGGAAGAATGATTTTGATGAATTTTCTTCATCTTCAAAGATATGTAATGAAAGTTCTTTGGAGATTTGGAGGCTTGAATCTGAAGAGCTTCACTAATTTTTTGTCTCTCTGTGTTTATGAAGGCTTTTGAACTTGATTCTAATGAGCTTTGAGATGTAGAAGGAAAAATTGAATGATTTTGTTTCGAAGGTTGAAGTTCTTGATGTTCTTAAAGGCTTTGGAGCTTGATTCTGGCAGAGCTTCAAGACCTCTGAATGTTTCCGAATCCCCCCATAAGATCAAGAATGGTCTTTATTTATAGGAGTCTTGGGGAGGTGTGATCACATATGATTGGCTATAAGCAGTGACACATGCCATAATTTAAATGGAGGGACTTTATGCCTTGTTCTCCAAGGGATACATGACATTATTTGATTAGTCAAAGTGTTCTAATTTAAAATAACACATGGTAGTATTTAATTTGATTGCTTATGTCATTTAAATTAATATGTGTAGACGTGCGATTGACCCTTAAGTATTCAAGTATTCTTTGCAATTTTTTATTTAGAAACACTTGAAATATTTCCATTGGCCTCTAAATAATGACAGTGGAACCCACTAAGTAGCGTGGTGCTTTGTGATTGGTTGCAAAATTTTTTCTTCTAAAAGGTTCTTGACAAGGAAGGATGTTCTTTTTGGTGAAGTTTTGGGCTTAAACACTTTGTGTAGAGGTTGTTTTAGTGATATGACATTTGTTAGGCTGTGGTATCCTGGGAGAGACAGGTCAAAGAAGGTCTGCACTGGTTATAAAGATTAGCCAACCAAAGGCTTGAATCTTCTTAAAAAAAGAGAGTGTCACGCCTTAGTCCAAAGAGTGTTTTGTAATTTTTTTTTCAAATTAATAATATTCAAAAGTATTATTCAGTTTCTCTTTGTGTTATTTCTATTATTATTGTGCTTGCACCAACACAATATAATGAATAAGAGACGATACTCAATTCCATTTTTATACCATAATTTTCCAAGAAAAACCACAACTTTCCCAGGTCTAGTAATTAATTTGGGTTGTCCTTTTATATTTAAGTGATGATTTATGGTTAATGAGGCACAAGTTGGACAAAGTCATTTGACAATGTAATACAACAACGACGAGAGTAGACAAACATATTTAAAGAGGACCGCTAGTTTGATAAACTCATTTGCATATAAGTTTCTATTCCTTTATAAAATTGAAATCTAATTTACTAAAAAATGGATTACATAAGTTGCTTTCCAAATTACATGGAAATTAAATATTCACTTAAAAAAGTTGGCCTAAGTTAGCATATCAAAAACCTAAATAAGGGTTCCACCCTTGACATACTCGGTAAAAGCTAGTGCAACCAAACCCAACATGGCAAACCTCCCATTCCACATCTCAGCATCTGAGGTCATCAACCCATCTGACTTGGACTCGACGCTGATTCCCTTAAACAAAGGAATCCGAGATACAAGAGAGAGCACAATGCTAGTTCCTAAGAACCATGGGATCCCACCATTGGATATTTGGGCAAACAAATCCTAGCCATTGGATAGCTCCACTGCCATTGCAGCAACAAAGCCAATCATTGCTAGTCTACTATTGATCCTCTTCGGTGTAGGCCCACTAAACGTTAACAAGTTAGAGAAGTTTGTGTTGACCTGTCAATTATAGTGCAACACGTGTCAAAAAAAAAAAAAACTTTTAACTAATGTTATACACATAACCATCAACAACATTTTTCATAACTATTAAAATAACTTATTGTGCTTGGTGCTTAATAAAAGTATGATCATTTAGTAGAGAATGAATTATGTTACTTCACTAGTTATAATTGTGTCAATAGTATTACTTAGAAAGTAATAAATAAATAAACTTAGAAGTCAAATTTTTTCACAAAATCAAGGTAACATATTTTAAGTTGTCCATAATTAAATTTGGATCGATAATAAATTTATGTAAAAGTAATTTTGCTCTAATTATAATTTGCTTAGCAAGTTGTGAAAAAAATTAATGAATAATTTTGTATGCTTAAACTAATTGGGAAAAAAATGGATCTTCAAGAAATATTGCTATTGTATATCTAGGGATAATGAGCGAAAAGAGATATGAATTATCTCTTGGGTTAAAGATAGCTACCTTGGGTGTCGGTTGAGGTGGTGAAGTTGTCATAGGCTCTGATTGCTCTTTCTACAAAGTGCAAAGATAAGGAATCATACGGTCAGAAATTAGAAATCAATCAGCATATCATAATAATTTGATGAATGTTAAATTATTTCCATCAGTCTTTGAGTTTTCCACAAAAATGAGAATAAAAATGTCATTATGCATAGATTTCATTACCTTTGCCATGCAACGCACTTGGATGCTAGCATATCTTCGCAAATGTGGCACATAACTAGTGGGAATAATTAGAAATTGGTTTACCCTAGTAGACCTGTTTGACACTACAGGGGTCAAAGGGCTTGCCAAGATGGATTTCATTGCAGAAGAGGCTGCCATTATTACCAAAGAGCTTTTATATATGGAACTCACTAATAGGCTATGAGTGATCAAGTAGGGAGTAGCTAGAAAATGAAGTAGTAAAGTGGTTGTGGCATTTATGTTTGATCTCGGAGTGATATACATAGAGAGTGTTAGAAGAGCAAGCTTGTACAGCAATGGATATTTAGGATCCACGTCTTGCATATTATGGCAGTGTCTAGTCTACATTCACAGCCCATTAAGTTTGTTTTTTGTTGCAATAGGCATCCTGTGTTCTCGAAAGGTCATTGTTTGACATGGGCTCAGTTGTCCGCACATGGTGGTGTTGGTACGTAATGGACGTGGCACTTTGGGCTCGTCAGAACTTTCCACCAGTGAGTTTACGGCCCAAATGGTTTGAGGTTTTCACTCTTGATTTTTGAAGGGACTATACCATTCCACATTTCTATGTTCTACGGCTCACCTCTCACATTGTGCCACGGTTTTTAGCTTTGATCACTACCAAAGTTTGATGCACAATTGATTTGGTTTGACAATAGCAACGTTTTTGTTTGATTGGAAAAGTTTGTAATAAGAACTCACAGTTTTCTTTTCCTTTTTCTTCTGGTTGCATAACTTATAGTTCAAAATGTTAATGAATGTGCATTTGATTTTACCATAATGCCATCATTCCTAATTAGGCTCGAATTTGAATTTCCCAACCAATTTTGATTAAACCAAGTATGTTACAATTTTTTTTTTTTTAATTAGGAGATATGTTATAAATTTTGTGTACGAGGGAAGTAGTGGTTTGAATGTTAACTAACACATCTTTAGTTAGATTATTGTATTCGTCTCGAAAATTTGAATCCACATAAAGTTCATATTTTCATTTTTCTCTGCATAAAATAGTTGATTTGAATTCAACTCATCTATATCAAGTGAGGTTTAGACTAGCCTATTAGACTCAATGAATCAAACAACAATTGCCTTATTTACACTTCTATCCTTAGTAGATTTATTTGGGGGAGGCCAAAGGACCACTCCAAGATTCTTGATCGGCTCTGCACATTAAGCAGATGTGTTTAGAAGGGATGAAGGGGCAATAGAAAAAGAGCATAATTTGATAGAAATGCACTGGAATTAAGCTTGCCTAATTTAGTGTCTTAGTCTAGTGTGTGTATATAAAAGTCTACAAATCTAAAAGATGGAAATGGGTATAATCTCAGTAATCTCTCTCTTTCTCTATTTCGTTTGAGTACAATCGCTTTCGCTCTCTACTTCTATTGAAGTTGATAAACATGAGTTTTCTAGTATATATAAAGTGATACATTTGGGATTAGGATTTATTGAGTTTGGGCTTTACATATATATATATATATGTGTGTATGTTAAAGTCAAGCCTTGATGCGATAACAATGTTCCTTTCACCAAAAGTAACAGGTCACAAATATGGGGCTTGCTTTCCTAAAAGAACTCTTATTAAGGACCGAAAATTAATTTTTCTTTATTTCTTGTTCCCTAACGTTTGTGGAGAGATTTTTCATTTGGTACTTGGTAAATTTTGCAAATTTATTCTAAATTTGTCAATTATGTTTTAACTAATCATAGATAGTTAAACTTTGGTACATTGCATGATTGCACAAACTTGGTTTTATTACATATATATATATATATATATATATTTAAAGTTAAACTAATTTTTGAAAAAAGAAAAGGAAAAAAATTATAATAGTTTATTTTTAAATGTATATTGTTTTTATGAATTTTCATACTTTTTTTTTTTTGATAGGATGAATTTTCATACTTGATTTGATTCAAGCGAGGAATTAGAGGATGCTAGACTCCAAAATAAAACTGGTTTTCTAATAAAGTCTGAGGCGTGACGTAAACCCAAAGATTCTAGGTTCAATCTATCACACTATTGGTCTATGGAATTTTCAGGGTGGCAAATCATTTTCTCCTGCTTTCTTTTGGTGCTTTGAGGATGAAGGTGATCGTCGGATGAAGTGGAAGGAGAAGGAAATGTGAGGCTTTGCAAGCCCTTTGTTTGTTTAGATGTACAAGATAGTATTCTCATTCTCAGTGGCATTTTATCGAACGCCATGGTTCCCATCATCATTCATCACCAACGGGCAAAGGCCCAATAATTTGTCAGCGTCCTCATTGACTGTTTTAGCCATAAATTTGGACTTTCGTGATCAAGCCAAAGCCGACGAATTTTATGCATTAATAACTCAAGCCCATAAGCATCATGCACCAGCAGTTTCGGTCCTAAACCAAACCCATTAATATGGCCCATACATTTGACTGAACCGGGCAATCAGCCCCAAGGCCCTCAACTCCCCACTTTTGCTTATACGTAATTGTAATTTTCCTAATATGGATTGTAATATTCATAAGATAATAAGTCATATATAAATATTCCCATTTTTTCTTCTAAAATAAAGCCTATATAAACCCAAGTAATAGAGCAACCAATTTGTACAGTTGAAATATATCCAGAATTACTGATTGGTTCAAAGTTGATGCTCATGGTGCTGAATTCCCTACTTTGCTCCATTTCATTTAGAGATATAAGGTCCCTTGGATCTTGAAATGGTAATATGATAAGGAAGGAGATGTTCTCATGCGCCGCTGGTATGTTAAATGGTGGGATAAGTTTCCCCACACACAAGCAATTGTTAACAATGTTAATAGGGATTTTCAATCCCCAAATGCTTTACCCGTAGTCAAGATTAATACCCCAGTGCAAAAGATTGAAGTAGCTGATGCACCTGCTTCTACATCTGCTACAACTGTTAAAAACTTTGTTAAGCCTAAGAAGAAGGGTTCTCCCTTAGATGAAATTCGCAAGGACCCTGATGCTTTATATGCTCTCCTTAAGATGATAACAAAGGAGAAAGAAGCTATTGATGATTCAGGAGATGAACGGTCCTCTAAAGCATCTGTTACAAAAAACCCTTACTACCCCTATAATCAGGAATGGTTTGGACACGATGAAGAAGATACTCTTGATTTAGCGGAAGATTGATTCAGATTCTCTTATTTGTCTAGCCTGCACAACGGCCAAAATGCTACAATATTTACTCCTGGTGAAAGCTTCAATTATTGTACTACTTGCTCCCAGCAAATAGTGCTACTTTTGATAAAAGAGATTACTCATGATGTTACCTGATTCCTTTCAGCATAAAATGCCAAAAGATGATGGCTGAAGTGCTCCTGCTCGTGCTAATTTGAAAAGTGAAAAGTTACTATTCACAGTTACTGTTCACTACGTTTTTGCCTATTTAAGGGAGGATGTCCCTTATGTTAAACTCAGAATTCTCTATTGCTCTCTTTAGAAATACTCCTCTCCTTTAGAATTTTTCTCTAGAATTCCCACTACTGCTACACTATTTCCCTACGAATCGTGTAACTATAACTAGTTTCAAGCTTTGTACTGTTGAACTCTTGAGATCCTGTAATTACTACTGTTGTACGTATTGTTATCTATTTTCAATAATAACTACTTTCAGCTTTGTGTTTAATATATTTTAATTGTTTTATTATACTGCTTGGCTAGTTCTACCGCCTCATTACTTTGATTATATTATACTGCTTGACTGGTTCTATTGCCTCATTATTTTGATTATATCTACTGCTTGGCCAGTTCTACTACCTTATTATTGCTATTATTGTTTTGTTTTAAATTACTTCTTTCAATATATTATTATACTATGCTATTATTACTGTTTATATATATATATATATATATATATATATATGGGGTATTGGGCAAACAAAATAATAAATAGTGGCACACCAGTATTTATAAAGTTTCAGGTATCCTGTTTAAATATATTAATATATATTTTTTATAATGAAATAGAGTATTAAATTAGATTTAGTCCAACCTTGCAGTGTTTAGTCATTAATTCTTGAGGAGGCAATTGTATTTGGTTTGTCCTGATCCACTCTAAGCAAGAAGCTCTTTAAATATGTTGTTTTAATTAGTTTATAGGCAGGGAAGTGTGATGCATGGTGTTTTAGCTAGTATAAAATATGTCTAATTAGTTGTTGAAGCAGATGGCCAGGTGCAAGGGAATATAGTAATATCAAATAATATTGTGATTTGCTTTCTCTAATGTAAGAGTGATTATCATTTTCAATAACACAATTCTTTACTTGGTTGCAGAAACAAGACACTAATGGAGGGGTGACCCGTAAGCACCACAATGGCGATTTGAACATGCATGTATGGACTTCTCCTTGATCCATAATGGGTGCAGTGCATAATGTTAAGACGAGAGAGATTCATGCTCTTGGTGCATATGTAAACATATGAAAAAGTAAATGTATGCTTCTAATTCTTTCTGTTCATATTCATCAAAAAATTCTTTCTGTTCATATGTTTGCTACACTGCAGAGACCTTTCCCACACATAAATTTGAAATATTTAATGTAATGAATAACAGATGATGCTCAATTCCTTTTTTATACCATAATTTTCCAAGAAAAACCACAACTTTACCATGTTCAGTAATTCATTTGGGTTGTCTTTTTATATTTAAGTGATGATATATGGTTAATGAGGCAAAGTTGGAACGAGTCATTTGACAATGTAATACAGCAACAACAAGAGTAGGCAAACATATTTAGAGAGGACCGCTACTTTTGATATACTCATTTGCATATAAGTTTCAATTCCTTTATAAAATTGAAATCCAATTTACTGAAAAATAGATTACATAAGTTGCTTTCTAAACTACATGAAAATTAATTATTCATTTACACAAGTTGGCCTGAGTTAGCACATCAAAAACCTAAATAAGGGTTCCACCCTTAACATACTCGGTAAAGGCTAGTGCAACCAAACCCAACATGGCAAACCTCCCATTCCACATCTCAGCATCTGAGGTCATGAACCCGTCTGACTTGGACTCCACGCTGATTCCCTTAAACAAAGGAATCAGAGATGCAAGACTGAGCACAATACTAGCTCCTAAGAACCATGGGATCCCACCATTGGATATCTGGGCAAACACATCTTGACCATTGGATAGCTCCACTGCCATTGCAGAAACAAACCCAATCATTGCTAGCCTACCATTGATCCTCTCTGGTGCAGGCCCACTGAACGCAAACAGGTTAGAGAAGTTTGTGCTGACCTGTTAATCATAATAAAACACATGTCACAAATAATTTAAATAATGTTATACACATAATCGTCAACAACATTTTTCATAACTATTGAAATAACTTATTGTGCTTAGTGCCTAGTAAAAGTATGATCATTTAGTAGATCCAAGTAAGAGTTATGTTGCTTTTATATGAACAAGTTATGTTACTAGTTATAATTGTGCCCATAGAATAACTATGAAAGTAAAAAATAAATAAACTTTTTTTTTTTTGAAAAGAAAAAATAAATAAACTTAAAAGAAAATTTTTTCACAAAATCAAAGTGACATATTTTAAGTTGTGTATAATTAAATTTGGATCGACAATAAATTTATGTGAAAGCAATTTTGCTCTAATTATAATTTGCTTAGAAAGTTGTGAAAAAATTAATGAATAATTTTGTGTGCTTAAACTAATTGCTAAAAAAATGGATTTTCAAGAAATATTGTCAATGTATATCTAGGGTTAATGAGCAAAAAAAGAATAAGAAAAAAGAGATGGAAGTATCTCCTGGGTTAAGGGTAACACCTTGGGTGTTGATTGAGGTGGTGTAATTGTCTCAGACTCTGGTTGCTCCTTCTGCAAAGTGCAAAGAAAATAAATCTTACGGTCATGAACTTTACTTAGAAATGAATCAGCATATCATAATCATATGAATATTAAATTATTTCCATCAGGTTTTGAGTTTTCGACAAAAATAAGAATAAAAATTTATCATAATGCATAGATTTCATTACCTTTGCCATGCAACGCACTTGGATGCTAGCATGTCTTGGCAAATGTGGCACATAACTAGTGGGAATTAGATACTGGTTTAACCTAGTAGACCTGTTAGAAACTACACGAGTCACAGGGCTTGCCAAGATGGATTGCGTTGCAGATGAGGCTGCCATTATCAAAGAGCTTTTATATATGGAACTCAATAATAGGCTATGAGTGGTCAAGTAGGTACTAGGTAGTAGAAAATGTAATAAGTGATTGTGGCATTTATTGTTTGGTCTCAGAGTGATATATATAGAGAGAGTGTTGGAGGATCAGCAAGTAGAGCAGTGGATATTCAGGATCCACGTCTTGCATATAGGCACTGTCCATGGGCTCAGTTGTCCACACATGGTGGTGTCGGTATGTAATGGACGTGGCACAACTTTGGGCTCATCAAAACTTTCCACCAGCTGTGAGTTGACGGCCCAAATTGTTTTAGGTTTTCGCTCTTTGGTTTTTGAAGGGACTATACCATTCTACCTTTCTATGTTCCACGACTCACCTCTCACATTGTGCCACGGTTTTTAAATTTTAACTTTGATCACTGCCAAAGTTTGATACGCAATTGATTTGATTAGACAATAGCAACGTTTTTGTTTGATAGGTAAAGTTGGTAGAACTCATAGTTTTCTTTTTCTTTTTTTCTTTTGGTTGCATAATTCATAATTCAAAATGTTAATGAATGTGCATTTCCTTTTACCATAGTGCAACCATTCTTAATTAGATTCGAATTTGACTATCCCAGCCAATTTTGATCATACCAAGATATGTTACAATTTTTTTTTTATCAGGAGATATGTTTTAAATTTTGTGTGCGGAGAATTAGTAGTAGTTTGAATGTTATGCTTTACTTAAACTAGCACATCTTTAGTTAAATTATTGTTTTCATCTTGAAAATTTGAATCCACGTGAAGTTCATTTTTTCACTCTTCTCCGCATAAAATATAGTCGATCTAAATTCAACTCATCTATAAGACTATCACAAGTGAGGTTTAGACTAGCCTATTTGACTCGGTGAATCAAACAACAATTGCCTTGTTTACACTTCCATCCTTAATAGATTCATTTAGGGGAGGCCAAAGGACCACTCAAGCTTTGCCCCCCCCCCCCCCCCTAAATTTTTTTAAAAAAATATTATTATATTAATAAGTACTAATTTTAGCAATTTTGTTCAATAAAATTACACTTTACCTCACTTAATAATGCCATCAATTCTTTTGAGAGTAATCTTATAGCCAAAAATGTTTTTACAATATTTATACAAACAATTGAGGTAGCAAATTGTTATTGGTTCATACACTTGCATCACTTTTCACGTATTAATAACTACTCATCACATTAGCAATTTGTAAAATTTTATAATTTTAGCATTTTTCACCTTTAAAGGACATAAAAAATTAATAGATTAAATCTAAAACAAAATATACAAACTCAAAAAAATTAGCTCAACAACAAAAATTTCCAATAATAAAACTAAAAAAATTAAGCCCAATCAATCTATTTTAACCAGAACAAACTACTTGGACATTTTTAAAAATTTTAAACAAAAATCCTTAGTAGTAAAGCAATAGACTCAAAAGTCAGAGTCACCGCACACAATTAGCAGTAGAGTCGCCCCCCTAACTCCAAGTCTTGGCTCTGTCCCTGAGTATAATCTTACTAATCTTCCTCTTTCTCTATTTCGTTGAGTATAATTGCTTTTGCTCTCTACTTTTATTGAAGTTGATAAATATGAGTTTTCTCATGCATATAAAGTGATAATTAGGATTTACTGGGAGAAAAAAAAAACACCTTTTAATTCAGATTTGGTTGGCCATAATTTTCTCATTCCACAAATCTTGAAGATTCTGAATTTTATAACTTGCTCACAAGTTGTTCATTGGTTAATTCCCAATTGATGTTGGTCTATTGTTCTTTAGATCTATTTTGACACTGCCACTGGGGTGCAGGAGACGGTTGTCTCATTTTAATTTATACTTCCATGATAGGTTTAATTTGCTTACTTGTCTAGTACGTATATCACTCTTTGGTCAATTTTGCACCGACAATTATATATATCACCTACATTTTTTTAACACTACATTGATTCCATTCTCCCTTATATAGTTTAGTTTTATAAAGGGGTTCAAGACAATATTCGTGTCTTTCATATTTTATACGTAATAATTTCTACTAAGGATTCTCGTGAATTACTTAATACATGGTTATAGCAGGTAGAGTCATATATCCGTGGTTTACTTACTAAAAATAACTCTAAGCCTTGACGAGATTCCACGTTATAAATAAATAAATAAATAGTCCTCACTATACCAAAGTTTCACCCACTTTTCTTTTCAATAAAATAATTATTACCTATGGGGAAAAGGTATTCACAACTTGGGACTTCACTTTTATTAGCATTTTTTTATGTAAGTTCTTCACTTTCAAGAAAAAACGAGAGGTATGGTGGTTCCTACTTCCTATAGGCTATTGTACTATTTTATGGACATCTATTACAATATCACATTCAGTTATAAATAGGTAATGCTTTTGTTTTGCAAA
This sequence comes from Castanopsis chinensis, assembly GCA_032878915.1. NCBI lineage: Eukaryota > Viridiplantae > Streptophyta > Magnoliopsida > Fagales > Fagaceae > Castanopsis > Castanopsis chinensis. The sequence continues at coordinate 1,664,822 of JAVQMG010000039.1, forward strand.
AAAGTTTCATTTATTTCCCTAATTTAGACATGAATAAACTACATACTTGATAAGAGAAAAGGACATAAATTTTAAATATTAAAAAGATAAGAAGCTAGTGAATATAAAGGAAAATACCAGAAAGAGGTGCCATTTGGTTAGCTTCAGGACTTCAATCCATCAGCATCAAAGTCGTTTGTATTGATCTTGGACCTTGATGTCTAATAGGAAGAGTTTGCAGATTTGAGGAAGCTACTCATGGTCATATTCTTTGGAAGAAATGTCTTGTTAAGAATATAATTGAATCCCACTGCAGTAACTTACAGCACACTAGAGCAAATTATCATTTATATATATGCTTAATTGTTACATCCCCAGAACCATTGCGTTCTTTTTGATGAAAATGGACAAATTGAGTGTTAAACTTTGAACCTTTCTTAGACAGACCTTTTACATAAGCAAATAAATTAATAACGGAAAAAAGCCAGTCCAAACACACCATTTTTCTTGGCAACACCGTTCTTATATTGCTATGGTTGAATCATCTTTCGATCTTGTTGGGCAATATCACTTTTATCTTTACATTATGAAGCCAGGGCAATGTCACTTTTTTTGATAAAATAGTTTGATGGTGAAAATTTTGTTATTACTAATTAAACAATATTAGTCTCGAAAGTAATAATATGGGTGAGTTATGATTTCTCAATGCTGTAAAGCCATGCATTCTGATTTTGAAACCCAAGTTATTAACTAGATGAGATTAGGCTTCCTGACATGCAACCTTCAAGATTAGACTACCGCTGTAAGGATGCACTTCCAGGCATGAAAGTTTAAATGAACTACCCTTCTCTGATGGTTCCTTACCAAAAGAGAAACTTTAAAATACAAAGCTGGCTGTTAGAATAATTCAAGGTACATAACTGAAAGAAAAAGATGAAGAAAGAGCAATTTATCATTTATGTTGATTATAAACTGCACTTAGTTTTTTGCAGGCAAGGATGTTAACTCACAAAATAAGCTGCGTAAGTGGCACGGTCCCAAGTCCAATGGTCAAATAGAAATGGTAATAAAACAATTAGTCTAGTAAATCGCTGGCCCAAATACAACTAAATGTAAAAGTAGTAAAAAAAAATGAGTTCGAAGTAAAAGAGGTCAAATTTACATGCACAAGAATGCACATGGTGTTTCCTAATGTTTCCAACTCTCCATGGTGTTTCCTGATGTTTCCAACAAAGACATCTAGTCGTCTAAGATTTGAATGTCCTCCCCTCCACTTAAAAGGTATAAAAATAAAAAAATAAAATAAAAAAGCGTGATGGGATTCATGTGTTATGAATAAGCAGCTAGTATTTAAGTAGTGCTAGGAAAAATCCATAAAGATGGTGAGGAACTGAATAAAAACTACCAGATTAGCTTGGGAAAAACATTAGCACTAAATTGAAGTACCGTATCATACAAGAGAAGTATACATTATGAGGGCAAGATTGAAGATACCATATTATTACACAGGTACACTAGGCAAGCTCAAATGACATAAACTACAAAAACATATTTTCAACAGAAAGAAGATTGGAAGAAATATAAATTTTAACCTCATGGGAAAATCAACATTTTAGTGCTGAGTGAGAGAAGGAAATGAAGGAATAGACTGTAATATCAACTTCCGGCCACTCCTCCTACTAGGAGATGCCCCAAAGTCACCCTGAGGAGGAGAGACCCTCTTACTGTTTGGAGAAGATGACTTAACACCAGTGCTAGGAGTGCAATTGCCACGAAGTATCTCTGGCATTTCATCTTCTGGAACTGTTTGGAAATGCTTCTCAAATTTGGGTACAGATCGGAGAATACTTGGTTTTCCAAGTTTTTGGCTGGTATACAATCCCGAAGAGGAACCCACGGTAATAAAAGAAGCTCGTGACAGTTTGACATTTGAAGAAAAAGGCAGTGGAACCATCGATCTGGCACATAAATTTATCATTTTAGATAAAATAACTTGAATGTGAACTTCATTAGCCAACAAAAGGTTCAAAAATTTAACCTGCTAATCCGTAATGGAGTCATGGGAAGTGCACAAGCTGGATTTTGCTCTTCATTATTCTGAATTTCAGGTTTCTGTAAAACCTTGTCCACTGCACTATTTTCACATGCTTCTGTTTCTTCTTCTAGTTCAGCTTCTGTTCCTATTGGAGCAGATCCTGAATTTCAAAAGAAATAAACTAAGGACATGGAAATATAAAAATAAAAAAACATCACCATGCACGATTATAGGACTTTGGTCGATAAACTAATAAATAAGACAACAATCATGGGAAAAAGGATATATGATGGTTGTAAGTAGCAAAATAGATTACAAAGATGTATATTTTTCTCTTTTGTTGGGATGTCTCCCTTGTTTACAGAAATGTAAATTTTCTGTCACACAATCTAGCCCGCTGGACTCCTTTTTGTAACTGGATGGGCCCGTTTCCATCTCCTCTCTTCCTCCTTGGGTTTTTCCCACTGAAGATTGAGATGGGTTGGGACCATTCTCTGTTTCCTTTCTATATAATCATTATTATTCATTAAAAAAAGGAGCAACATATATTAAGGTAAAGCTCACCATCCTTTCTACCAAATGCATTCTTGCACCCTTCACATCTGCAGCCAATCGAGCAGCCAACACCACCCTTCAAAAGGAAACCACCATATATGAATTATACTATACAGGACACTAAAAGAATACATACTCTGCTGAGGGAAAAAACCTGATAGCATTCACAGTATTTCTTGAGGCAATTTGATTTCTTGCAATTGCATCCCCTTTTATGTCGTGCTGAAGCTGGGGTTTTACTGGATTCATCCTGCAAGAAAAAAAAAATTGTAGGTTACATTGCAGGCCAGCTTGCTTACCAAGTAAAGAGCAAGGTCAGACTTATTCTCTAACCCCGATTTCAGCGACAGAGTCAGAGTTCCTTATCACTTTTGGAGCAAATGCAAGAGGGTTGCGAGACTCAATCTGTTTGCGAGTTGCAAGAACAGTATCTTCATGAATAGGCTTGTTGAAGCAATCCTGACACGAACATGGCTCTATGCAGTATACACCAGCAGCAAAGCATTCACAGTAACTGCATGGAGAAGTATGAAGAGCAAAATAAAAGGCATGACACATAATAAAATATAAAACCCACTCTTTACTATTAAAACATTTATGATAAATATATATATTAACACTGAATGCAAACATATAAACAACAATACTGGAATAGAAGAAAAGGGGAGGGGGAAGGGGGGAAGGGAAGCATTGAAAACAAGGGTTCTGGTGGAGTTACTTTATTCATTACAACAGTTTGAGAGGTGGGGTTTGAACCATAAACATGAGAGTTGGGATACCACGAAGGATGCCATCACCATTTACCACTGGGCTATCAATTGAACCCTAGTTTCTCTTTAACTTTCCCTCATTAGTCATTACTGAACTTCTTTTTCTTCTTTTTCTTTTTTTCCCCACTTAACCTTCTTAAAAAAAAAAAACTACTTCTTCCAAGCATATTAAACCACTGGTATGCCATTTTGGGATCTCCTGTGGCCTTTGTAGCCCAATTTGGCCATTTGGGCCACTACTTTCCTGACCAGGGCAGCCCCACAAAGCTCCAGAAAACAACATTGGAAGCTTAATTTTAAATCATGCGATCACTGACGACTTAACTAATTTGATATATCATCAACTTAGATAATATTTCTCACCTTGATTCCAAACAAACAAAATCAATCAGATAACTAGGACTTAAAAATGAAAGTTTAGTCCAGTCACTACCTATCAGATTGCATGGTAAATATTACATTCCAGATTTGATTTGTGGGAGAAAGTTATATATAACTTACAGTTTCAAACACTTTGATTTCTTACAGTTACAACGCTTGCAGGCGTCACTTTCTCCAGCATGTTCCAACCTACGCCTGCAAATCCAGTACAAATTATCAGATAACAAGGAAACCAAAAATCTACTAAACTAAACTCAAAATGAAATGAATAATCTCTCTCTCTCTCTCTCTCTCTCTCTCTCTCTCTCTAATGAGGTGCACATGCCTCTTCTTCTTGGGGCTATTCTGATTGAAATCATCGCTAACTTGATAAGCAGATGCCTGAGAAGCATCTTCAACAGGAGCAGCCCCATTTTCACCATGATCTGTTTCTCTTTCAGAAGAGGCTGTAGCCAGGGATTGAAGAAAAGGTTCTTGACTGTTACTAGGGGAGTGAAGGGAAGCTGTGGAGCTGGGCAAATATGACTGTCTTCCAGAGGACAAATCTTCATGCTTGACATTTTTGTAATCCTTTGACGTTGTTGCAAGAGCATTTAAATGCAAACCAATTCCAGGTAGGATGCACTGAGAGGAATCTCCCCCAGGCTTGAATGGTACCAGCTGCTTATCATGACAGGCAATATTCTCATCAGATTGTGATAGCATAGAAGAACTAGAATTTGATCCATCACATAAGTTCTTCCTACGAGCTCCCACCATCTCAAAATCAAGGCAGCGCCTTCGCATACCACGGTGCAACATAGTGACAGCCTATAGACGGACAAAACAATGTATGGTTATTGGACCATCCAGATTTCTTTTTAAATGGAAATATATTAAGTCATATGAAAAGACAAATGATGTAACAACATTGTGTAATAGACTAAACAAGAATGTATAGAATTACAAAAAATATATATTACCTTAATTTACCGGTGTTTAAATAATTGCATGTGCAACAAAATTTTAGATGACATGGAAATTACATAATTAAACTAATCAAAAAGAAGAAGAAGAAAAGAACTATGCTTGTAAGCTATAGTACACAGTCAAAATCTCAATTTAATTATAAGATTTCATCATTATAGAAACCTATAACTTTAATGATTGTCAAGTAAACTAAATATGATATGTATAACACTCATGCTATAACTTCAAGGTATTGATTTTCAATCCAAAGGGTAAAGCTGAGAAAAGAAAACACATGCACACTCATGCATGCACATAGAGAACATACAACTGAAAAACTAGGCTACTAAATGAAATGAAAAGCCATGCAACTAATGCTGCAGAAGTTGGCAATAGAATGTAGTGGTGTCTCTTACCTTAGACCCATGTGGCATATACATCCCAACCTCATCATCCAATTTCTCACTTGCATTGCTTGACATGCCCTTATATAAAACTGTATCAGCGGGGTTGTTCTGCAACTGGTCTATTTCCTCAAGCTCACTGGCTTCTCCAGGTTTAGCAGAAAGATCTTCTGTTTCTAGTTCATCAGAATCAACTGGATCAACAATTTGCATTTTATGTACATCAATAAACTCATTTCGAGGTAGTTGTGACATAAGAGAACAAAATCTTGTCAAGGGCTCCACTGATTTCTGAATTAGCCCTTTAAAAGCCTCAGAGTCATTGGGAGAATTAAATATTAATATATCAGGACAATCAGAAATCAAACTCTCCCAGTCACATTCTAACCCTTCTTTTGTTTGGTCAGTTCGACCCATCTCAGAGAGATGCACTTCACCTTCAGATGAACCCTTTGCAGAGGCCTCTTGACCACATTGAACAAGTGATGTTGGCATACAACCTGCCTCAGTACCACAACAAGGTGTTGGATCACAGACAGGGCTGCCACAATCATATTTTAAGGTCCGTGGTAGCTCAATTGCAAACTTTGAATGTTCACTAGATGGCTCAACAGAAGCTTCTCCATCAGAAACCCCTGAATCAAAATTATCCTGTAGCTCAGCTGGGTTATCATACAACTGAGTGGCATCCACACCAATTCCTTCATTTGTACAGGCTTTATTCCCATTTTCAGAAGAAAGCTCGGGTTTTGATGGATCTGAACAGTTATGCCTGGAAATAAGAATCATTAACATAAAGAAATAGGCCGATAAAGTGAAATTTCAAATAGCATACCTTACAGTTTGCAGGAATAATTAAATAAAACATTCTTCTTAAACAAATGAAAGATGTAATGATAAACAATTAATTACCTTTTCAACCTAGATTCCTTGTGAGAATTGACATGGGGTGAAGTGAAAACGGATGGAAGAGATGAAAAATTAAGTGGGTTGAATGTCTGAGTGATATGTATGGACTTAACTGGCTTGATAGGAGAAAGACTATTGATATAGTTGAAGACAGGGGAATCCTGCAAAATTTCTTGGAGCATTAAACAGAGAAATAAACAGAGAAAGTGAATCAATTCAAGTTCAAAAATAAACATTCAAATGTCCCCAAACATCAGCCTTTGTTAACAACAACACACCTTTTTCTCTAAATCAAATGCCCTAGATACATACATATCAAAACTTGTCCCCCCCAAACATAAAAGGAAACGAGGAAAAAGAAACAAATACATAGATGCACTAGATCAAACAAAGATTTGCCCATGGAAATTAAAATATAGTACAAATCCAACAATAAGTTACATGCAAAATTTCCGGCTAAGTAAATATTAGCAATAAATCAAGGGTCAGAAAAGATGAACGTCTAGTCCAAATTACAAGACTTTCTATTTATGCTACAAGAAACAACAAAGAATATTTGTTAAAAGCTTCACTAGAACTGCAGTGCCACAAAATTCCCCCTCATACAACCTCAAATCCTTCTGAAGAGTATGATTTGTATTGTTTAAAATGGTTTATGAATTAAAAACTGACCTAAATTAGAAGTATTCCTGATCCATTGAACCTAAACACAACCACCACACATGCATAAAACAAAAAAGGGGGAAAATTATGATAATAAATTATAGAAACGTAGATCTTAAAAAATTAAGTTTTACAAGGGAATTAAATATCTTTGACACTAGAAGTAACCAAGATTGTTAGATTATAAGCATACACCAATCTTGAAAAGCATAAAATAACCCAGAAATCAAACAAATGACATTAAAATTGCAAAAACTGACCTAAAATAGAAGTTTTTCTGAAATATTGAACCTAAACACAACCAACACACATACATTTTACAAAAAAAAAGAGGGCAAATAAGGGCAAATTTAAGAAAAATATACACTATAAACTTAAATCTCAAAAATTAAGTTTTACAAGTGAATTAATTGTCTTTCTAGAGACTTTTAGAAACTAATTTTGTTAGATTATAAGCACAGACCAAACTTTAAAAGCACAAAAACAAATCAGAAACCAGAGATCAAAAAAACGACCAGTAGAATTACAAAAACTGAAGTGAACACGAAGATCTAAGCAAGGTGGACTAAATTCAAAACATGTTTTCCAAAAATTAAAAACCCAGAAAAAAAGAGAGTCAAGAATTAACTTCAAAGAACAAAATGATCAAATGCATCACTTTAAAGTAAAAGAAAAACACTCAATTGGACAAAGGACAATCCTTAACCCTACTGAACTCAAAGACCAAACCACTCAGAAGCCAAATCAAACACATGCAGTGAGTGAAGAGTGATGCAAAGCAAACCAAATGGAAAAAAAAAACGAAGTCAACCCCATCAAAATTAGAAATCCAAACTTGTCATCACCAAGAAAACCAAAAAACCAAACCCAATTCACCCAAAAGAGAAAAGCCAAATGGGTCACAGAATCTGACCTCAAATTTAGATATGGGAGTTCCGATCTGGTTCCTCTCTGGAGTGTCCATGTCCAGAGAAGAAACTCCTTCACATACCTCAACTGCTCCAACTATTCTCTTTCTCTCTCACTCTCTAACTCTTTGTACTTTCTGTAACTTTCCCTCTCTTTTCCATGACTTTGTTTGCCTCTCTCTCTCTCTCTCTCTCTCTCTCTCTGTGTACAAACAAAACAAATGGGGTATAGTATAGAAGATGAGAGAATGAGATTCAAGAAGAAGCGGGAAGGCGGGAGTGGAAGTAGATTTTCTCGTGGGGATAACCTGACCCTACCACCACACCCCACACTCACACTCACACACACTCCCAAAGCTCTTTGTCTATTATTATAGGAAAAGGGGCTTGTGTATAAATTACTCCAGTCCTAGACAACATTTCTCTGTCTATATGTCTCTGTGTTTTCTTTCTTTTTCTCTTTTTCTTTTTAGTTGTGTCTACCAATATATTGTTGTAGGCAGTCATTTTCTAATCCTTATCTTTTACAAAAGTAACGCAGGAGTTGAATAATGCTGGTAAAAAGTCGTGGCAGGAAATTATTCGGTACACTCGGTAGGTAGATTTCACTTTCCTTTTATGAATAAGATTGGTCTTATGCGCCGAACCTATACACGAGATCCATACGTATGTGAGAGGATATAGATTTTATGTGTTAAACTTATGCATGAAGTTCATATGTATGTGGAAGGATATAGGTTTCATGTGTCGAACCTATGCATGAGGTCCATATGTATGTGAGAGGAGAGTGTAACGGATGTCAGAGTAGGTTTTTTTTTTGCCGCCGAACCTACACGTGGGAATTAGGATCCAAGTGTATGTAAGAGGAGAGTGTAACGGATACCCTTAATAATATCATGACTCAATGTTCTTATCTATAACTATAGAACCATGTAGTTTTTTTTTTTTTTTCTTTTTTTGTGTGGGTTAAATTCTACTACTAATTTTAAAGTTGTTTTCATATTAGTCATTAAGTTTGAGATTTTCCATTTTGATGTATCAAGCTTAATTCTAGTTAGTGTTCTAATTCTAAAGGTACAACCTCTTAATTTTTCAACCAAAAAAAAAAAAAAAAGAGCCAAATCCTTAGCTTTTACTAAAGTAACGTAATGAGAGTTGAATATTGGTGTTGATCCTCCTTTTAGGATCTTGTAATATTCTGCTTTTTCCAAAACAAACCTCTTTATTTGGGGGGCTAGATGTAACAAAATGCCCTTGTGTTTTAGTGTTAATCATTTATTTCCATTTTAAGCTGTATTTTTTTTTTCCTGATAGGTAAGTTTCTTTTCTTATTACTTGGTGTGTTTGGTTTAATTTGATTTTGTCCCTGGTCAACTATACACAAAAATCAACTATAGTTGAGACTACCAAATATGAGTGGCCTTATTAAGCAGTAAAAGTCATACACTGATTGCATCAAATAGTAAATACATAGCAAGTTTTCTATTAAATTAACCACCATTTTCTGATATTTTATGAGCATAGAATGAAAACTTACAAAAAGACCATAATTGTAATAGTTGTCGTCATTGAATTTCTCAGATTCTGTTTTAAACCAGCTGATATCTTGTGGTTATTTGGTCTTAATTCCTGGCCTCTTACATCTAAATACTACAGGCTGTATGGTGTTATAGTTCTTGTCTTTTTATTTTTATTTATTTTTTCTCTTTTTTAATTATCTTTTTTCTGTTGATTGGAATAATGTGGGTTTAAAATCACCACAAACCAAAAATAATATTTCAGCCACTTTTTGTCATGTTTTTGGTGGGGGTTAAATAGGATTGCAGCAAACTTAAGGGGAGGGCCCACTACAACTTAATTTGCCACCTACATTGTAGTGATATGAAAATATATATTAAAATGATTTTTTTTTGCATAATCAGGCATATTTAGTAAGTAATATATATATATATATATATATATATATGGTACAAAGTACAAATGTATGGATTTCATTATGTTCAAGATCTTAGAAAATTGAAACTAAACAAATAGTTATATATTGTTATCTCTTTGCTTATATTCCTAATTTAGTACCATATTTAAGTTATCTCATTATAATTTCATGATACCTTGTAAAAAAACTAATTAAGCATATATTTAGTATATTTTTAAATACTTGTAATTTTCAAGCAAATATCACTTGAATGAAGAAGATGATAATCTAATAACAAAAAGTATTTGTTGTCTCACATCATTATATTTTAATGATTTTATTTTTATTTAAGTAAAATCTAATACACACATAATTTATATGGCCATAAAATAAGACAATTCAATTTATAAAAAATCTTTATAGATTAAATACAAAATTCAAAAGTACAATAAAAATATGAAATTATTGATGTTTAAGTGTTTAAAGTAAATAGTGAAACATGAAACTAAAAATATTATTTTTGTATAAGTATAATACCAGAAATTTTAACACATTTCTTTCACACACACAAAAATAAATAAATAATACATATTTTAATGTTTTTAATCATAGAAATGTATATATTTTCATATTATCTTTGTTCATACATTAAATTAGGGAAATTTTTTACAATAAAAAAAGCTTAAAATATACTGTCTAATATGTGCATTTTACTAACTATAGAACCACAAATTCTTCAATAAAAAATCTTTTTTTTTTACAATAAAAAATCTTTCAATACTTAGATATCATATATACTCTTACTTTATGCCAAAAAAAATCTTACTCTATCAATCTATGCCCAAAAAAAAAAGGATCTCCAATTGTAACTTTTATTTGGGTTTTATTTTGTTTAATTAAATTGTTGTCCCACCCAAAACTCAAAACTGTAGACCCAGAATTCTTTTGCCTACATATTACAAGAAAATCACGGATATTGGGAGAAAAGAAGACAATTAACTGATCAAGTAATATTTTTTCTACAAAAATAAATAAAAAGATCAAGTAATATTTAATCCAAATTGTCCAATTATTAGTAAAAAACCACGGATATATATAATAAATGCTAAATTAAGGAGTTTATTACAAATAATTGAGGTCACCAAAGATACAAAACCGTTAGCAAAAGTTAATCCTGAATTCTCTAATATATTATATGTAATTACCCCATAATTATTTATAACGTCTAATTAAACATGAAGGATTAATCATATCATCCAAATTGTGAGGTCCCTAACAAATGATTAAAGCAATGAAAGATTAAATATTGATAGAAGTTTTTATCATTTATCTTGCTCATTTGTCTCCATATTTTGCAATAAAGAATAATTTACAACTCAAGGTAACAAATTTACCATAATCACTACATTGCGTTTGATGCTATCTCGGGAGTATTGTATATGAACCTGTTATGTTTTTCTCACTACAGATGTGAATATAAATGCCATGATCAAAATTATTTTTATTTTTATTTTTTAATGCTTTGCAAGTAGGGACGAGTGAATTGAATTCTTAATGTCTTTATGAAAATACTGGAATGTGTCATTTTAACTAAAGTTATGACATTATCAAATTTGTTTGTAGATCCTATATTCATGTTAAATCATATTGTACATGTTTTAAAAACGATAAGAGATAGCCAAGAGTCTTGTATCTCAATCAACACTTTTTTGTGTTTTCGACAAAGATGCATAAAGCACATATTTCCATTTCTCAAATCATAACTATCAAATTATATAAATAATAAAAAATTAAAAAAAAATAGGAAAAATTGTTAAATACGAATGACCATAACATGCATGGTTATTCATCGTAGCCACATTAAATTACAGCTTTAGATTACAGAAGTTAGTTTGTACCTAAAATAACAAGACACAGGAAATGTCAGGGGCCTCAGCTTAGTGGCATTAAACATATTAATTTCTGTACGTAGAACCTGGAATCAATGGCATTATTATGTGTGTACCTTATTAGCAGTTTTTTTTTTTTTTTTTTATATAAAGATAAGGAAATGTTAACGAATGCCCTTAGGGCATTAGTTAATAAAAAAAAGTAATTAATGTTTTGATAATTTTTTTTCATTTATCATAAAAATGGTGTTAAAACTTTCTTAATGTAGCTGGGATAAGACTTTGGACGCATTATTATGAAATTATTTACCATGTGCTGCTAAAAACAAGGAGATCATATAAATATTACATAAGGGAGTGATTTTTTTTTTTTTTTTTGAAACCTACATAAAGGAGTGATTAATTGCTATAACCTAACCTAGGGAGCAAAATTGAAATAAGCCCAAGTGCCTCTTTCATTTTGCTATGTATTGCTTCCATTATTATTTTAGCTTTGGAAATTGGAACCCTTAATTTAGCAAATAGTAAAAGAACTACTCCCATATAAATAAATATGCTATAAGGGTTTTTTTTTTTTTTTTTTCCCCTGAATAAAAAATGGGGTCTTTGGTGTGAACTTATCGACTTCACCCCATGTGATGATAATAAATAATACCACGTGTATTACACGAGTTTTATTGGGACTATTATTTGAACCTCTCATGTGTTAGAATGAAAACTCCAACCATAAAACCACATCGTGCGTGATATGCTATAAGGATACATTTTTTTTTTTTGGAGAAACGCTACAAGGGTACTTAAGAGAATGCAGTCTGAGTCTCCGCTCCAGTATACAAATTTATTTCACTTTATAATAGCACCTACCTGTTAATCAAAAAAAAAAAAAATTATAATTGCACCTACCTTTAAAATTATTCATGTGAGTGACATAATGACAGCCAGTAGGTATATTCTTTTTGGCGCGCGGGGGCTTTTGAATGTTGGATTTGTACGTTGGAGGTCTACCGCAAGCCAAGGGCATCCACCTACGTAATGCATGCATCACTTTAATTGGACTGTCTTACTTCTTTGATTAAGGCCAAAAATTGGGTCCATTATTGCTCTGGTCTATATTAGACTCGTCAAGATTATAATATGTGTTCAATTTTTGTCACATTTCGTTATCTTTATGGGTCTATAAAGTTTAAACTCAATCTAAGTCTATTGATTATATACAAAACCACATCTTTCACATTGTAACATGCCACACATGATAATAATTGTATTTTTTTTTCTTTTGTTAATTAATTTAAAAAGAAAAATAGATGAACATTTTATAAATATAAATTTTAAGTTTGCCTTAAAAATAATACTTTGACACATAATGATTAGGGCAAAAATTGAGCAGTAGACCCATTAAGATTATGATATGTGTTTATTTTTGGTCACATGTTATGATCTTGATGATCTAGTGCATTGAAGCATTGGATCCAAGCGAAGTCTTAATAAATATCAAACTACCAATGAACTTTCTTTTACATATATCAACGAGATTTATTATGATATTTCTCATCCTCGCATTTTAATATATATATATATATATATAGTGGTAGCGCTACACTCTCTTCTTCCAAGGTTCATTTCTCCATGATCACAAGTATCTCCAACTTTAAGAGTAAAGAATAAGTATTCGTGAGTTGTGAATATCTCTATATTATAAATTTATATTATATGTATGTGAGTGAGTGTGTGTGTGTGTGTGTTTGATACTAATTGTCTGCATTATTTTTATTATTATTTTGTTAAAATATTATTTATGTGAATTGTGATGTGTGTGTACAATATAAATATAATATAACTTTACATCATTTAATAATTAGGAAATAAAGCGTATTTATTACATACTTGTGTATTGTTATCATGTTATAATAACTTTTCGTTATAAAGTTAGTGATTCAAGAAAAAAATATAAAATTAATGATTGTTCAAGCATTTTATTGGTGAAATAGAGACTTTGTGTATTATTTATATATGGATGTGAGTGTGGCTATGCGTGTCAATAATTAATATAGTGTCAACGGGTTGAAATTTGTGATTTAGTTTAAAATATTTTTATAAAAAAATGACAAATAGATAATGACAGCTGCATAAAAATAAAAATATTATACAAACTTAACAAAATAAAATGATCACACCTACCCATAGTGGCTATACACACACACACACACACACACACACATATATAGGTAAAACTTAGAGAAAATCCAATTGAATTCTATAATTGAAGTTCAATTTTGCGCCATATGTCCTAAATTATTTATTTTTAGAGATTTTTATTTCTTAATTTTGGAACTAAATGTGGGACTACATCATACATATTCATCCAAATAATTTATTGAGTACAAAAACCAAAAAGTCTAAAATTAATGAATTGTAAAAAAAAAGTGATTGACAATATCAAAAATTAAGAATTAATAAAAAAATTAAAAAAATATGGATAATTTATATTTTCTACCTAATAATATTCTTACAAGATTTTTTAAAGAGTTATAAAAAATATAAGAATGACTATATATCAATAGTATTTAAATTTTATATATAAAATAATTGTACTATACATTTCAATGTATTTTTTTTAAGTATATCCATACATATATATGGGGTTATAAGCTAATAGATAATAAGTATTGATAATGAACTATCATTTAACGATTTCAAATTTTGAAAACTCGTAAAAGAAAATTGTAAAACTTTATGTATTTGAAATTTTTGTTATTGTTGTCGATAACTTGATATATTCAAGTTCTCGTTTTATTAAATTTTGTTTAATTTAAATTTCTATACGATTCCTTCCAAAATAAATAAAAAAATTCCTGAACGGCACGTATATATTTTAAACCCCAGAAGACTAAAAGAGCTCCATAATTATGCATGTACCCTAATATTTTAAGCAATATTTCAATTTTCTATTAGAAGTATTATTTTAAGTGAATTTAATTAGGAGTCACAGAAAAACATGGATTTCAACCCTTAAGAATTTATATTCATTTCCTTAAAGTTAAACACAAGACAACATTTGCATAGGACATTCACATGGTTTGTGTCTGCTTCTGGTGGCCATTCACATCAAAGCTGTCCTTTAGATATTTTCCTTTACATAATTATATTACCCTTTATTACCTCAAAGTTTTAAATCCTCTTAGGTGTTACCCATGAAACCCACACCACATAGAGATGAACATTGATTTAATGATCAGTCTCCATAACACGTGTACGGTGTGATAATACCCCCATCATCAACTCAAATTAATGCCCAACTTTGTGTGTTTTTTTTAGATGAACATTTATCATAATTTATGTCTCTCTTTGTAAAAGTAAGTAAGGCATAGCAGAATATGTGAATGCAATGCAGAGTCCTAGATATCATATTCATTTACCTGTCAACTTTTTTCGACTTTTCCAAAGTTTGTAAATGCAATACTCTACTATACACTATATATGTCCTTTTATTTTAGTGACCATTCAGCTAGATAAGCAGTGGTCCCTTTAAGCAATATAAATCTAGTAAGTGTCACGTGATACACTCACCTCTATTTGTTTCACTCGTACAACAAAAACCCTGCTAGCTGCTTGACTGTTTCAGCAAATAATGACTCTCAGTTTGTTCTTTTCCAAACTTTCTTTCCCACATTCCCTGAGTGAGGAAAGTTCATGCTTAATCATACTGTCGAATACATGCGTACTTTATCACGTGCCTACATGACTGTCTTAGTGTTAATATTTTCTATAACAATGAGTTTTTTTTTTTCGAAATTGTTGAAAGTATTATAAATTACTTAAATCATCATTTATATTTTACTCTCTAATAAATGAACGTTTGAATTGTTTTTTGGTGATTGACGGACATTAATTTGTAGTATACTTAGTATCACTTATTTGTTTTTGCGTAATTATTTAACAAATGACAAGGTTAGCCGACACATACGGAGACCTCGGTAAACGTAAAAATCTAAGAAATTTAAGGTTTAAAAAATATACGGTTATGTTTTACATTGGAAATTTGATAACCGTATGTGATTTAGAAATGAGTAAAGTCTTCGAGACCTTTTGTGCATGTCAGATTGAGGATTAATAGAATATGAAAATGTAGTTGACCAAGAACTTGAGACTTAATTCTTTATTTCAGGATGCTCTTGCAACATGGAAGTAACCAAAAGAAAGGCCAGAATTAAAGTAATGATGGAGAACAGTGTAGATACTACATGGAAATATGGCCAATTTATATGTTGTGCAGTGGGTCACTATTATGACACTTTTTTTCTGGCTTCTTTGAATTTTTTTGTGTGACCAAGTAATGCTATAGCTTTTGGGATTTGGGAGGGGTTTTGTTTTTCTTCATGTTACGTTGCTCCATGGAGCTTCTTGGATTATAAATATGCTAGGTCATTTGTCTCATTTCTTTTATGATGACCGAGAGTTAGGTTCTCATATCTTAAAATAAGCATATATTAGGCCCTTGGGTGGTTGAAGAAAACTACCTATCTGTATTGCTTTTGTCAAAGAAAAAAAAAAGTGTTGGTTCCAAGCTATACTTTATTTTGTTTGCCTGACTCAAATTGCTACAAAAGATAGGACCAAATGACTTTTGCGCCATGATTAGGTGTACTAGTTTTTTGACAATACACTATAGTCTTTAGAGTAGAGTTCGGGCTTTGTGCAATAGCAGGAGTCTTTTATCTAAAGTAAACATTGCGTAGATTTCAGCTCAGAAATCAGTATAAAGGAAAAGAAAACTAAGAGGAAGACTACCTATCAATTACCTTTTCTCAAACCATGATAGAGCTATTGTTGAAAGACAGAGTTGAATGAATTTGAGGGCTCTTATTAGGCTTTAATCTTTCATGTAAAATTACTTTAATCAAATAAGCTCTTGAAGGAAAGGAATAAAAAAACAGTTTAGGATGTGTCAATATAAATTAAGTAAATAAAAGAGAAACTAAATAACGTTCAAAAGAGTCATTTCAACCGAATTTGATAGAGAGGAAGATTGCTAGAGGCAGCTTGTTGGAGATTGTAAAGAGAATAATTTTTCGGAGGCAAAAGTCGAGGGAATTTTGGTTGGAACGTGCACCTTGAGAAATCTCCAATTGAGTAGCAGGGCCGGCCCAAGGCCTAGGCAAGTTAGGCCTAGGCCTAAGGCCCCACCAAAAAACAAAATTTTCCTTAGAAAAAAAGGCTTCATTTTCCATAGTTAAAGGCCCAAATTTTTATAAAATTATATATATTTTCTAAATGTTGTACATTTTTTTTTATTAGTGATGTTAAGGATATTATAAATTTTACTATTGACTTACAAATTGCTATGTTATTAATCACAAAAAAATGATATAAACATTTATTAGTTAAATTGATGAAATTCATCAATGAGAGACAATGTCACATTATATTTTGAACATTTTATAGTGCTTTTAATTAGCGCATTTTTCTTTTTCATTTCTATTAAGACTCTCAAAGTACGAGACCGATAGAAGCTTAACTCAATTGAAACCCTAAAATATTTCAAAAAAATGTTGCAAATGTCTTAAATCATCAATTGTAGATTAATCTTCCCTGATAGTTTGAGACTTTGATTTTTGTAAACTAATATCCTACAAAGCCACATATCAAATAATATCTATCTGCCTCTCTTAAAATCAAAATATAAAGTTAAAAATTAGATTACAGCTTTATTTAACTATGCATCGATTTATATCCAAAATAAAGTATCTTTTTCAATCGCAATATATTTTTATTTATTTTTATTAATATTTATAGTTCAACTATAATATTCAATTCTTTATATGAAATTAACATTAGTCTAGTTGGTATTATTTATTTATTTAATGTATCAAATTAATCTTAATTTTTTTAGTATTAAATAATTTTGTTTAATTAATATTTACGTATTAAAGGCCCTATATAAATTTTTCGTCTTAGGCCCCATATTATGTTGGGCTGCCCCTGTTGAGTAGTTAATATAACATAGAAGAATACCACTTGACCCAAAAAGTTTAAGCTTATTAGTTTGGACCCAACTATGCTATATTACCCACTCACTTTTCTCTGGACAAAATTGGCTTTTGCCCTTTTTAAAAAAACAATCGAGCATTTTACCCCTTTTCTCAAACTAATTAGAGAAATGTCCCTCTTTTGAAACTCGATTTTCTCAAAATCGAGTTAAGCCATATAGCGACATTTTAGGAGCCTATAGTGATGTTTTAAGGACCTATAACAACGTTTTTAAACTCGATCTTCATGAAATCGAGTTACATGCAGTTTTTTTTCCTTTTTTTTTTTACCTATAACTCGATTTCATGAAGATTGAGTTTAAAAACGCTGCTATAGGTCCTTAAAAATGTCACTATAGGCTCCTTAAAATGTCTCTATAGGACTTAACTCGATTTTGAGAAAATCAAGTTTCAAAAGAGGAGTATTTCCCTAATTAGTTCGAGAAATGGGGCAAAATACTGGATTGTTTTTTTGAAAAGGGCAAAAGCCCATTTTGGCCATTTTCTCTTCATTTTTCAATTATAACTTCACTAACACATGTATTCCCAACATAACTCTACTTGTTGGTTTAACATACATTTAACTCAGTCTGTCCAAGACTAGTTACCTGATGATACCTCACTCACCCAATAATGTGTCTTCCACTTCCACTCCATTTCTACATAGATATAGAAACCCTTGTGCATGCTAGGAGAGAGAGAGAGAGATTATTTAAATTTATTACTATTTGGCTATTATGATTGTACTATGTGTTCTTAAAGATCCACCCCATTACAACTAATTGGACCATCATATATTTGATATGATAGGGATTTGAGCCGATAGCGTTTAAGTTCATGATAATTGCTCTTTGTAATAAAGTAAAGATACTAATAAGTTTTTTTTTTTTTTTTGGTGTGTAGGTAGAATTTGATCCCAAACTTCTTATTTGGTGCTTATGCCTTTTAAATCCAATCAACAAATTCACACTACCAAAACCACTTTAAAGGATAGGGGATAGAATCCCTGTCCATCGCCTTCACCACAAATAAAACATCATTAACAAACACAAACAAAATCATATAAACCATTGAGTTTGTCCTAATAAAGTAGCTAGTTACAATACAATAATCTCGTAAAAGAATATCAATAAGAGTAAACCCTTTTTCTTTTGAATTGTCTCCATAATGTAATATAAATAGCATAGATAAGTGATTGGGCCTGAAATTTAGATGTGAGTCCTTTCAAAGTATGATGGGCAGAATCAGATGCAACTGCCTGTCCAAATTTGGTAATCCTAATACGAGTCAGGTTTCTCAATGTGTGAAAGAGCTTGCAGGCCCAATTCTGTAAACCAGAAACATATAATTTCTTCAAAGCATTGAACTCTTTTACTGGATGAATGTTGGTCGCAAAAAATGATAAATCAATTAACAAAATCATTTATGGCGTTTTAAGGGAATAGAAATTATAACTTTAATTAAGAGTTGTCTTCAAAAAGGCAATCCTACATCATCAAAACAAGACATCTGAACAGGAGTTGGTGCAACTATTATCATATTTTCACATAAGACAAAAATAATCAACCCCTACAAGAAACCAATTTCCAAGTAAATTAATATCATTTATCTCTACTTCATATAAAATTAGCTCTCCCCATACAAAGCCATGAATTGCAAATAGTATCATATGGTAATATAAATTAAGGTCTGATAGCACCGGTACAAAATAGATCTCCATCAACATAAAGCACCTCGAGTAGTAGTAATGAATTGGATTTGGAACTCTGTGAAAGACCTAAGGGCTTTCCCTCTCCAAAAATAATTTTCTGTAAAGCCTATGTGACATTGCAACAAAATCTGCAAAGCAGGAACCAGAAGACGAAATTTATCTCATCTTAAGCAGAATGTAGATTCACTACTGCGAGATTCCTGCACTGAAAGAACTAAATAAGATAAGTACCCAAAAATAGTCTCCTCCTGCACATTTGTCAATTTTCTCTGCACTGTCAAAGAGAAACACAATAATCTAAACCCCAGTTTTCTTGTTTCTAAAGCTCTCCTTCAGCGAAGTAAATTTCTTCTTGCATTGGTTTACAGTCTTCCCAGGAACTGCTGCTGCAACTCGCTCCCAACGCTGATTGGTTTCCTTTGGGAAGGTTTTTAAAGCCTGAACCAATGCCTTTTCTTGTACAGCAGACCACACATCTTGCTCTGGACTTGAAACCCCATTTGCAGCACTCGAATCAGAAGGATTCTGGTTGTTTGTGCTTCTGGTTGGAGATCCTTCTGGATTATCTATCTTTGAAGCACTGCTGCTTTGAGAAGCCTGAGTTGTTGATACCCCTTCTATTTCCTCTCTAGTTGTAAGTGGAGATGCAATGGACGGAGCAGGTTTCCTCTTCTCAAGAAATGAATCAAATGCTTTAGCAGTATCAGGCTTCTGGAGGAGAACCGTTTTGGTTGCCTTCAGAATTTCTTCCACAGATCTACCTGTCCCAATGTATTCTGATACAACCTCCCACCTCCGAGATGTTCCTTTGGGATACTTCTGCATACCTTTTCTCAAGAGCTCAATTTCTTCTTTGCTCCAAGGTTTCTCTTTCTTCTCAAAGCTACTTAATGGAACATTACCATTAGCCACTACAGAACCATTCTGCTGAGGAGTATGCTCATCTACTTTCTTACCCTTAGAATCACTATTAGATCCTAGCGCATCTCTGAGAACTTTTGCTTGCTCTAGTCCCTCCGTGTGCTCCATCCTGTCGCATAAGCTCCTCAGCTGCTCAATATCAAGTGACATACACAGACTTTCAACATCATCCCCAGAAAGATCAAGCAAATGCTGTGATACAACAGACCCTGAACTTGATCTAAGACGAGTCCTCTCTTTGCGCAAGAGTTTCTTCTCCTTCTCCTTAGCCTTCTTGTGCAGAGAAGCTGCTTCTGCAGCCCGTTTTTCTTCCTCCTCTTTCCGAAGTCTCTCCTCTTCAGCAATCCTGGCAGCTTCTTCTTCCTGCAACTTCTTTGCCAGATACTTAGCCTCCTTTTTCCTCTGCTTCTCAGCTTTCTCCACTTCCTTTCTCTTCAGTATTCTTGGGTCTCTTTTATAGGCATTGTCAACAAGAGAACGTATCCGTACATATTCTTCCTTCCTAGCCTTCTCTGCAAGTTTTGCATTCTGCCTTTCCATCCACCGCTTATGGTCACGAGACTCAGCTTGCTCAAGATCAAACTCATCAGCATGTGGGAATTCTCTCCAACTTTTGAAGGTGTACCAGAAGTTATAGAAATTATCAACTTCTTTTAAAGGAGTATTGTCATCACCTAAAGTTGGGATTGGCTGGCTAACCGACCACCGACCGTTCCTCAAGAAAGCTGGACCAAACACCTTGAAGAAGTCCTGTGGGGCACAGTCAGTGGGGATGTCATCGTCAAATTCATCTGTGGAGTCATAAATTCTTCTCTTGACAGGGTCAATTAAAACTTCATATGCTTCCTGGATGGACTTAAAGTGATTCTCTATTTCATCCTTCTTTGCCTGTTTTGCAGCTTCTGTTTCCTCAGCAAGGAGAAGGGCCGCCTGTTTGTCAGGATGAAACCTCAAAGCAGCCTCACGGTAGCTTTTTTTTATCTGGTCCTCCGTGGCAAGATATCTTACATGGCTTAGACCCAACAATGCATAGTGATCTTGTTGCTTTGCTCCATCACCAGACTTCTTTTTACCTTTGCTGCTATATGAATCAGATGATGGCAAATACATCTGTTCCTTATCGTCAACCACCTTTTTATCATCAACATCTGCATCTTCCTCCTCGTAACCACGTAATTTAAGAGCAGCAGCATGAAAAGAATGCCCAGCTGGTTCATATCTTAAAGCCTTGCTAGGAAGGCAATTTGAGGAAACATAGATTGGCTGTCCATCTACAATCTCTTGTGAATATGCAATCAGCCGAAGGTTTTTGCAGACAGCCATGATTTTGTCAAGGATGCCAATATCAATATCCAGAAATAGCTTCACTTCAGTTCAGTAGCCCGTTATTAAGAACTCTAACAATCTCCCACTGCAAGAGAAAGAAAACTTCTATAAGAACATCTCATGCAAAAATATAGATAATGCAGCACATCCAACAGTACAGAAACAATAATACTTGTACAGTTTAGTGAAAGAACAGGAACATATATAGATGATTTAAGGCACGTAATTGGGGGAGAAGGTAAGTAGCATGTTACAAACCCACAAAAACCAGAGTCCTGGCCAGTTAGCTGGAAATAGCCAAAAAAAGAGAGACAAAGTTGAGCAGAGTGCAGGGCAAGACACAGTAAAACATAAACTGACAATGCTTACAGCCCTTTCTGATGCCGGACAATATCAAATGGGACGATAAAGGGGAAAATGATACCCTTAGAATCAGCAAACACATTCTCAACTCTTAAAATTATTATTCAAATTCTGATGTCCTTCATCATTACAAGAGCATTAGTTAAATAGGGTTTCAAGGATTACACTCATGGAAACATTCAATTAAATCCCACAAAACCCTCAGCACTAAAAACTCAAACCCAAACCCAAACCCAAATTCAAAATCAAAAATTAAATTTTAAATGATTTTGGTGCTCCTTGCATCACTTTCACACCACAAACTTTAAGTGGGAAGTTAAGTGCAGACATTTATATTAAGAATCTAACTTGTTTAGCATGTTCAACCATGCTGAAACTACAAACCACTTGAGTTTTATGTGAAACAGAGACTGGAAACATTGCCATATCAAGGCAAGTTCTGAAGCCTACTCACAAATATCTTACACTGGTTCCAAATTATTAATAAAATCATCTCTAACATTTAGAGGTTCTCTGGTCCAAAGAGTTCAGAACTACTATAAAACAAAGAATAGCAGGCAAGCCTTTTTCACATACACACATGCGCACACATTAAAATAATTTTTATTTTTATTTTTAAAAGCATTGGAATTTGACACTCAAAATTAAAATGTAGCGAAGACGGCACTTGAAAACCTACCATAGCACTACCTGAGGGGACTAAAGTTACAGTTGCTAATAGATTAGTCAAATCCTCCATTAAAAGAAGGAAAGAAGAAAGGAAGAGGGGCGGAAGGAAGGGTCATGCTTTATTTGGTTGGATGGACGTGGAATGGAGAGGAAATAAAAGACTTGCATTTCCCACTTTCCCACAAACACCTTATCATTCAAAGGTCAGTAGAAGTTGGACAGACCAAATGGATTGCTGGGACCAAATGGATTGCTGGTATAGGCCTTTTTTTTACCAATTTAATCTGCAAAATTCAAATCTCACAGTATTTATATATAAATTTACGCAAAGAAATAAAGACTTTAAAAAGAGACCCTCCTGAATGTCTACCATGACATATCTTTTCTATCCAAGCATTGCAAGCTTTATTTTGTTTCATAGTACACATAGAAATCATGGTTTTGTTTAAAGAAAGGCAAATCAGCCTGATAAGTGTACTAAGAAACAAAATCAAGCTTGAGAAGCTTGGTGTATTAAATGAGAACCCTGGACTTCTATTGTGTATCTATCTCCATGAAGAATTAGAAAATGTCAAGTAACTTGTCTAGTTGAGCCTAGACTTAGGGAAGTTACTGAGTCTTTAGTGAGTTGTTGTGTCCAAGTTTGTTCCAATTTGTTATGACTTGTACGTGTGGTCTTTAAGTGGTAAATGGTCTCTATCCTAACCTGTTGAATAAAAGTATCAGCATTTATTCTCTGAAGAAACACTAAAGTGTAGGAGGTTAGGAGTTAGGACTCCCTTGAACCAGTCGATTTTCAAACTTGGGAGGCCCTGGTTCCCTCCAAGCAACCAGTAAAAATTAGTGCACACAATAACGGATATTAGAATCTGGGCGTAGACCAGCAAGAGGAGCAAAACGGTTAGCTTCCTCATCTCTGATTAGCAGCAGATCTTGGAAAGAATCACTGAGCTATTTAGTAAGCTCAACATTGTAAGCTCATGCAATGGCCAACCATTAAAAGAACAATGGCATGGATGATCGCAAAATACTGGCATAAAAGGAGGGAAAATACAGTCCCAAAAGTGTAAAAAAGCCTCCAAGGATTGCAGGTCAGCACAACCAAATAGTTGTAAAAAGGTCCAAAAGTCTGGACAAGTATGGTAACATATCAATAAAAAAGTTCCAACCTCTACATCATTCACCTAAGAAAGCTAAATGCTTGTCATTGCAATATAACAAGCTTGAAGAACACATGAAAGGGAAGCAGATCAAAACCAAAAAGAAGACATTTTAAAAACTACAGAAAAGTGTCCATACGTACCTTTGTCTTGTTGACTAGAAAGCCAAATGATGAATGAGTGAAACATTTTAGCCAGAAGAATATTCATGCCACTTTTGAAAATTTTCCAATGACTCTTAATCAACCCAAATGCAACAACAATTTCTAGATTATGCCTTTGAGGACAGGGGTTGACTTTAAGGGGGAGGATATCTATCTCCATGAAGTATTTGAAATTGTCAAGGAACTTATCTAGTTGAGTTTGGACTTAGGGAACTTGTTCTGATAAACAATGAATTTAATTAGAAAAATTGAATGCCCCAGGTACACCAGGCATATACTAGATGAACATAACCAATAAACTCTAATATGTTAGAAAAATAAAAGCATCCTAACATTGTCAACCATTCAAACAGGGTTATGAACACTGCAATTTCAGGTCTAGAACTGTCTGCAACACCCCTCAAAGTTTCTAGCAATTCTTTCCACCAAAGGCACTTCTTTCCAACAATGGGGGATGACCTTCTTCCAGATCTAGCTGCTCCAATGTCACCCACATCAGCCTTGCCAATAAGCTACCAAGTCTACAAACCCTCCAGACATCACCCACCAAACCCCAAAAAAGGCAAAAACCATATCCCACAACTCTCAGGAAGGACAATGATGAAACAAGTGACAAACTGCGTCCCCATCCCCATTGCACTGCAACACCAACTCACCAAAGTAAGTATTTCTCTTCCTCAGGTTATTTGCAGATAAGCTTTTCCCAAGGAAGCAATCTGGAGACTTTATAGACTTCCAAATTCTTTTCCAAAGGAATTTTGCAGCTCCAATAGGGATGCTGTATAATAAGATCTAATCTCGAATCCTTTCTGAGCAGATTACTTTCCAACAAAGCTTATGCTCTCCATGACATCGCACAGATGTAAAATAAAGTAGATACAAGAAAGACAAGATCAACTCCAACTCCCAAGAATACAGGATGTACACAGCAGGGGACCATAAAATCACTCACACAAGTTACACGAATCTATCAAATCAACAACAAACCTTAAGTTGTAAGTGGTCCGTATTCTCAAGCTTATGTGAGTTAACATGTCCTACTTTTTTTGCTTTGTTATTATTTAAGTTGAATATAGGGCAACAAAACTGAATAAAAAGTATCACCTTTTTTTTCTTCTAAACAAACTCTTAAGTGTAGGAGTTTAAGACTCCCTCAAATATCCCATTTTATCAAACTTGGAAGCCTTGTTTCCCTTGAATCAACCACATAAGAACTTCCCATAAGTTTCAGACCAAACATAGCTTTATATATATTCCAAAGTAACAACTTCCCATAAGTTTCAGAGACAATATAGCTTTATACATATTCCAAAGAGTGTTAAAGAGTGTCATCACCATGCCATAGCCTCCATAGTCCTTTACCCAATACATAGCTACAACAAAATTCCCAAAAATCCTTATTAAACAATCCAAAAATCCAATCATTACCAATGAGCTCCAGCTAAAACGCACCATAAAAGCTCGAAGCTTAAGCTCAAAAGTCACTTCCCACCCACATAAAAGCATAACATGATTCGAATAGTTAATTGATCATCAAAATTAAAGCTAAAAACAACAAAACGAACAAAACCCATGTTCCCCTTTTAAATAAACATTCGAGTTTCAACCATATAAGGGCCATTAAGAGTCACTTCACAAACAGACAAAACAACGATTCCAAAAAGAATCAAAACCCCCAAAACCCCTTTTTTGATCATAAAAACAAAAAACCCATTATTAAAATCAATCAATCAATCAATCAAATTCAAGTACAACCATCTCTAATTCAATCGATAATAACTAAAATAAAAAAATAAAAATCCAAGCATGAAATTGAAAATTCAACAAAATTTTATTACCTTAGATATTGCAATAGCCGAGAGGCTTCAGAAAGCAAACCCTT
Source organism: Castanopsis chinensis (assembly GCA_032878915.1). Classification (NCBI taxonomy): domain Eukaryota; kingdom Viridiplantae; phylum Streptophyta; class Magnoliopsida; order Fagales; family Fagaceae; genus Castanopsis; species Castanopsis chinensis. The sequence goes on from JAVQMG010000039.1 coordinate 1,690,400, forward strand.
GGGTTTTTACGGCCACGAAAAGGCGTCGGAGAAGAAGCCTTTATCGTGACCGATTGTGGCGGACTCCGGTGCTGATGGCGGTGGCGAGCAGAGAGAGAGAGAGAGAGAGAGAGAGAGAAGCGAGAGGAGAAAAGAGAAGAGAAGAGAAGAGAAGAGGGGTTTGGCTGTGGGTTTGGTTTGGCAAAGTTTTTAATGTTTTAAATGAAAATTGATTGAAAAGTTTGCCCTAACCTCTGTTTGTTTAGACTTTTGGGGACTTGCGTATATCCGTGATAATCTATCCAAACTGAGTTCCCCTTCTTTATTGGAAAGACCCATATGTAAGCGACCAAACAACAAAAATGTGGATTAAAACTTTTTTTTTTTTTTTTTTTTTTGAGAATCTAGCTTAGATTAAAACTAAATTGCCAAAATTAAAAACTTCAATCAACTAATCAACAACGTGGAGAGTTTTAAACCAAACCGACCTACCTTCTATGCTGCATTGTGGTTGATAGTTGATACCATGACTGACAGACCAAGTAAGCTCCTTGTGAGCAAAGATGAAGTATTGTTAAATTTATATTTGATTTATAGTTTCTCAACTTCTCTCTCTCTCTCTCTCTCTCTCTCTCTCTCTCTCTTAAATATTACTAAATTTTTTTTATTGCTAAATTTACTTGTGATTAAAGAATATTACCTTTGCATGAGAATTCACTATTTATGAATTTATTTAATCAAAATGATTTTTACATAAAGGATTCTTATCCAACTTTTTTTATGATTATATATGTTGTACTATTTTTTATTAACCTTAAATGTACTATTTTCTATTTCCCCTATAATATTATGAAAATTTATTTGAAAGCTTGTTTCAATTTTTTAAAAATATATTTTTAGTTAATTTTGCTAATATTTACAAATTTAATACCTTTATTTTTATTTTTATTTTTATTAATTACTATATTAATTATAATATCATTATGGCTCGACCTCTATTAAATCTTAAAAACTTTGAACTCTCCCTTTACCAGTTATTTGAACAGTTTCGAGTTTAAAAACTATAGAGGTAATAGATGTTACTAAATCTTAATATTTTTATTCTCATGTTTGACGTCTTAGTTTTATTAGATGAATACTTTGTGCTATTTATTTTCGTATCACTCTATTTACTCTCCCCGTCCCCTCCTAAAAGCCTAGGTGAAACTTTTTTAAAAAAAATTTTGCCATTAAGTTGTTGTATTTTGTTGTTTAATGTTTCATAAAAGTTTAAACATGATAAAAACATAAATAATATGTTTTGTTTCATCTTATAAGAAATATACAGTGTGGTTATTTTTCTCAAAATATGTATATCTTTGTCAAGTATTATAAATATTAATTTTCATTTATTTTTAACTAATTGTAATATTAAATATATTTAACAATCACTAATTATCTAGTGCATTGCACAGATATGTGACTGGTGTGTGTGTATGGGAAACTATAAAAGATACCACTACCACTAGGTTATCATTTAAAATCCACAATTTGTTCTTATATAATTAAACACATATAGAACAAATATAAGCAATTCTCTTATTATACTTATACATAACAATAATATAATCAAAGTCATTTATAGTTCCATAATTAATGTTTATATTAAGTATCAAATTTGTTCATATTTTTATTATAATCTTTATTTATTTTTCTTATTATTTATTAAGACTTTTATATAATTTAAATTATTATATTTTTTTCTCATGTATAATAGCATAGTATTAGATTTACTAAAATAAAAATAAGTGCATGAAGGAACATACAAAACATCATCGCCTTTAACTTGTTAAGTATTTTGTGTGTGTATATTAAAAGTTTGTTAAGTAATTTATGTGTGTGTGTGTGTATATATATATAAGTTTAACTTTTATAGCATCTTAAAAATTTATAGTAGGATAACATAATTAAAAAATTTATCTATTTTGTTCCTGCATATATCTAATTATGATATTACTTAAGAGCTTTGTAGCTAAAGTCAAAACAACTTCTTCTTTTTTGACGGGGGATCATGCTTGAGAGAGAGAGAGAGAGAGAGAGAGAGAGATACACTAATTTCTATATTTTTTAAAAAAAAGTAATTAGAGGTAGATAATAGTGTATTAATAATTTATAAACTTATCTATTTTATTGAAAATATACATCAAATACACTCTAATTTAATGAGTTATGTACGATATAAGATTAGAGGGAACAATTAAGATGTATTAATCATTTATACAAATGCATTACATGTTTTTAGTAAAAGCGTAAATTACGTATTTGATCTCTAAATTTTGTGTTGTATGTCGATTTGGTTATTAACCTTTCAAATGTGTCAGTTTAGTGACTTTAGTCCCTAACAGTTTGGTATTGTGTCAAAATGGTGTTTGCTGTTAAGTAATTGATAAAAATATTGATATGGCTAAAAGTCAAAATAAAAAAATATTTGTACACCACATTAGATGACTCATAAATCATAATTGCCAGGCGGAATAAAAATAAAAGAAATTAGAACGTTTAATGGTATAATTGTTTATGAAAAAAAATAAAGAAAGATTTGGTAACTTTTTTTTTCCTTATTTTCTGATTTCAAAAATAGTCTTCTATTTTTATGGCTAGAAAAATTTTATACTATTCGAAATCCATTGACACAAAATTAAGGCGTTTTCTCAATTCAAATACCATATAACTCCGTTCAGCAATTATGAGACCTCTGATCCAATTATCGCATGCATGACTCATCCATTCCAATAAATAATCACATTTAGAAGGAAAGAAAAAAACATCAGCAATAACTGAACCGATTCTCAATCCTCCTAGTCTCCATATTTTCTAGGGCTTATAATTAATATAAGACTGACTTCAATTTTCTTTAATTTAATTTAATTAATTAATTGAAATTGAAATTGGTTGGTTACGCAAAATGGTTTATTTTTTATTCCATGTAGTAGTATATGTGTCATATGATGTGGCTTTTTTATTTTGCCGGTTAGTCATATCAACATCTTTCATTCACCAATTAACAACATTGATCATGTTGACACAATACAAAAAATTAGAGAATAAATTGACATATTTGAAAAGTCAGGGACTAAATTAACATACAATGCAAATTTAGGGACCAAATATGTCATTTACTTTTAGTAAAAATATAAGGACATTATTTAAATTTATAAATTATAAATGCATTACAAGTTTTTATTCACTATTTTTTGTTATTTTCACCATTAGTTTTCCTTCAACTTCAAGACCGACAAGACCAAACTTGAGCTAGCCACCCATAAATTTATGGAATATGTTCCTCCTCATTTCAATTGAAACGGGGAGGCTCTATTTTATGGTTAAAATTTTATTTCTTGTATATGATATTGTACAAAATCCCACATCATTTAAAATTGTAAACTTATATAAAAAATAATAATAAATGAGTGGCATTGAGTCCATTTATAGATTTATAATATTTAACATGAACTATGGAATGGATCCATTTCAAATTGAGAGATCTCAACTTCACCATTGCACATGGACACCCATCATCTAAGGCACACACCAATGCTCATGCCCATATACGGTATAATTCCTAAGTTTTGCCCTCAAAAGAGATAAATAATATGTACAATTTCTTAGATTTACAATTTCTTAGGTGTAGTACATTAAATTTCTCAATTTTATTCAAGCATAGAATTGAATAGCTTAATTGTTTTAAGAAAATATAACATTGTTTGTGCTTCATTGGTCCATGCAAACATGTGTATGAATTTAATTAGGAAATCTAATATATTGCTCCTAATGAACTGTAATTAAGTTGTTTGCATTGGTAACAACTATTTATAATTCCTTAACTATTGTACATTAGGCTTCCCAATGAGTTTCAAACACATTGCTGAACTAAAATTAATTACTTTTAAAAAATATATCATTGTTTTTGGTTCATGCAAACATTAGTTTGAATTTAAATTAATTGTAGTTCCTTAGGTGTAGTAATTCCTAATTAAATTCAATACAATAAATTTATACACATATCTGTACGTATTGAATTTAATTGTTCTTTGAAATATACATTATTTGTAAGGGTCATGTTAACGGGTGCTCTTAAGGAAATTGTTAATAAACCATATTAAGAAAGTTTAACTTCATTTTCGTAGAAAATATAAAAATCTGTTAACATAATTAATTGTTTTATTATTTTCCCATAAAATGTTTCTAAAAATAGTTTTTAAACCAATGCCCTTAGGGCATTTGTTAATATTTCCCCTATATATAATGGATTGGTCCGTGCAAATATGTGTTTGAATTTAATTGCAGAAGTGAGTGTACTAATAAATTGTACCTAAATTTTTCCTAAGAAAATAAGATAATTTGAAAAGGGTGTTTGGAAATCACATAATTGTTTCTGTTTTAATACAAAGTTAAACCAAATTACAAAATCAGTTAAATTTATATCAATTTTAAATAAAATAAAATCATGATTAGTTTAAGTTAGTTTGTAAGTGAACTTCTCAAAAAAAAAAAAAAATCGTATTCTGGTGGAAATATGCCTATGAAAGCATGTGTGGAAAGAAATGTGTATTTGAAATACCAAATTTAAAGCTGATTTTTTTTATAGGGAAATGCATTACAAAATTCTACAGCTCAATTAACACTTTTTAATGCTTCTAACGGAGATGTCAATAGATTAAATCCCTCTACCTTATTGTTGTAGCTATTGTATAATGAAAAAACAATTTTATTTTTTTAACAACAAATATATCAAACTAGAAATAGTTTTTTTTCCCCCTCCTGTAAATAAGTAGGTGTGAAGAGATTTGAACCAAAGTTCTCCTCACAAAGAAAAGCAAACGTCGTTTATTGACCTACAAGATTCTGCCACTTTGATAAAATAGGTTAGTAACTAGACATATGTGACTAATCACATCAAAAAACCGTATGGTTGGTGGCAACTCGTAGATAAAATGGAGAAATAATAAATGGATTCATTCATGCGCACACATTGCTTAAGCATCCACACAATTCACACACACATCACAACTGTCTCACCAAGAAACCATCAAGGCATCAAGTGGTTTGGGGTGTTGGCCATCTAAATCTGGCATTAACAATCTGAAGGGTATCGGAGATGCTCATGATCATGTGGATAAAAGATCATAAGAATTCAACAGTTGAATCTTGCGGTCAAGGAAATCAAAGTTTCCAAAGGCTTGTGTCCATCTTGAGCTAGTTCAGATTAAAAAATGCACTACTAAATTGGAAGATCATTGAAAGTTTTTCAATGATCTTCTAAGCTCGAACTCTTTCCCTCTTAGGCTCCCAAGTACTTTGTACATTGGGAGGTGCCAATTCAGCTACAAGACTTTTGGCTATATATATATATATATATATATATATATATAAACTTTAATACTAAAGTAAGTGTTAATTCATAATTAAGTGTATCCAAAACGAAAAAATTTGATGCATATATATTTACAAAATAATTTTTAGGAGAACTTATAATTTTTTAAACTCTAATGACAAAAGTTATTTAATTTGAACGTTTAATACTAGACTTGTACAAAAATATCATAAAAATGAACCTTTTTTTTAGAGGAAAAAAAAGAACATAGTATGCCCTACAAAATTTATACTCAATGATAATCTTTCTTAGAATAAATTTAATCTTTTACCATCTTTATAGTGAACTTTTTAAAAAATTCATTTTCAACAAGAATTACAAAATTGTCTACCAAAATGAATAAAAAATCAATTTAATAGTCCCCAAGACATGAACATTACAAAACTTTAATAGATAGAATTGTTCATGTAAGGACACAAGATTGGCCTGGGCCCGAATGGGTGATTGGGCCGGCCCAGGTGGCCTTTACAATAGAATTTGTAGAGGATGGGTTCTAAGCCCTGACTTCCCGGTACTATGGAAGGGCGCCTATGTAAGATCCGGATGTGCTACTGAAACGTGGCTGGCTGGTGGGGTGGGCTGACTCCCTTTCCAGACGTGCGCCGAGGAGATTCCGTGGTGGTTTTGGTTCAGTTCCTCAAAGGGGAGAACCTTCTCTTTTTACCAAGGAAAAGAAGAAGGTTCTCTCCCTTGAAGAACAGAACCAAAACCACCACGGAATCTCCTCGGCGCACGTCTGGAAAGGGAGTTAGTCCACCCCACCAGCCAGCCACGTTTCAGTAGCGCATTCGGATCTTACATAGGCGCCCTTCCATAGTACCGGGAAGTCAGGGCTTAGAACCCATCCTCTACAAATTCTATTGTAAAGGCCACCTGGGCCGGCCCAATCACCCATTCGGGCCCAAGCCAATCTTGTGTCCTTACAGTTCACATTAAAAAATGAAATTTAGAAAACAAAAACATATCGTCTTTATAATTAAGAGGCCAATTGAGAACTTCCTTCATTATTTTAAGAACACCATTGGACTAAATCAAATATTTGGGGAAGCTAACTACTATTTTGTTGGCTGAAATTTTAAAGTTTTTGATAATTATAAATATGATAAAAGAAATTTTAAAAATTTTCTTGTGTCCATCTTAAGTTAGTCTCATATTCAATATCTCACTATTGGATTAGAAGAATGTGGTTAAATATCAATGTTGGTAAAGGATGGTGTCAATTGGACAGTTGGATTGTGACAACAAAGCCGTCAAAGTGTGCAAATGTTAGTCAAACCTTGATCTAACTCAATCAAACTTTAGATCTGGTTTCTTGATCATAGCATTTGACCAGATTTGGCCAAGTTGAAGGGGGTTGATTTGTGTTTCATGTGAAATTAGGGTTTTCCCAATTTTTCTATTTTCCTTGATTCATGTTTCAGATGGGCAAAACTGGATAGCAAGAAAATCCATGAAACGCAAAGTCCTCTTTATTAAGACCACCACTTCGCCACTGTGAATCACAGCTTCAATTATTTATTAATTTCATTATAACTCTCTTTAAAATTCTTATGGGCAAGATACATAATTACTTTAAAAAAACAAGTCCATCTAACTTAAAATATCATGTTCTATCAGACATTAAAATTGTTAATATCCCTCGAATTAGGAATAATTCTACGGTACTTTTTTTTTTTTTTTTTTGGGTACGATACCCATTAATTGGCAACTTGCTATACCAAGTTACCAAAACATCACATTTGACAGTTCTGTTCTCACACTGTGCAGTTCCAACATCACATGTGACAATTCTTTTGTTATATTTGGCGGTTCCCTTTTTTTTTCTTAAATTTGACGGTTTCATCTTCATATTGTGTAGTTCCAACATCACATGTGACAGTTCTTTTGTCACATTTGATGGTTCCCTTTTTTTTTTCTCACATTTGACAGTTTTATCCTCACATTGTGCAGTTCCAATATCACATTTGTCACATTTAGGCTATTTAGCGGTTTCCTTATTTTTTTTCTCTCACATTTGACAGTTCCATCTTCATATTGTGATGTCCTAACATCACGTGTGACAGTTCTTTTGTCATATTTGACGGTTCCCTTATTTTTTTCTCACATCGTACGGTTCCATCCTCACATTGCCAACCAATGTCATCATTAAACAACTTTAAAATTGTTTCATTTATTTATTTTTGAGCAAATTAAAACTTTAAAATTGTTTCTTTGATATTATATACTACGAATTGTGGTTCATTCATCCTTACACATTTACTTGATATTTATTGTACTCTTAAGAGCATATGTGACTTTTGTGAGAAAAATCAGTTGTTTGATAAGAACTTGGTAAATCAGAAAGATTGTAAGAATTGTGGGGAAAGGAAAAGAATGGTTGGTTAGCTTCGAGGGTAACCACCTCCAAACAGATCAAGGTTGGGGAAGAAGTTGAGGAAAGAAACTGAATTCATTCTATGCTTGTCATTATCTGTCCACAATTGTGGTTATATACAATTACAATCAATTGTCCCCAATCTTCTAATCCGTAACTACTCACTTAACCAACTCTAACCTCCTAACCAACTAAGTAACCAACTAAGTCTCATTTACTTACTTACACCTTGCACCTGCATAGCACGTGACTAAGCACAGTACACAACATGCACAGCTACTGGACACAGCATTTCCTAAGTATACACCCATACACAGCATCTTAACATTGTTACATAAAAACATATTTTAAATGTTCTGACCCTAGCAAAACAACATTATTGAAAGTGTAAATGACATAACTTTAGATTGCTTGTATATTACAAAATTCAAAATTATTAGAAAATAGTTAGATTGCTTATATGCATTATTGTCTTTTCATAAACGAATAATTTGGACTTCATACAAATCAAATATTTGGACTTCATACACTCTAATATGTATGATGCTTTGCTAACCAATATCATCATTCAAAATTTTTAAAATGGTTTCTAGGATATTATATATTACGATTCATGGTTCATTCATTCTCACATGTTTACTTGATATTTATTGCACTCTTAGGAGCATATGTAGCCTTTGTGAGAAAAATCACTTATTGACCCTATCTAAACGACATTACTGAAAGTGTAAGTCACATAACTTTAAATCGCTTATACATTCCAAAAGCCAAAATTATTATAACAAAATACTTATTTGAACAAAAATATTTTAAGACTATATAGTTTTATTTTTATAGCTGTTTCAAAAATGTGTAATCTTAAATGGTATACAAGATACAAGAACTAAAGGGTTAGTTATGATTCTAAATTTAGCTTTTAAATAAAAATATATCTTAAGTGGAAGCAAATCTATGAACAAGAAATTTATGAGTAAACTTTTGTTAGGAATAATGGTGTTTGTTATTCTTAATCTCTTTGAAATGCAAGCTACTGACCTTGGCTCTTCCTTTTTTCATCCATTTTCAGCTCCAATCTCACTCTGTCATTTCTCAAAACTTGATTATGTTTATTACTCAATTCATAATTGTATTTTATAATGTGTATGCAGACATTTGAAAAGTTTGAAAAATCAAAATTTTAAACATGGAGTATGTGTTTCAAGAAGTTTTTTAGTCACTGCGTTTTGAACAATATGTATAACCCTAATTTGGATCTCGTTTTTCAACGCTTGGATGAATGCAAAAACAAAGAATCATAAGGTATCCGTGTTCAGGGACCTTGCTTACTATGTTACACAATGCACGTTGGAAAGCACCATTAGATATAGCATGTACTCTCTCTCTCTCTCTCTCTCTCTCTCATAGAAACTAAATTTGACCCTACTGGAAAAATTCCATAATGATCTCAATTGTGCTTGATTTTAGTCTATGGTAATGTGTGAAGGTGGTAGGTAAAAAAAAAAAAACCAGAGAGAGCAACAAATCCCCCCCAAAAAACGAAGCATCTAAATCTAAGAAATGATAATAAAACAAGGAGCAAGTTAAGTGCCAGAATGATTTTTACTACTTTTGCCACAATTTGTTTACGTGGTCAGTTGTAAGTGGTAGAAATAAAATAATGGGTTTATGATTCCACCACTCACGAGTCGCAATGTGGTAAAGTTGTGGTAAAATTATGAAATTAGTTATGGTACTAGACTTACTCTAAAATAAGGATAGTGTTAATGAGCACCGCACAGTGCTTGTTAGGAAATAATTTTATGTCAATAAAGTTAACTTTTTGACAGATTTTTGACCAATGTTTTAGGGCGTAGAGCCAATAAAGTTGACTTTTCGAGTTTCACTTGTCACTTCAATACTATTTTCAATCATCTTATCGATTTATACAAATTTTTTATTAAGTGAACTTGACAATAATTTATCTTTAACGGACGCGGTGTCAAACCACTAAGATTGTGTGTGTACCTTTTGACCACCATGCTAGATACCCACTCTTCACTCATGTTACCTTAGATGGTACAACGAACCCATGCTTCAAAAACATAAAAGAAAATAAATTATATCAAAACTTTATCTCCCTAGTATTTAAAACGCGAAAAAATTATGTTAAAAGAATAATAACATCAACAAAAAAAATGCAGCAAAGATTCAATACAATATATATATATATATATATATATATGAAATTCTACAATTCCTCTCTTTAATATCCAAAACACAAACTACATAGTTAAAAAAAATAAAATCGATGAAAAGGAAAATGAGATGAATAAGAACTTTTTGTTTGTACGTTCAACATATATTAAACATAATCTACATTTTGTATTGTACAATTTTTTTTCTTCTTTTGGCTTTTTTTGTTAATAAAATAATTTGTTTCAATCATGATGGTTTGTAGGTACTATGAACTCCTCTTATTTTGCACAATTGAGAAAAATGATAATTATGACATGTAGGTAAAAAGAAAAAGTAAGGCCATTACATTTCGACAAAAGACCCACACCCAAGTTCCATAGCTTTGGGTCCGCTATCCCGATCATGATTTTCCTACCCCAGGGGTAAAGGCCCTTCCCTTTTTGGCCGGTTGTGGGCGAGGAGGGATTCGAACCCCCGACACCGTGGTTCGTAGCCACGTGCTCTAATCCTCTGAGCTACAGGCCCCACCCCGTCTCCACTGGATCTGTTCCCGGGAGTACCCTAAAAAAAAAAAGTGTAATGTTAGTAGGTTTTTGATAAAGTTACATTTTTCTTATATTAATAAAGCATTGTGTGTGTGTGTGTGTATTCATAATATAAGTAAAGAATTTACTTATATTTGCTTCATCTTTATGCCATTCAAAACATATAGAAGATGAATTTGTGAGAGACCACGCTCTCGACCCTTTTTGGATGTTGGGTCAAATCCACGTGAATAGGTGGAGTCATGTTATTGTCCCTCAAAATGGAGGTTCGACTGATTATATTTTCCCCTTTAGATTGAGAGTTTTACAATGGAGTCGCCACTTATTTATTTATTGGAATAAATAAGAAAACCATAATTGAAAATTTCATTATTTTATTTATTTGAAATTGAATTTACATTGATCATAGGAAATTACATGGCTTTGGTCCTAGATACAATCTAAGATAAAGTACATGACTTTGTTTCCTAGTTACAATCTAGAAATTGAAAGTTACAAGGATAAGCATTGATCTATCAAGCAATGATCTATCAACCCTTGATCTAAACTCGGAGGCTATGTTACAAGGTGGGTACGTGTTAGGCACCCACCTTACCCGGTGAAACTAGTCTTCTAGACTATGGTGGTTAACATTCACATCACATTATCTAATATGTTATCAATCAATTTGCATGTTGAATTTAATGTGTGTGCATGTGATAAACTCTAATTCAATTTATTAAGCATTGCATTTGGATTGGAAAATAAATTCTAGTGAATGTGTGTGGATGGTGATATCATTGATTCAAGGATTTGAAAGAATTATGAAACAAACATCTTTTTTCATATTTTTTATGTTGATTTAAGATCAAAACTAGTGTTATGCATGAAAATGTGATGAACAACCAAGAACATATGAAGAACACATAAGAACATTTAAGAATATTCAAACATATTCAAGGGAATTTAAATAATTATTATCACACTTTAATCTTAAATTCTCATCATGGCAACACAAAAAAAAAAAAAAAAGTTAGGGAAAGAGATCATACCTTCATGCAAGATCCATATGGTGGAGGAGGAGACTCTTGGTGGAGGTGCTAAGGGTGGAGGAAAAGAAGAGCTAGTAGAGGGAGAGTGAGTCTAATCTCACTCAATACCTTTGAGTCTTAGGAAGACCAAGATATGACAAGACTACTTTATTTCACTAGAATGCAAGAGAGAAGAAGAGATGGAATTTTTTGTGTGTCTTGGAATGGAGGAGAGTGGGGGTTTTTATAGTAGTGGTAGAAAAAATATGAATGGAATGTCATTTAATGAGGGTTGACAAATGATCAAAATGAATCATGAACCTAGACCTTGTTTTAGACTTTGGGGAAATCTAGTGCATTAAAAGTAGAGATTGGTAGGAGTGATGAGCAAGCAAAATTCGGTTTTCCCGTAGTTACTATAACAGCTTGCAGAGCTAAATTCAAAAAATCATATCTTACTCAATTTTGATTGCCATTGTCTCGTTCTTGTGCTTAAATTGAAGCCCCAGATGTCTAGTTTTTGGAAAGATTAATATCATTCACATATTCAAAATATTTTGGGAGATATCAACGAAATTGTGAGCAAAGATCAATTGTTAGAAAAGGATTTCAGCACAATTAACATTAATAGGTCCCAAATTAGTTTCCAATTAACATTAAAAGGCTTTAATTACTCTCATTTCAGACTTAATTAATTCCAAATTTACCCTAATTAAAAAGATAATTGCACAAAGTATGTGCAACCTTACCATAAAATGTAGTCCTAACCAATCAAATTATGACACGTCATTAATCTCAAATTAATTATAATTATAACCAATTGGAATCAATTGTTCATAATCACATATAGTCGAACTCAATTTGTAATAGTGCATCTCGGCCATTAAAACTTATTTGATGATAACTTTCAATCTGATGGTTCAATTAGGGCTTATGGTCAGTCGATTTGATCGTTACAACATCAAGATAATTTTGGTAAAATGAGATTAATGATCTAATTGCCAGAATTAAGACGCATATTTCCAAGGTGAAATTACTCTTTTACCCTCTATGTGAGGTTAAATGTAGGTTGCAAAATGGGGCATCAACAGAATCGTCTATAAGGAGCACTAGAAACAAATTCCAATCACACTTTTAATTATTTACAAAATATCTCACCTTATATAATAATTGAATATAAAAGCATTATGTTTCCTTAAAAAAATTATATAAAAATTGCAAAATTTAAAACACTTTCAAATAACAAATATAGATAATTTAGATAATCTAATATAGAAACTATATTTTGTTAGAAAATAATCACTTCATTTTGAGAATTGTTTGGGACTAACACTTATATAATAAGTCTGATCTACTATTTTCATTTTTCACTTAAAAAAGCAAACGAATTGTCAAATTTTTCAGCGCATCATGAGTCTGTAACTAGTAATATATAAAAATTAAAGTATAGCATTTAATGTTGTTATATTTCTATTGTGCCACATTATCATCCATATCCATATCATCATTTTTCCTATCAATTTATGTTGGGAAATGCTAACGGATGCCTTTAGGGAAATGATTAATAATCAATTTAAAGAAAGTTTTTATGGGAAAAGATTAAAAAAAAAAATTAATGTTTTGACAGTTTTTTCCATTTCTCATAAAAGTGGTGTTAAAACTTTCTTAAAATAGATTGTTAACCATTGCCCGGGCACGTTAGCATGACCCATTTATATATGTTTACAATGTTTATTATATCCGAACCACCATTCGGATGCTTTTGCCCACATTTAAAAATCTATACATGCAATTACCGTTTCTTTCTTGGTTGACTCTCGGTATGCTGGCCATCTCTCAAAGTTTGTTTGTCTTCTTCAATTAATTAGATGTTTTCACAATGGAGGCCTTCAATTAATAGTTTAATGGTTCTTATGGTATCACCCCAAATTTGATTATCCACGTATGATGTGCTCTTCTTTTATTGAGTCACTAACCTCTGAATTACATCATATAGTTAGCAAATGTTAAATATATTCACTTTATTCAATCATATAATGAATTAAAAACGAACGAAAATGAGTAATTTTAGTTAAAAAAAAAGGTTAAAAATAATGGGTTCCAGTTAACTGAACTAGTAAAATCTCTGATGGTTGAATAAGAGATTTGAGATTTGTTAGGGTACTTTTTTTTTTTTTTTAACACCTAATTCTATTTGAGTACCACCTTTTATACCACCAACAAGTTATTGGGTTTTCCCAAATATTTTTTCTCTATTATTCCATTAATCACAAATATTTCATATCTCATTATCTAAATTGGGTCATGATATAAATTATCACAAAAAGCCCAAAAAACTCATATTTTATCCAATTTTATTATTATTATTTAGCTAAGCCCAAAAATCGGCCCTATAAACCTAATACGCACATCATATTCTATATAAAGTCCAAGAATACTTATGCTTGGTAATATTTGAAAGCCCATGATTCAAGTCCATGGCAAAACAATTTTATCAATGGAATTTAAATCCATGATCAAAGCCCATGACTTAAACTCATGGCAATATCCAAAGCCCAATTCTCATTGGCAACATCAAAGCCCAATTTTCATTGGCAACATTAAAGCTCAATTCTCATTGGCAATATCAAAGCCCAGTTCTCGTTGGCAATATTTAAAGCCCAATTCTCGTTGGCAATATTTAAAGCCCAATTCTCATTAGCAACATTAAAGTGCAATTCTCATTGGCAACATTAAAGCTCAATTCTCATTGGCAATATCAAAAGCCCGACTTATATCGGCACTATTAAAAGCCTAAGTTAACTACTTGGCACTATTCTATCAAAAGCCTAAGGTTGTTCATACTTGGCAAAATACTATATCATAATTATTCTACAAATAATGAACAATACTTTAGATTCTTAAACCTATTACTATAATATTACAAGCTCATGAAATTTATGAATTATCTATTCTCAAAACCTATGGCAATCATCTCATAAAAAGCCCATAGAAAGTTATTATTAGACCCATGACATTTATTTATTTCATGTTATGAACTCATGTTCACTATCTATATTACATCACAACATTCATAATATTTATTACCGAAACTCATGGTAATTATTCTTCCTACATGTCCATTATGATTATCTATAAAGAAACTCATGAGAACATCACATTATTCCATTATAGTGGTTGTTACCATTCTTATTTAAAACTCATGATAAATATTATTCTCAAGAAAAATATTGGAGATCATTATTTAAAAAAAGTCCAAAAGAAAAATATCATTTACAAAGTAATCCATAATAAAAATTATGAGAAACTAAACAAGTTGTTATTTAAAGCTCATGGGAATTAATACCCAAAATCTATCATAAATATTTATTAAAGCTCATGGATTCATTTTATTTCTACTAACAACTAAAGTCCATGAGGAGTAAAGAACCCATGGCAAAACATGTCTTTAATGCCCATTTTGTAGATCCAAGAATCTCATGGAGTAGGGAACAAACCTAAGCAAAGAAAGGGCCATATGACCTAACTAAAGGTGATAAAATGGAGTAAAGTTCCAGCCCAAAAAGGTCCCAGCAAGAGGCTTGAAAGTGGGCAAGCATCCCTTGTTCATCCTTTATCAAAGAAATAACTAGAAGCCCCTACAAGAGAACTAAGCCTTTGAGGATGAACTAGGGGTTGTCCCATCAATTTTCTACCACCCTCTACCTGATGTGAACAGTGCCCAAGGACTGTCATATCAGCTGAAGCCTAAAGGATGATGGGACTCCATCATCTTTTTCAAGACTGCACCTCCAGCGGAAGGGGAACTGAAACCAAATTATCCAAACTTCAACAAATTGATGCTATAAATGTCAAAAATGTTCAAGACATGATTCATGTACCAAGCCTATGAATCCTTAAGGGGAAAAATTGGGAACATATGGTTTGGAGGGCATAAAGGGATCTCCAGCGGAACTCCCTGCAGTAGGCTTAAAACTTAACATCTGGCTTGGGGTGTTAAATCTTACTTCTTGGGGGTCTAAATCTCAGTTGCAGCTTTAGGATTTACTTATAATACACGCCCCCAATCATATTGATTAAGCTCAGCCTCAGAAATCTTGACATTTAATACAAAATCCTATCATTACCCAAAGAAGCAAGGCAGCCAAAAAGCAAATCTCCCATTTTTAGGTCAAATCTAAGTTATTAATTCAGTTATCTTCCTCCCCTAAATCAGACCTATGTTTTTTTTTGGATTTTAGCTAATTAATGCTTGCTCTAATCCTCTCTATAAAAGGCAAACCACTCCATCCCCTGAGAGGGGGAAGCCTCTCTAAAAAATTTCTGTTATTGACTACATTATGCAGAAGTTTAGTCCCTCTTAAGCTTTCTTTAAGCTTCCCAAGCTCTCTTGAGCTCACTCACAACCTTTCTCAGCCTATAATCACCATAACACCAACATTCCCCACCTTGCTTACACCTTCCTATTCCATAAACGTCCTATGACTAACCATAGACAACCATTCCCTCTGAAACTCCTGATCTATTTGTTATTTTTACTAGTGGTTTAGCTTCCCTCAAGCTCACCACTCATCATCTTCAACCCACACTCATCTAACCTCAAATATTCTCTCCTCCCCTTTACATAATCATAGCTCACAAATGTCTCCCAACTAGTCACAACAGCCTACTACTCACAAAAAGCCTTAATCTTAGAGTTAATCCCATACCACTCACTTAAAACAGCCCACATTGTCTCATCCATGCCTTATGAACATAAACTCACCAAAATCCTAGTTTAATACTTGCTGCACTGAGCTGGGGATCTTTCTCTCTCTTCATTCCATCCTATTTTTCCTCTTCTATTTGTAACAATGGAGCCTTTAATCCTTGTTTATTATTACTATGATGAAGGATATAATTTATTTGTAATAATTGATTTTTTTTCCCTAACATTGATGTAATGATGGCTAAAAGTACTGTAAATTCCCCTAACCGAGACACACAAGGACCCCAAGGTCTAAATACCTTCATAAATTTATTTAATCATTAACTTCTGGACTTTTAAGTGAAATTTCACCTTTACCACTGGAGGACTGATTTGAACTATGATGCTGTAAAAGGACTAATAATACAACAAACTAACAATAGTAACATTGTTTATTGTGCTTTATTGTTGTCTTCTTGTTAAGGTGCAGCCTCCATCTCTTGCTTGGGCGGACTTACACAACACCGAAAGCCTCTAGGCTTTATTTCAAGGACCCATTGTCGAGTTTCGGCTTGGCTACCCCATATTCTATTTGGAAACATCAAAATTTTCCCCTCAACAAGGTTCAATCTTTGCCTACACCAAAAATCAATTGGTATTTTGATCTAACGATAAAAAACTATCATAAAAAATGGGCGCCATAGGTTGAAACTTTCTCAAATAAAAAAAAAAAAAATTGGTCATACATATATACAACTTTAATCTCAAGTATAATTTAAGAATGAACTTATAAGACAACAAAAATACACACATCTTGAGGAAAAAAAATCTTTTTTATAAGATGAAACAAAAACACATCATTTATGTTTCTACCATGCTATTCACATTAGTGCTCTAGTTGTTCTTTCAGGAAACCTAGAGTTTCAATGGGAAGTTTGGGCGATTTAACACCAAAGTTTCTATCTTTCCTTCTATTCACTTCAATTCCATCTCTCCCATTTAATTCTTAGAAGACTACCAAAACTACGATCTTCTTTCTCTAACAAACAATGATATAATTCTTTGTATTTTGATATGAATTTTGGATTTAAATTGACTAGTCCATACAGGAGGAAGCCGCGTTAAATAGTACCAAAATAGGGAGGTTAACATCAATCATTACTATTGTACCATGTAATTAATGAATACAAATCTTCTATACTATTTTTTTTACACCACTTTATATTTCATTAATCGCAACTTGTCATGTACCGATTTTTTTTTTCCATTTTAAACTTCAATTATTTTATTAGGAAAGTAAAATCTATACATAATAAGTTATGATTAGTGGAATACAAAGTGGTACACAACAAATAGTACAAAAAATATGTATTCGTAATTAATAGTAACTAAAATAACATGGATAATCGATGGAATATGATATATATACATAGAAGTGAAATACAAAGCTCAAATTTCTAAATGGTGGAAGAAAATATTGATGTTTGGATTTTATTGCATATATACAGCATCAAAAGAACCCTGCCAGTGGTTGGAGATGTTTGGTTCACATTCTGATGGTTCCTTAAATTCCCATTTATGGCACATATCAGATGCAACCCTCCCCTTCAACCTGTTGAAACCATTTCAATGAATCCCATATACATCATAAGCATTATATACCTTTTATATATCTCTACTGTCCATGGTACAAAGTTTTCATATGTGAGTGACTGAAATTGAAAAAAAAAAAAAAAAACCTATACTATTTTGGACAAAAAAAAAATTATGTATATGATAATAATTCAACTGGCTTTTAGACCTTGGGCTATATTTCTAATGCTATCAAATAAATAAATGATACAAGTCGTTCTCTTGTTTCTTAAAAAAAAAAAAAAAAGGCGTTCTCACATATATTGATTAAAAATTATTTCAGCCTGTGATCATAAGAGTTAGTGAGGGTTAGTGCTTGCCATGGACTCAAAAAAAGAGAGATTTAGTGCTTACTGGTTGGAAGTAAAAAAAATTCTGAGGATATCTCTTCACATCAAATAATTAAATGATGTTGAAAGTTTTATAACTCAGTGGTATTTAGTTGATTGATTAGTCTATATTAAGAGGATAAATATAATTCAAATCTTCCTTCTTACTTGTTGAAACAATTGAATTATTGGTATTAAGTGATTCCTTTTATAATTTAGTTGTTCGAATCTTTTTCCTTCTAAACACTTTGTGCATGAGAAAATGCTGATTAAGCTATAAGGCTCTTGGCCCCTTTTCACTTATTATAACAATTGAATTATATAAGGTTCTTGGCCCCCTTTGTGTGTTTGTGTTAAAATACTTAGTATTTTAAAAAAATTATATAAAAAACAATTAAATTAAAATAGCAAAAAATTAAAATATTCAGTAAATGAGTTATTTTTTATTTTTTTGAGAAAAATATAAGGAGGTTTTATTAGCGTAAATAAATTTGGAATACATTCTCAAAATCAAATGTTAGTTCTTCTATTTGAACATCTAACCCTATTACGTATGGACTAAACAATTGCCCTCCATTTTAACATGCTTAAAGTAAACCAAAAACCAAAAGTTTGGGTAGAAGTGTTTGTTAGGTACAAAGGAAAATAATAATCCTGTAAGACAACTACAGAGGATTTGTTAGGCATGAAGATTAGTGGATCAAATAAATCTGGGTATTGTACGGTAAGGATTCACTTTGGTTGTTCTAAGAATAAACTAGGACTAGATTGATTGATTTTAAGAATCAATTAGAACCAGATTGATTGATTTCCCTCAAAAGAAACATGTCCCACTCCGCAGTTGGAAAAACAAAATCAAATTGTATTTAATTGTTGTCCCTTACAAAAATGCCATCTGGACTTTGCCGTTGATTGGGTTATAACTCATAAGAAACAAGCCAGATTAGGCAAAGTGGACTAATAAAAGTGCCCTTACTTAAAATATATATTAACAAACACCAAAATCCCTTTTTATTGGGGTAATTACACATCATAATCCACTTAAGATTACAAAAATCTCATCTCAAACTACTCTACCAAACACCCCCTAATTGTTTTTTTTTCCTTTTCCTATAAAAACTTTCTTTAAATGGATTATTAATCATTGTCTTAAGAGCATCTGTTAGTATTTCCCAAAAACGTAAATATTTTTCTTTTTATTTCTCTTTTATTTGCAACCCAAACAAAAAAGAAAAGTTCAGTATATTCCATTCTTTTCTTTTCTCCTTCCCTGCTTGGTATCAAACATGTATGAGAGACATTTTTTATCCTTTCTTGTCCCATCCTCTTTTTTCTTCCGTTTCCCTTCCCCTACTTGCAAGTTGCAACCAAACACAGCGTTAGTTTCCTAAAATTGAAAAAGCATGGGTGGGCTTGGGTAGGTTTGGGGTAGGCTTAATTAGGTTGGGTATATAAAACTCATTTACCCATTAAAACTCATTTAACTAATTGTTTCTAACCTAAATCCAACCCAACCCAACCCAATTATTATGGGTAAACTCCAACCCACCCAATTATCAAAATTACCAAAATTCCATTAAAGTAAAAATGATCAAAGTGCTCTAAAATCTTCAAAAATGACCAAAATACCTCCAAAATCATAAAATTACCAAAATACTTTCGAACCCCAAAAAATGACCAAAATACCCCCGAAACCCAAAAAACGACCGAAATACTCCCAAAACCCAAAAAATGGCCAAATACCCCCCCCCCCCCAAAAACCTAAAAATTACTAAAATATCCTCGAAACAAAAAAAATGACCAAAATACCCCAAAAACCCAAAAATTACCAAAATACCCCCGAAATCCAAAAAACGACCAAAATACCTCCAAAATCCAAAAATTACCAAAATACCCTCGAAACCCAAAAAATTACCAAAATACCTCCGAAATCCAAAAATGACCAAAATGCCCCTGAAACCTAAAAAATGACCAAAATACCCCCAAAACCCAAAAATTACCAAAATACCCCCGAAATCCAAAAAATGACCAAAATACCCCCAAAATCCTAAAATTACCAAAATACCATTTATTTTAAAAAAATTTAGCAAAATAACATTGTTTTGTAACTATTTGGCAAAATATTATTTTTTAAAAACTCAATATTGTAAAAATCGAATTCTAAGTAGAACTCAATATCACCAATATCAAGTTACATGCGTGTTTTGCCATGGTGGTAGGCATTTATGTAGTTTTTCTAAATAAAAATTGCCACTGAAACCTGATATTAGAAAAATAAAGTTCTATATTTTTTTAAAAAAAATTGAAACTCGCTATTACTAGTATCAAGATTTGCAAATTTTAAAAAATAAAATGAAGTAGAACTCAATATCTATAATATCGAGTTTCATGTAAATAAAAATGAAACTAACATCCCTGTTAGTTTTGTTTTACCGGAGAGAGCTGTGTGAAAACAGCTTGTCAACATGGCAGTAGAGATTTTTAGAGATGTTTTGTTTGATTCACAATATGGTTCTTATCATCTCCACTGCAATGCATATGTGATATGTTAGAAGATGGCTTGACTTTTTCTTAAGCCTTAAATGCATCTCCCTCTTTTTTTATGCAATTTCAACAGACATAATTCTTTTGTAACATGCCTACGTAGAATAGGTGGCTTGAAATGTCAAGCCTAGCCAATAAATGCTCAATCGTGCCTATGGACTTTCTTGTAGGAACAAGCTTGCCGGCATTGACCTCCCTGCATGCACAATATTACTTACTAACACATTCACGGGAAATTATTTGTTTTTTTTTTTTTGATGAACGGAAATTAGTTGTTGAAGTTCGTGAACCTGTGCTCTATATGTATACGCCTTTGTGTGGCAGATTGTATAAGAAGGAGAGCAACTGAAAAAGAGTCTCTTTTGCTGTTAATGTACTGTGCAAGGGCCAAATGGAAGGAATTGCTACAAGTGATAGAAATTTTCTCAATAAATTGCAATTCTGCAGAAACTGATATTGTTGT